>CM035168.1:130107716-130707716 GCA_020205615.1 Panax quinquefolius
AAATTCACAATCGGCAGTGATGATCCAATGTAATAATAAATGCTTGAATAATAAACAATGGAACTGTGTCCTGTAAAACACCGCATGTGATATTCCAAATGTAATAATAAATGCTAATAATAAACAATGGAACCAGTGTCCTGTAAAACACACGTATATGATATTCCAATGTAATAATAAAGAATGGAATAATGTAGAAGATCACCAAGTATAGGGATTCACAGATCACAAAAGTTATTCCAATGTAATAATTAAGAATGGAATAATATAAAGATTTCACCAAGATAGGTATACCGCGATACAAAGTTATGTATAGGGTATGCCACTTTTACAAAGTTATTCCAATGTAATAATAATGAATGGAATAATGTGTTCTCTTCATGAATAAGAAAGAATAACACCCCTTACTACGTACAACAAATAATATCCCTTACCTTAGAAGAACCTAATATTGGAAAAGTGAAGTAAGTAGTAATACTTTTCTTCTTTCTCTCTATAGTTTCTCTCTGTAGAGTTTCAATGAATTAAAGAAAATAATGAAGGAAACGAGCTTCTATTTATAGGAAAATAGAATGCATAGTAATTAATCCATGAATCGGTCCAGATTGATTTACTTTAATCTGACGGTCCATATTTAAAGCAAAATCTTTTAAATAAAATATCATATATTCTATTTATATAAAAACATTTTACTATGCAAACACTATGCAACACTACGCAAAAACACTATGCAAAACACTATGCAACACTATGCATAATAAAATATAATATATTCTATTTATAGAATAACTTTAATAAAGTATTCTGCTTTTATATAAAAGATGTTTCGCTTTTATTACGTTAATAATACTGAATAAAAAAAACGCCAATATCGCTATAATAATTCATATTATTAATCGACAATAATGGAATCAAACCGAGTGACTTCTCACATAAAGCATCAATAATCAATACCGCTGTACTTACTACGCAACCACACGTATTCATCGTATTTTTACTACCGAGTAGTTCAACAAAGATCAACCAGAAAACTTCCGCCAATTATTTCCATAAAATATTTTTGTCGTTTTCTCATTCCGATAATAATTACATTGTGGGGTCCACCAATGATTGAGCCATTGTATGCGAATATTCCTCGCTAAGTCGAATATTCCCCACCAATCGAATATAATATAACCACTTGCATACTTTGCAAAATTTATAAATACTACCCACAACTATAATATTATCTCAAATTCACACCATAATATTAAAAAATTATTTTGACAAAATTTAAATCTTTATTGATAAAATCTGGGGTCTCACAACCCAGATATCTAGTAAGGTATAAACTTCGCAAAATTTATGATTAACTAACCCGTGATAACTTCATTTGGGTTCCTCACTTGTCAAAAGTCATGACAACCGCTTCCCTCGAACTACCCTTTGACTTGTCTGCAAGCAAAGATTTGGTGTCATCACTACCGCTGAAATTGAATTTTATATAGGCATATTCCACCTCAACTGCTTCATCGTACTCTGTTTCATGATCTGAATCATTAATCTTCGATCCATATCGAATTGGGGTTTACCGCAATGTACAAGGTAATTCAAAACTCGATGTTGGGTTCTCTTAATTGCTTTCCAAAAAGAGAAATACATATCATCTATTTTAGCCTTCTTAGATCAAACATCTCTTTCCATAATATCAACGCGTCGTTTGGCTTTTACCCATGCATCACTCATTCTCACTCGTTCAGTTGTTTCTTCTTTCAGCTCAGATTCCAGCTTTATCGTATTATACTCTGCCAAAGAGTGCTTCTGTTCAAGTATCACATATCGGGTAACACAAGCTTGAATTGTTGCATCTTTTTTGCTCCACGACGACCGCCGCTTCTTCACTCGCTTCTTCTAACTCATGAATTCGATTTTGCAATTCTAAATTTCGATCATAAAATTCTTCTAATAAATTCTCCTCGTGTACCTCTTCTTCCTCACTATCACCGCCACCTCTCTGCGATTATCTCAAAAATAACTATCAATTCTTCACTCACAACATGGATATCTCAGAATTCCTTCTTCGCTCGACATCACATTATCCTCACAGTTGGTGATTAGAGGTGTCTCCACGATCTCATTCACTCCATTGTTAACGTTCTCAGCTACCATTCTTAAGTACTGCCATAAAACAAGGGTTAATTAAATAAATTAACATATCACATAATATCTGTGACGCCCTCAAAATAGGTATACATCACATATTCTGAGTCGTCAAATACATGGTACAGAATACAAATACAATCTTTAATATATAACAAGAGAGTTGTGAGTTTTAATACAACTACTGTCTTCTAGACAATATACACTCTCAGAATAAGTCCTCCTTATATTTATTGTCACATTATTTAACAGAATAGTGAGGACTACTAATACTATCATCTGGACCGTCACTCCGTTCCCCGACTAGTCCCTGTTACGTTCTCATTTCCTGAAAAAAACAGTGAAAGAAAGGGTGAGCTCAACTAGCCCAGTAAAAAATATTATGACTAAGATAATGCAGAATAAATTATCATTAGTCTTCAACAATGTTAAACCGATAAAATACAATAGACATCAAGTTTAATCTGCAATGAGAACAAGCAATCCATTAAAAAAGAGTCAAGTAGGGAATAAAATCAACTATCTTTTATGATTTAAAAGGTTTTCCATCACTTTTATCGCGGGGACTTAGCTTATTAAATAAACCACATCATCCTCGCAGACTACTACCAAGGATATTCATTAAGATATCACAACCACAAATTATCCATTGCACTACGCCAAGGATATTTGTGTATTCATTAATGGTCATGATCATGCCAACAACTTGCCCATCAATGCATTACGGCCAATGAGGACTTTTACCACATCATTTGTAACATTACGGTCATGATTACACAATCAATAATCCTCGGTCATAATCATACCAAGTCCATCTACATGCACTACAAAGCCACGTATGACTTTCAAAAAAAATATAAACATGAGGATGATGAAATTGATATAAAAATTCAATAAAACAAGTTCAAGAATTAATTTATTTAGGAACTAATAACGTCCAAATTGTCAACATGATACTTCTTTGTAGAGAAAAATTCAAGAATGCTCAGAAGAATATTTCCATTAAAAGATACTGGATGAAACGCAAATATCAAAGATATTCCACTAATTTCATGGAGTATAGAAGTTAAAACTTTAACCAACTGAATATAGTAAAGAATGGAATAAAAAAAGAAATCACCGGAGCTGCGATAGATATCAAGACAAAAGGTTATTCTAATGTAATAATTAATAATGGAACCAGCAGTGACGCCCCAAAATTAGGTATACGCCACCCATCTTGGGTCGCCACTTACATGGTACATAAATTCAAATACAACTTACTAATATAACTGTGTTGTACAATACGACATAAAATCATGAGTTTGAATACAAATATTGTCTACTAGATATTATACAAACTCAAAAGGAGTCCTCATTACAACTATTATCACACTATTTCACGTAATAGTGAGGACTACTAATGCTATCCTCCGGACCATTACTCAGCTTCTCCGACTCATCCCGCTTTGTTCTCATTTCAAGAGAAAAAGTGAAAGAGAAAGGGTGAGCTCAACTAGCCCAAGAGAAGAAATATTATGACTAAGATAATGCGTAATAAATTATCATTAGCCTTCAATGATGTTAAACCGATAAAATACAATAGACAACAAGTTTAATTGCAGTGAATAAGCAATCCATTAAAAGAGTCAAGTAGAGAATAAAGTCTACTATCTTTTAGGTTTTAAAAGGTTTTCATCATCATTATAAATTTGAGACTCAACTTTAATAAATAATCCACATCATCGAATCACCCCGCACTACTACCAAGGATATTCATCAAATTATCAATGGTCACGACTATACCGAATCACCCCCGGTCATAATCATACCAAAAACTATCCATCAACGCATTACAGACCAATCGAGGACTTTTATCACATCATTTATAACAAGCCATGATTATACTTTGAATGATCCTCGGTCATAATCATACTAAGTTCATCTATACACGTAATTCAAAGATAACATAATATAACATGAGGATGATGATAATGACATAATAATTCAATAAAACAAGTTCAAGAATTATTTTATCCGAGAATTATTAACGCCCAAATTGTCAAAATGATCTTTGCTTTTGTAGAGTAAAATTCAAGAATGATCGTAAGAATATTTTCATGAAAGATATTTGGATGAAAACGCAAATATCAAGGATATTCTACTAATTTCATGGAGTATAGAAGTCAAAGTTTTAATCAACCGGGTATAATAAAGAATGGAATAACAAAAGAAATCACCACGCATGCGGTACTTGATGACAAAAGTTATTCCAATGTAATAATAATAACGAACCGGTCGGTGAAATTCACAAAGCGGGATGTTCCAATGAATAATAAAGATGGAACCGGTCCTATGTAAAACACATGATAGGATATTCCAATGTAATAATAAAGATTTTAACCAGTCCCGTAAAACACATACGCATGTGATGTTCCAACAGAATAATAAAGACGGAACCAGTCCCAGATAAAACACACCTGAGCATGGATGTTCCAACAAAATAATAATAAAGACGGAACCAGTCCGATGTAAAACACACGCATGTGATGTTCCAATGTAATAATAGAAGAATGTCACCAAGTATAGGTAAACCGAGTATACAAAGTTATTCCAATGTAATAATAAGAATGGAATAACAACAGTTCTCTTCATGAATAAGAAAAGAATAACACTTTTACTTACGGCACAACAAATAATATTCCCTACCTTAGAAGAACCTGAATATTGGCAAAGTGAAGTAGCAGAATACTTTTCTTCTTTCTCTATAGTTTCTTTCTGTAGTTTCATGAATTCGTAAAGAAAATAATGAAGGAATGAGCTTCTATTTATAGGAAAATAGAATGCATAGTAATTAATCCATGAAATCGGTCCAGATTGATTTACTTTAATCGACGGTCCATATTTAAAGAAAATCTTTTAAATAAAATATAATATATTCTATTTATATAAAACATTTTACTATGCAAATACTACGCAAAACACTATGCATAATAAAATATAATATATTTTATTTATAGAATAACTTTAATAAAGTATTACATTTTATATAAAAAAGATGTTTACGCTTTTATTACGTTAATAATACGAATAAAACAAAACGTCATTATCGCTATAATAATTCATATTATTAATCGATAATAATGGAATCAAACCGAGTGACTTCTCACATAAGCATCAATAATCAATACCGTAAGTGCTTCTTATGCAACCACACGTATTCGCATTTTTTTCTTATCGAGTAATTCAACAATATCAACGGAAAAACTTCCACCGTTATTTCAATAAAATATTTTTGTCGCTTTCAATCCGATAATTAATTTCGTAGGTCCACCAATGATTGAGTAGTTGTCATTTAATATTCCCCTGCTAAACCGAATATTCCCCACCAATCGAATATAATATAACCACTTGAATACTTTGCAAAATTTATAAATACTACCCACAACTATAATATTATCTTAAATTCACACCATAATATTAAAAATTATTTCGACAAAATTTAAATCTTTATTGATAAAATCTGGGTCTCACAATCTCCCTCCTTATGGAATTTCGCCTCAAATTAGGGTACGTACACAGTATGATAAGAGGTGAGGATACCTTTGAATACCTTTATCGTTAAAAATATTAAATTCATCTTCGCAATCCGCCAAAGATATTCATTAACAATTCATCTTTTTGACTACAAAGCTAAAGATATACAACTCAGAAAACCAATAATGCCGAGACGCGACTTAATAAGTATCACGACCACCACGAATTATCCATGCACTCAATCGGCGAGGATATTCGTGTTTTCAATTACTACCATTATTATAATCAATAATCCTTGGTCATAATCATACCAAGTCTATCAATGTATTACTACTAAAGATGACTTTTACCACATTCATGAATTAATATTTCATTCTTTGTGACTCACCAATAATTAATCCATATCATCGAATCATCCCCGCACTACGGGCCAAGGATATTCATTAAGATATTACGACCACGAATTATCCATTTCACTACTACCCAAAGATAATCGTGTATTCATTAAGATCACGACCACAAATTATCCATGCACCTACGTGCCAAAGATAATCGTGTATTCATTAGTATCACGACCACGAATTATCCATGCACTACGTGCAAAGATAATCGTGTATTCATTAAGATCACGACCACAATTATCCATGCACTACGTGCAAAAGATAATCGTGTATTCATTAAGATCACGACCACGAATTATCCATGCACTACGTGCAAAGATAATCGTGTATTCATTAGTATCACGACCACAAATTATCCATGACTACTGTACCAAAAGATAATCGTGTATTCATTAAGATCACGACCACAAATTATCCATGCACTACTACCAAAGATAATCGTGTATTCATTAAGTATCACGACCACAAATTATCCATGCACTACTACTGACGAAGATAATCGTGTATTCATTAGTATCACGACCACAAATTATCCATGACTACTACCAAAGATAATCGTATTCATTAAGATTACGACCACAAATTATCCATGCACTACTACCAAAGATAATCGTGTTTTCAATTACGGTTATGATTATACCCTAACAATCCTCATCATAATCATACCAAGTCCATCTATGCACTACAAAAAAGCCATGATGACTTTCAACATAATATAAACACGAGGATAATGATATAAAGAATCAATCAAATGAGATAAAGGATAAATATTAAACATTTATAATATAATTTATCCAGGATTCAAGAATATCCCCATGTTATCAATCACTTAATAATCTCATAATCTAATATCATTAATATTATTACAATATTTTAATCACTTAATTTATAAACAATTTATCTCAATTGTTTACGCTTTTACCACATAATGCATTGAATCATTCAAAATGTCATACTCATACGATATCATCACCAATTATCAAATCCCTCAAAAAATATGCATATACTCTATATAGGATTCTACACCATAAAATCCTATTTTCAACTTTATTACTTCCCATAACATATTTAACTCATATGTTCAGTAATTAAACTATTTTCATGAAAATACCAAATTAGTCCCAAAATATTTCTTTTCTGGGATTTAGCATAATATAGTCCCATAATGAAAATATATTTTTCTCGAATTTTTTAAAATTCATTTACTATTTTTCAAAATAAATTTCTAATTAATTCCTTAAGAAATTAGCTACCTCAAGTTTAACTCCAAAATTTCCAAATCTTGGCAGGACCTTACACATGTTAACGTGAGCTTCTAGTTTAAATTTCATGGTCATCGAGTTATAGAACTCCAGCTTATAAGCGTTTTTTAAAAACCTAAATATTGAAATAGTCATAACTTGCTCATTTTAAGTCGAATGAGCTCATTTTTGGACAGGAGGTACTTTATACCATATACCTTCATGTCCCAAAAGGCCAGAATTTTTCTTATAATTTAAGTGGCCAAAACAGTCCCTCTAAAATCATGGCAAAGAAGCTTTTTCTGCTTTTTGCAGCTTTGCACTCCTTTGCTAAAATCAGTCCACAAAAATCTACAACACCTTTTCAAAGTAATTCCACTTGGATTAGTTAGGTAACTCATAGATCTAACTCTAGGACTTGACCACACTCAAAAATTCAAAATATAATAAGAGATTTGGTCAATTGAATTTCATGTTACGCTTTTCACCAAAATCGATTTTCAACTCTTTGTGATTTCTAAGAAACTTTCATGTTTTCACATACTAACCAACATAACTCATCATAACACTTACTAATACCACGAATACCCATGATTTTCATTAGTCCAATGCTTTTATTATGACTTTAATCATGAACCACGTAAAGCTGCTCATTTTAGTTGAAGAAATATTTGAGGTTTAAGAAATGGGTTTTGTCTTTGGGGTCAATACAAAATTCGATTTCACGCTCTAGGGGTAGGCTAGGAATTCTTCAAGAATACGCCAAGAAATTTATTAATGATAGAAATATCATTCAAAATCATATTCTCGTCCAAGACTTGGATAATACGTCACATTAATACCAACTGTGACTTCTATCCCTTAACTCGATAGCAAAGACCTCACAATGATACCTATCAACTTGCCATCTTCAATCCGACGTCGCCTACGTAAAGTCCGGCTTTGCATTTCACACAAGAAAGTCAACAACGAAAGGATCGGGGCTCTTTACTTATGGCTTGATATGACAATGATCGACTTTAGTGGTTTGGTTACTTTGAATTCGCATGTGGGTTGGTTAAGAGTATGAAAAGCTAACAACCTTACAAAAATCATGATGAGTATTTAACCAATCGATTTCTAAAGTCACATCAAAGACAAATATTTTCAAAGAGATAAGATCGACAGTAACGTGAAAATGTTTATTTGAATCAAACAAGATTTAAAAACAGTAGAGAGTAACGAAGGCTCCTACTAACGAAGTTTCAAACCAATAAGTCAAAGTTTAACTTCTTCTGAGTCAAATTTAAACGTTGAACACAACTAGGTGAAATAAAAGAGTGGGTAGAACGGTATCTAACACTTTATAGACTTTGCAAGAGCTTACGATTAACTTACCCGTGATAATTTTATTCGTTTCCTCGTCACGAGAAAAAAAAACGCCTCTTAAACTACGGCTTTTGTTTATGCGGGGACAACTTTGGTGCCTCCATCCTAGTTGAATTTATCTTCTAGAAACGACAAAATCGAGCTAAGTGACCTTCTCTTCCACAATTATAACATGCTTTGACTTTTTGCATGGCGCAGCTTGATCGATGTGTCCTCTCCTCCGCATTTGAAGCATATGATAGGTGGTCTTTCTCCTTCCTTAACAACGGTCTTTGGTCTTGACGTCCTTCCATCATTGTTGAATCTCCTTTTCTTGAAATGTCCATTCTTATTGTTTTGGCCTCGATTACCACCGTGGTTACCATATCTCACTTTGTTGATTCCTCCACGCTTGTTGTCCACCGCTCGATGACTACTCTCACCGGTATTATAATTTTGCTTACCGCTTCTTTTAGTTAAGGCTGACTCGTTATCGCGCCCACTAATCGAGCCTTATTTACAACATCTCAATAAAAACACATGATTAGTTCTGTTGGTTCACGAGAGGGGAGGTATCACGGGTTATACAGATAAATATAATATATATATTTTTTTATTTAAAGTTTTTATTTTATTAGAATATTTTATTGCATAGTATCCTTTCCATTCTTCTATAAATAGAAGCTCATTCCTTCATTATTTCTTACGAATTAACTGAAACTCTAGAGAGTGAAACTCTAGAGAGAAAGAAGAAAAGTATTCTGCTACTTCACTACTCCTATATCCAGCTTCTTTAAAAGGTAAAGGGTATTATTTCTTTCTTTCGTCTTCATGAAGAGAACTTCTGTTATTACATTCTTTATTATTATGTTGGAATAATCTGTCTATGCAAAGTACCGCATACATGGTGAAATTATTCTGTTATTCCATTATTTATTATTCTGTTGGAATAACCTGTATACGCGGACTACCCTATACTTGGTGAAATTCTTCAGTTATTCCATTCTTTATTATTCGCATTGGAACATCCATGCTCATGCATTTTACACCTTACTGGTTCCGCTTTTTTATTATTCTCGCTGAATAACTCAGATACGCTGCTACCCTATACTTGGTGAAATTCTTCATTATTCCATTCTTTATTATTCATTTGGAATATCCTCTCATGCGTTTACGTCCTGACTGGTTCCGCCTTTATTATTCTATTGGAACATCATGTGCATGCTTTTGCCGGACTGGTTCCGCTCTTTATTATTCTCCGTTGAATATCACATGCATCATTTTTCTTTACGACTGGTTCCGTTATTTATTATTCTGCTTGGAATAACCGTAATGTGCTGGCCTATCGCAGCACCTGGTGATTTCTTTTGTTATTCCATTCTTTATTATATTCAACAAGTTAAAGTTTTAACTTCTATACTCCATGAAATTAGTAGAATATCCTCGATATTTCAAGCTTCATCCAAAGATCTTTCATGGAAATATTCTTCCGAGCATTCTTAAATTTTTCTCTCACAAAGAAGTATCATGTGACGCCCCCAAAATAGGTATACATCACCTATTCGAGTTGTCAATACATGGTACGTAAACAACTACAACTTTATTATTACAACAAGAAAATCGTGAGTTTGAATACAAATATTATCTTCTGTACAATATCTATACTCAAATAAATCCTCATCACATTTATTGATACATTATTTTACAAAATGGTGAGGACTACTAAACAATCCTTTTAAAAACCTTCATTCCATACCCCGACTTGTACTCGCTATATTCTCACCTCCCGAGAAGAAAAATGGAACAAAAAGGAAAAGGGTGAGCTCAACTAGCCCAAAGAAAGAATATATGACTAAGATAATATACAACAAATTACCGCTTAGTCTTCAACAGGAAAAATCTAATAGAATACAATAGACAACAAATTTTAAATCAATATTCGCAATGAAATAATAATTCATTAGAAGAGTTAAGTAGAGAATGCAAACTACTATCTTCTATATATGAATTTAAAAGTTCATCGCTCATCTTTTATCCCCTCGTAACATCAATCAATATACACCTGAATCAAATATTCATCTTTTGACTACAGCCAAAGATATTCATCACCGGTCATGTTCATCTAAACACTGCTCATCTTTGCACTACTGTACCAAAGATATTCTTCAGAAATCATTCATCTTTTTGCACTACGTGCCAAAGATATTCAATAATATCATCATTTATGTGACGCCCCAAAATTAGGTATACATCACCCATCTTGAGTCGCCACTTACATGGTACGTAATTTAAATACAACTTATTAACATAACTGCTGTAGGTACAATACGACATAAATCGTGAGTTTAAATACAAATATCGCTCTACTAGATATTATACAAACTCAAACAAAAGTCCTCATTACTGATTATTATCACACTATTTTACGTAATAGTGAGGACTACTAATGCTATCTTCAGACCATCACTGCTTCCCGACTCGTCTCAAATTCCAAATATATTATCATTTCAAGAGAAAAAAGAAAGAAAGGGTGAGCTCAACTAGCCCAAGAAGAAATATTATGACTAAGATAATGCGTAATAAATTATCAATAGTCTTCAATAATGTTAAACCGATAAAATACAATATAAACCACCGCTTTAATCTGCAAATGAATATCTAATCCATTAAAAGAGTCAAGTAGAAAATAAAGTCTACTATCTTTTAGGTTTTAAAAGGTTTTTCATCATCATTATATTTGAGACTCAAATTTTAATAAATATTCCACATCATCGAATCACCCCCGACTACTACCAAGGATATTCTTTAGTATCACGACCACAATTATTCATGCACTACGGGCCAAGAATATTTGTGTATTCATTAATGGTCATGATCATGCCAACAATCGTCCCATCAATGCACTACTACCAATCGAGGATTTTTTATCACATCATTTGTAACATTACTACTATGATTACACCGAATAGTCTCTCGGTCATAATCATACCAAGTCCATCTATGCACTACGTGCCATGTAGATGACTTTCAAAAAAAATATATAAATATGAGGATGATGACAATGATATAAGAATTCAATAAAACAAGTTCAAGAATTATTTTATCCAGAATTATTAACGTCCAAATTGTCAACATGATATCGCTTTTGTAGAGTAAAATTCAAGAATGATCGTAAGAATATTTCCATGAAAAGATCTCGGATGAAACGCAAATATCAAGGATATTCTACTAATTTCATGGAGTATAAAGTCAAAGTTTTAACCAACCGGGTATAATAAAGAATGGAATAACAAAAGAAATCACCATGCATGCGATAGATCGCATGCAGATGTGTTATTCCAATGTAATAATAAATAACTAAACCGTGTCGGTGAAATTCACACCGCGGGATGTTCCAACAGTAATAATAAAGATGGAACCAGATCCTGTAAAACACACGATAGGATATTCCAATGTAATAATAAAGATTTTAACCAGTCCTGTAAAAACACACGCATGTGATGTTCCAACAGAATAATAAAGATTTTAACCAGTGTCCTGTAAAACACATGCATGTGATGTTCCAATGTAATGATAAAGATTTTAACCAGTCCCAGTAAAAAACACGCATGTGATGTTCCAATGTAATAATAGAAGAATGTCACCAAGATAGGGTAAACCACTTATACAAAAGTTATTCCAATGTAATAATAAGCAATGGAATAACAACAGCTTCTCTTCATGAATAAGAAAGAATAACACCCTTTACATTTGGTAGAGATTGAATATCGCAAAGGTGTAGTAATAAAATACTCTTCTTCTTTCTCTTATTCTCTCTATACTTTCTCTATATAGCTTGAATGAATTCGTGAAAATAATGAAGCCCTAGGCCTCTATTTATAGAAGATTTCTAGCTTAAAGACCGCCGTGTGAAAAGGCAAGTGGCTTGACGAATCGGTTTGACGCTCAGAATGTGAAACGACAAGTGGTTCGACGCCTCAGAATGTGAAACGACAAGTGGTTCGACGTCTGGTAAAGGTAATTACTATTAACGAAGGTAAATACTATCGACGTAAGGTAAATACTATTCACAAGGGTAATTACTATATTGACGAAGGTAAATACTATTCACAAGGATAATTACTATCGATTTAAGGTAAATACTATTCACAAGGGTAATTACTATCGACGAAGGTAAATACTTTATTCACAAGGGTAATTACTATCGACGAAGGTAAATACTATTCACAAGGGTAATTACTATCGATGAAGAGACTCTTAGATGATGACATATGAGCCCCCATAAAATAATCAAACTTACCACAAATCATAACACATATTTAATCTTTCAATAATTATCAATCATTTATAACTTGTCGCCTCAATTATTGATTTAATACTATAACATATTATACGATGATAATGTGACAATAATTGAATCAATAATATAAGAGATATGATCGCAAAGAATTATCAGAAGCAATAATTGAGCATAACCGAAAGTGACTTCTCACGTAAGCATCAATAATCAATACCGCAGCTACTACTACGCAACCACGCCAGACATCGTATTTTTACCAATCGGGTAGTTCAACAGCTTTTAACGGTAACACCTCCTCATAGTTATTTTTATAAAAATATTTTGTCGCTTTCTCAATTCGACAATAATGTTGTAGGGGTCCACCAATGATTGAGCCATTATATTTAATATTCCCTAACAAAAGAATATTCCCCACCAAACGTAATATTTTATAACAACTTGCATACTTTGCAAAATTTATAAATATTACCCACAACTATAACATTATATCAAATTTATTCCATAATATTCAAAAATAATATTTATAGAAAAATTCATCTTTATTTATAAAAGTCGGGTCTTACAATTTAAGACCGAGGATGATGAAAATATTTTTTAAAGAAATGAATCCAAAGAAACAAAATGACAAGGATTAAGGATTAAGGATTCAGATTTTGTTTTATCCATGTTCAAAAATACCTCAAAATAATCATAGTGGTGTAAAATTCAAGAATGATCAAAACATGGATACAATCAAAGCAAGTATCCGTAATAGATATTTTGGACAAAAAGAAGAAATTTTATTTTTCTAATGAATAAAGGCTTGATATCGTGAATAGTCTCAGATACGTGAATAAGAAACTCCGACACCAAAAGATGAAATTCCACAAAAACATCTTCACGCTTCATGAATAAGACTCATGAATAAGAACTCATGAATAAGAACCCGACATGAAAAAGTTCCAAATTTGATTAAAAGTTCTAACCAATATTTCAAAGATAATGATATTGAAGAAATAATATCATTTGAGAAGAAAATAACATCTCTTACCTCGAAGATTAAGACTTCTAATTTGAATAAGGGTATAAGGTCAAGGAACTTTGCACCGCCTAACAATACTCAAAGTATACTCACAAGAATACGCTCAATATATCGAGAGAAAATAGAGAGAAACTTCAGCTTTAATGTGTTTTTCAATTCTAACCTAAGACCCTATTTATAGGAAAATGCTTAGAACACCAAAAGCGAGAAAATTGAATATAATATTAATATATTTTTCACATTTTCTTTAGCCCACCTTAGACAACTGATCTCAGCCCATTTGAATCACATGTGAGGCCAACTTAGTTGCAAAAAACGTTTTTCTCAAAATAATTAACTAAAACTCCCAAAAATTAATTATTTTAACTTCTAACTTCAATAATTCATAATAAACAGCCCTTTCATCGTAAAAATTCAATCTCGTGTGTTTTTTATAGGAAATTCAATTCTCACAACTTTGCGTAAGAAAGTTTTTCCAAATTCCAAATAGAAATTGACCAAATCCACAAACTGACGATTTTACGTGCTATAATCAAATTTCTCGATAATTGTGTCCACCAACACACAAAACATGTGTTAAACATTTAATGCCACAAAATACTCTTCCTCCTCATATACTCATATATCCCACATTCATTATAAAAATATCATCGTTAATATATTATTAAAATAATATATTTAAATGAATTATTTTATCGTAAAAAGATAAAATATTAATTTTCAACAATTGTCACATTAAAATTTTCTCCATCTATATCCTCATAAAATCAATATTTTCCTCATCATATAAATTAATAATTAATTATTCATAAATAATATTACGTAATCACATTATCGACAACCGTGCGCCCTCAGATAGAGGGGCTTTCCAATAAGAATTTCTTCTTACTCTGGTGCCGCAATTAGGTGACCAAACCTCTCCTGTAGCGTAACTTTCTAGACATTTCCAATAATGTTATCTAATAATATTATTCAGATAATATGAATTATTGCTTCGATAATGAAAATACCGTAATAATGACAATTATTGAAACAACAAAAATATAAAATATCAACGCAGCAATTATTAACTCAATAAAATATCGAACAAGAATTACATCGTAACCATTATCGAGTAGGCCTTCTTCACGTAAGAATCAATAATTGGTGCAATACTGGTAATCTACTTGTGTTTTAACCACCGGGTATTTTAACAAAGATAATCTGTGAATAACCACGCACGCTATTTTTAAACAACTTATATTTGTCGCTTTCTTCATCCAATCGCTTTCTAGTTATGGGGCCACATTATTATGGTTTGCTACTTGCGTCATTTAATATTCCCCACAGCATTTAAATATTCTCCGACAACAATGAATATTTTATAACCACTTGCTTATTTTGAAATATTTATGTATTTTACCCCTAACTATCCACATTAATCAAATCAACCCTTACTATTTCAAAATAATAAATAGAGAAAATTAAATTTTATTAATAATAAGTTGGGGTCTTACATATCATGTTGGCAATTTGACGTTATTAGTTCTGAATAAATTAATTCTTGAACTTGTTTTATTGAATTCTTATATCATTGTCATCATCCTCATGTTTATATTTTTTTGAAAGTCATATGTGGCACATAGTCGTAGATGGACTTGGTATGATTATGACCATGGATTATTGATTGTAATCATGGTATAATTTACAAATGATGTGGTAAAAGTCCTCGTTGGCCGTGGTAGTGCATTGAGGCGATTGTTAGCATATGTGACCATTGATGAATACGAATATCCTTGGCGTAGTCATGGATAATTTGTGGTTTTAATCTTAATGAATATCATCCTTGATAGTGGATTGATTTATTGTCGAGTCCGATAAAAGTGATGAAAAACCTTTTAAATCATATAAAGATAGTAGATTTTATTTTTTACTTGACTCTTTTAATGGATCGCTTGTCCAAAAGAGAAATATATAACAAACATCAAGTTTAATCAAGAATAAAACAAACAATCCATTAAAAGAGTCAAAAAGAGAATAAAATCTACTATCTTTTATGATTTAAAAGGTTTTTCATCACTTTTATCATCGAGACTCAAATTTTAATAAATAATCCACATCATCCGCGTTACTACTACTACCAAGGATATTCATTAATATCATAACCATAAATTATCCTCAGACTACGGCCAAGGATATTCGTGGTATTCATCAATGGTCATGATCATGTCAACAACTATCCATCAATGAACTACGGCCAACGAGGACTTTTACCACATCATTTGTAATATTACTACCACGATTATAACGATTAATCCTCGTCATAATCATACCAAGTCCATCTATGCACTATAGGCCACGATTACTTTCAACATAATATAAATAAACAAGAGGATGATGATAATGATATAAGAATTTAATAAAACAAGTTCAAGAATTAATTTATCCAGGAACTAATAACGCCCAAATTGTCAACATGATACTTCTTTGTAGAGTAAAATTCAAGATGCTCAGAAGAATATTTCTATGCAAAGACACTAGATGAAGCGAAATATCAAGGATATTCCACTAATTTCATGGAGTATAGTAAGTCAAAACTTTAACCAACCGAGTATAATTAAGAATGGAATAACAAAAGAAATCACCGTGCATGCGATGAAATCGCATGTAGATGGGTTATTCCAATAGAATAATAAATAACGGAACCAGTCGTGTGAAATTACACCGACGGTGATATTTTAACGAGAATAATAAAGAATGGAATAACAATGTAAATTACTATGCATGCGATAGATTCGCATGCATGTGTTATTCCAATAAAATAATAATTAATGGAACTGTGTCAGCGTAATACGCACCGACGTGATATTCCAATGTAATAATAAATAATCTAAATCCAGTCATGCGTAAACGCAGAGAGGCAGGATGTTCCAAATGTAATAATAAAGAATGGAATAATAGAAGAATTTCACCATGTATGCGCACTTCAAGATGTATAAAAGTTATTCCAACATAATGATAAAGAATGGAATAATGTAAGAATTTTACCAAGTATATGGTAGATCACAGATACAAGTTATTCCAATGTAATAAAAAAATAGAATAATGTAAATTCTCTTCACGAAGTACGAAAGAAATAATACCCACTTACCTTAGTAACAAACCGGATATAGGAGTAGTGAAGTAGCGAGAATACTTTTCTTCTCTCTCTAGAGTTTCAAAGTGAATTAAGTAGAAATAATGAAGGAATGAGCTTTTATTTATAAGAGAATGGACCTAATAGTAATTCAATTCTGAATCTGGTCCGTATTGATTTACTTTTTAAACAGACGATCCAGTTGGTTTACTATAAAATATTCTAATAAAATAAAATCTTTTAAATAAAATATAATATATTCTATTTATAATCTAATAAAATGAATAACTTTATAAAAGTATTCATTTGATATAAAAAGATTTTACTACGCAAATACTATGATAATAAAATATAATATATTCTATTTATAGTCTAATAAAACGAATAATTTTATAAAAGTATTCTGCTTTTATATAAAAGATTTTACTACGAAAACATTATGCATAATGTAATATAATATATTCTATTTATAGTCTAATAAAACGAATAACTTTATAAAAGTATTATGTTTTATATAAAAAAAATTCTATTTTATTACATTAATAAAAATAATAAAACAAAACTTCATCATCATTATTATAATTCACACTATTAATCGACCAGGTCGTTCCTAGGAAAGAGAGGGCTTTCCAATAAGGATTTCTCCCTATTGGCGCGCAATTAGGTGATCAAATCTCTGCTTGGCAAAACTTCTAGACATCATTAATATTGCGAATAATAATATTAATAACTTCGTCGTCTCAATTATTGATTTAATAATATATAAAATATCGACAATAATTGAATCAATTAAAGTGAGATACTATGCAACAATTATCAAGTAATAATTGAACAAAATTGAGTGACTTCTCACGTAAGCATCAATAATTAATATCGTGTGCTACTTATGCAACCACGCCAGATTCTCGCATTTTTAACTGCACCGTGTTTCAACAGCTTAACGATAAAACTTCCGCCGTTATTTTCATAAAATATTTTTATCGCTTTCTCAATCCGACAATAATTCCGTTGTGGGGTCCACCAATGATTGTCTTGTCATCGCATCAATATTCCCCGTTAAAATGAATATTCCCCACCAATCGAATATTATATAACAACTTGCATACTTTTGCAAAATTTATAACTATTACCCACAACTATAACATTATATCAAATTCATTCCATAATATTCAAAAATGATAATTATAGAAAATTCATCTTTATTCATAAAAGCTGGGGTCTTACATTTGGTTCGAGATGTATGTTGATTGATGTCATAGAGATAAAATGTTGATGATGGACTTTTAAATCATAGAAGATAGTAGACTTCATTCTCTACTTAACTTTTTTAATGAATTGTTATTTCCACTGCGAATGTTGATCTAAACATGTTGTCTATTATATTTTATCTGATTTATTGAATGTTAACGATAATTTATTTTTCATTATCTTAGTCATAATATTCTTTACTGGGCAAGTTGAGCTCACCCTTTTTCCTTTTTGTTCCATTTTTTCTTCTCAGGAGGTTAGAATATAGCGGGAACTAGTCGGGGTGTAGAGTAATGAGTCAAGACAGTTGTTTTAGCAGTTCTCACTATTTTGTAAAATAGTGTATCAATAATTGTAATGAAGAATTATTTGAGTTTGGATATTGTCTAGAAGACAATATTTGTATTTAAACTCACAGCGTATGTGTTGTCATATTTTGCACGGCAATTGTAATAATGAAGTTATAGTTATTTCTGTACCATGTATTTGACGACTCAGAATGGGTTGTGTAGACCTATTTTGGGGGCGTCACAACGGAGACCATATATTCGAAAACAAGCAAAAAGGTTTATCTAGTCCCCAAAAATTAAAAGTATATACTAGAGATAGAATAAAATTATATCTTATATATTGCAGGGATGACTTATAAAATATAATCCTAACTGTACCTAATTTGAAAAATAATCTATTAGACTATTAATACAATAGCATAGACCTTAACCAATGCATCAAGTGCTCGAACCAACGAATTTGGCCCCTCAGCTATAAGCCCTTCCAGTAACGCATTAAACAAATCTGAAATTCTAAAATTCAAATGCTTAATTTTTCACTCTATAACCTCTAACCATCTTCTTTTAATTGATGAAAAAATGACAATGCAAGACTCAAGTTTTCTCTGAGCATGTTCAAGTAAAAAATAACTTTAGAATTTACTAGCGATAATACATACATACACACATATTGCGGTTTCAATTTTATGCGTGCAATTGTTGCTAGTAACCAAATCGGAACCGTAAATTTGATTATTCAATTCATTTAAAACCGCAGCATACGCCAAATCCGTTGATGTGATTTTAATTGGTACGGTTAATGCGATTTTTATTGCGGTTTCAATTCTAATTAAGTTAGTTGCTCAGTCCTGATCCCTACCTTTCTCTCACCGATGGAAAAAGCAAGTTAGCACCAATCTCGTTTAAATATCAAATTGATCGAGCAAATCGTTGAAGTAGAATAAAAGTATTATGGTTCTCTTCATCATTCTCTTTCAATATCTTCACCAATCTCGTTCTCATATCCAATTAATCTACATATCATAATTAACACTTGAATCTAGCTTTCAATTCTCAGAATGGGTTGTTTGAATCTTGATTTATCATTTTTGTTATATGTGTATATGTATATATGCTCTACTCTTTCAATTCCATGTTTAATTAAATTTAAATGCTTGGGTTTTGGTTTGTTTTGCTATAGTATCCTCCATTTTTGTCTTCTAAATGTTTGATAATTTGACTCAAAGGTAACTAACAAGTATAGGACTTCCTTTTTTTAAAAAATAAAAGTTACATCTTCAACGATTGTTTTCCATATTCTGAGCTGGGCTTTATCTGTTTATTTTCAGCAATTTAAGTTTTATGGTCTTGTTGATCTACCAATTTGAGAGAAACTTAAGTTGTATGGATACTGAAATGGTAAGGTTTGTCAAATTCTGCAAACAGAAACTCTGCTGCCTATACTTGAACTTGTGCCAGTTTCAAGAATCAAACTGCATTGTATTTATGTTCTTGTATTCAGTGTCTGTATATTGGTGACGTGATTTATAAGGTCTCATACAAACCACAGGGTTGCTTTCTGTTTCTTCTTCATCGTGTGTTCTGCTGCTGTTTATAAGTTTGTTGTTCTTGCTTCTTTGATCTAGGATCTTAAGGATGATTATCTTTTTAATAAGTTGAAACACTGTTGTAACTTTGAATAATGTATTCCTGCAATGATTTTGTTTTTTGGAACTCTTTATTATCTCTGAAATGTGGTTGAGTTTGTGTAACAGATTCTGAACTTAATTTGTTCACAAATAATTGATCCTTTGTGTATGACATTCTAATTTGCACACAAATAAATAATTGAGCCTTTGTCCTCTTCAAAAAAAAGAGAAAGTAAAAGTGTGTGTAATCAATCTGTATTGAACCATATATAGTTATTATTAACTTGTGAATGAAATTTTAATTTTACACTGATAATTGAGCCGCCTTTAAGTGTCTATATATTCAGTAGCATTCTGTGCTTGTTCATTAGTAATTTGAACTGCCTTACGGTGTTGGACTTGGACCTGTCAAGGGATAGCTAGCGGAGGTGGTTGTGTTGCCTTGCACCATATGTATGTATTTGCAAACCATAAATTAGACTCATTTATTTTTAGAGTTATATACCTACTACTACTAACTTGTATTTGATGAATAATAAACTATGCTATATATTTGGTACTAACTATATAATCTGGTGGTTCTTGTTTCATCTCATCATCATCTCCTGCTACACTAGAGTTTTGCTCTGCAACTTTAATGGTGGAAATGAGTCTAATCCCATTTGGGTACTGCCCAAATATAGAGTTCTTCTTGCTAATTGGATGAGTGGCTGAGAATGCTCTGAGTTCTCATTATCTTTGTGATCATGGGTATTGTGCTTGCCAGACCAGACACTGTCATGTTGCTAGAATTATTAGAATTATGTTTATTTTATTAGAACTTAGGCATGTAAAAATCTTGTGAACATTAACTGGACTTGGAAGCTACTGTCACATTGTTTACTATCATGTGAAAAACTTTGGTATACAAGCTCATGAAAAGACTGCTAAGTGGAGATACAGTCGTCGTTTTCTTGCAGAGGTTGTTTATAGTGCTTCAAGGATGATAGCTACTCAACTTCATGAAACTGCCAAAATGTTTAGTCAAGCAATTTGTGAGGACAATCTGATTGAGCGAAAAAAGAAACTCAATGAGGAGCTTTCCATTATTTCTGGAATTTTCAAAGTGCTAAGGTATCAAGTTACGAAGAAGATGGTCGATAATGAAAATCTCATGATATTGTTCTTTGCTGCACCAAATGATGAAAAAGATGATTTTGTACAAGCTTTACTTCGTGGAGACATTTGAAAATGTAATGAATTTAAACTTTTAGGCCTATTATATGAATGGTAATAATTGTTTTCCTTTCATATGACATATCATGTCATGGTATTATATAGAATCTTGGTATTATATGGAATCTATTATTACGTAAATACTTCAAAAACGGATCCTGTTAGCATGAAATTTATTTTATGGTAAGTAAGTTAATCGATTAGTAGATAGAATCTTTGACACATAGGGCTCACCCTGCATGCTAAGTGTGACTTATTAATAATCGATTAACTTACTCTCTAAAAATAAATTTTATACTAACCACTTCCTTCAAAAAACATTGTCTCAAAAATGTGGTGTTTGGTTCAAAATTATATATATACTTTAGCTTGAATAATTGGTTTGTTAGTACATGCTATATTACCTTTTTGTTTATTTTTATATATGATTAGTATTGGCTTTAAGGTTTTTTTTCATGAAGGTATTTATTTGAATTTTAAACTCATAAAATATATATAAAAATATTTTTCTAGTAAAAATTATTTTCATTCATTTTATAAGTTTATAGTATATAAAAAACGAAGAAGATCATTTCACATTTCATTCATAATGTAATTCATATAAACTAAACACTTAAATTATAATGGTGATTTTATTTCTGGCGGAATGAATGGACAAACCAAACATGAAAATGAGAATGATCATTCCATTCCCATTCTCATTCCATTCCTTAAGTCATTTCATTCCATACATGCCAAGAAATGGAAACTAAACACAACATTAATCGCCAGTAGTGTCGCTTGCACAAAGTCATCTAATTTTTAATTTCTGCTTTGAAATAAATATAGGAGTAATAACATATATTTTTTTAAGAAAAAATAAATAAAAAACACGCAGACCGCACTAAAATAAGAGATTTTGATAATGATGAAAATTGGGGTCGTTTATTCCTCTTTGTGGGGATTGATAGTGATTTTGTTAATTTGTTTTTTATTTTAAACTGCGATCGCAATTGATTGGCAATGAGAAATAGAGATTTAGGCGGGTACCTCAAGCAGATCATATAAACAGAAGCAAAGGGAAGAAAAAAAATCAAAAAATTTGGGGGTCTAAAATCTAAATTTAGAAAAGGGGATTTAGATAATATTTGTATTAGTACTATTATTTATGTGATTATGGTTGTTGAATGGCGGATAGATTAGTTGAAAATTAGAATTGGGATGCAAGCTTCTCTCACATGTATTTTACTCCCTCCGTCCCATAGTTATAGGTTGATTTTTCATTTTAAGATGTCGCAATATATAGGCTACTTACTATTTATAAAATTTAGTTGGTTCATTATTTTACTTTTATGCCCTTATAATAAATATTCAACCATTATTCTTTTTTTGAAGAAACAACATTCAATGTCATTATTTTTATCATCACATTTAATGTTGTTGTATTCTCAATAAAAGAATTCAACTTCTTAGGCTTTACTAGTTTAACATATTTTGTGTATAAAAGGCAATTGTACCATCAATCAATGAAGTTAAGAGTTTCAATGTGAAAAGTAAGGAGTAATTAATTTATTCATTAATTCTACATTAAGGGGTATATGTGGAAAATTTATGTTAAAAATTAACTTAAACTGATTTTCTTAAACTATGTGCCAAAAGAAATCAGCCTATAACTATGGGACGGATGGAGTAATTTTTAATTTTTAAATTTTAAATTTCATTATTTAAGAAATCAATATAAGGAATTTGGTGGGTACATAATAGAAAAATTGAATCCAATCTAATAACACTGCACAATAAGCATAGAAATAAAGAAACTATTGTAAATACTCTTATTCAGTTTGTTTTATCATGTTTATTGTTTATTTTACGCATTAGAAAATTTCAAAATGTCATTGCACATATATTTTATTTAACTTTGAATTAAAACAAAAAAAATTATAAAAAGATTCAAAGTAGACATATCAAAAGCATACAATTAAAATTACCTATCTGAATTACAAATTTAAATTAGTTATAGTTTGTGGATACACACACTTATTCATTACTCTTCTAGGTATGCACATACAAAATTTCATATATATAAAGTGTCATATCATTACAAGTTATTAATATAAAAATAATTTTATCTAATATAAATATTTTATTAATAATGTGTCATAATATTAGGGGGTGTATTCAATTAAAAATTTTAAAGACTTTTTTTAAGTGACATACTTTTATAAAATTTGTGGGATTTTAATGACTTTCAAAGACTTTAAAGACTTTTTTAAAATGACTTTTATAGACTCTATGTGACGCCCCCAAAAATAGGTATTCATCTTGAGTCGCCAAATACATGGTACAAAATTCAAATACAACTTAATAATACAACTGTCATGTAAAATACGACAAAAAATATAATCTAAGAGTTTTATATACGATATTGTCATATAGACAATACAAAACTCAAAGGAGTCCTCATTACATTTATTGTCACACTATTTAATCGTAATAGTGAGGGCTACTTAATCTTATCATCTGACCGTCACTCCTTTCCCCGACTAAGTCCCGGTATATTCTCATTTCACGAAGAGAATAGTGAAAGAAAGGGTGAGCTCAACTAGCCCAGTAAGAAATATTATGACTAAGATAATGCAGAATAAATTATCAATAGTCTTCAATAATGTTAAACTGATAAAATACAATAGAAATCAAGTTTAACTGCAACGGAATAACCAATCCATTAGAAGAGTCAAATAAAAAATAAAACCTACTATCTTCTATGATTTAAAAAATGTTTTCATCAATTTTTATCGCTGAGACTCAGCTTAATAAATAAACCCATCATCGAATCATCCCTGCACTACGGGCCAAGGATATTCATTAAATCATCAATGGTCATGACTATACCGAATAATCCCTTATCATAATCATACCAAGTCCATCTCTGCACGTAAGCCAAAGATATACAACAATAAAATCAATAATCAACAATCCATCTTTGCACGTAAACCAAAGATATACAACTCAATAATCAACAGTCTATCTTCGCACGTAAGCCAAAGATAACTTTCATCACCATATAATCATGAGGATGATGACAATGATATAAGCATTAATCAAACAAAAACAAGGATAATTATTAAAGACTTTAAATTTATCCAAATATTATCAACCACTCATAATCTAATATTATTAATATCATAACAATATTTTAATCACTTCTTAAACTTATAAACAATTTATTTCAATTGTTTACATTTTACCAAATAATGCATTTAATCATTCAAAAATGCCATACTAATAAGTTTTCATCACCAATGATCAAATCCCTTATAAAAAAAATCTGCATATACTTTATATAGGATTTCCAAGCCATAAAATCCTATTTTCCAACTTTGTTACTTCACATAACATATTTAACTCATATGTTCATAACTAAACCATTTTCATGAAAAATACCAAATCAGTTCCAAAAATATTTTTTTTCTGGGATTTAGCAGAACATAGTCCCATAATGAACATATATTTTTCTCAAAATTTTTAAAATTCATTTACTATTTTTCAAAAATCAATATCTAATTAATTCCTTAAGAAATTAGCTAGCTCAAGTTTAACTCCAGAAATTCTCAAATCTTGGCAGGATCTTACACATATTAATTTGAGCTTCCAGTTTAAATTTCATGGTCATCGGAGTTATAGAACTCCGGTTATAGCATTTTTCGTCAGAAAAACCTAAATATTGAAATGGTCATAACTTGCTCATTTTAAATCGGAATGAGCTCATTTTTGGACAGGAAGTACCTTATACCATATACTTTCATGTCCCAAAAGGCCAGAATTTTTCTCACAAATTAAGTGGCCGAAACAGCCCTTCTAAAATCTGGACGATGGCATTTTTGGTAATTTCCAACTTTTGACTCCTTTGCTAAAATCAGTCCACACGAAAAATCTACAACACCTTTTCCAGTGATTCCACTTGGAGATGCTTCAAAACTCATAGATCTAACTCTAGAACTTGACTACACTCAAAAATTCAAAATATAATAGGAGATATGGTCAATTGAATTTCATGTTCCATTTTCACCAAAATCTGATTTTTAACCCTCTGTGATTTCTAAGAAATTTTCATATTTTCACATAATAACCAACATAACTCATCATAACACTTACTAATACTTCATATACCCATGATTTTCATCAGTCCAATGCTTTTATTATGACTCTCATCATAATCAACGTAACCAGATCATTTCCACAATTTAATAAGGAATGAATATAAAGGATCATTCACCATGCATTTAGTAATCCACATAGACAGGTTATTCCAACAGAATAATAAAGAATGGAAGAAGGATTCACCATGCATGCGATAGAGAGACTTACACGAAAGGTTATTCCCAAATGTAATAATAAATAATGAAACCCGTGTTAGGCGTAACGCACGCATTGTGGGATATTCTACGTAATAATAAATGCGAATAATAAATAATGGAACCAGGTCCCAGGCGAAACGCGCCTTGCATACAGACGAGGATATTCCGGCAGAATAATAAATAACGGAACCAGGCAAAATTCGCACTGACATGATATTCCAACATAATAAGGAATAGAATAATAGAAGAATTTCACCATGTATCTTGATTTTGCATGTATGCAAGTTATTCCAACATAATAATAAGGAATGAAATAATAGAAGAATTTCACCATGTATGCGATTACTTCACATAGACAAAGTTATTCCAATATAATAATAAGAAATGGAATAATATAAGAATTTCACCATGTATGCGATTTCTTGATGTGAAAAGTTATTCTAACATAATAATAAGGAATGGAATAATAGAAGAATTTCACCACGTATGCAATTATTGGCGTATGCGTTATTCCAACATAATAATAATGAATGGAATAATGTAAGAATTTCACCAAGTATGTGGTACTTCGCATAAACAGGTTATTCCAACAGAATAATAATGAATGGAATAACATAAGTTCTCTTCATGAATAAGAAAGAAATAATACCCCTTACCTTAGAATAAAACTGGATACTGGAATAGTGAGGTAGCAGACTTCTCTTCTTCTTTCTCTCTATAGATTTTCTCTCTATAATTTCTCTATATAATTTCTCTCTCTAGAGTTTCAGTGAATTCGTAAGAAATAATGAAGGAATGAGCTTCTATTTATAGGAGAATGGACTGAATAGTAACTAATTCATGAACGGTCCAGATTGATTTATTTTTAAATGGACGGTCCATATTGATTTACTATTAAAACTTTAAACCAACGGTCCATACTAATTCACTATTAAACTTTAAACCAACGATCCATAGTGAATATTAAACTTTAAACCAACGGTCCATACTGATTCACTATTAAACTTTAAACCAACGATCCATATTAATTTACTAATATAATTTCAACCAACGGTCTGAAAAATTAGCACATCTCCTCATGGAATAATATTGTACCCAAAAATTATTTGGATCGAAAAGAAATATATTGTTCATGTGACGCCCCCAAAATAGGTTTACATCACCCATTTTGAGTTGTCAATACACGGTACAGAAACAACTACAACTTTATTATTACAACAGTAAAACTGTGAGTTTGAATACAAATATTATCTTCTAGACAATATCTATACTCAAATAAATCTTCATCACATTTATTGATACATTATTTTACAAAATGGTGAGGACTACTAAACAACTCTCTCTAGAACCTTCATTCCATACCCCGACCTAAATCTCGCTATATTCTCGCCTCCACGAGAAAAAAATGGAACAAAAAGGAAAAGGGTGAGCTCAACTAACCCAAAGAAGAATATTATGACTAAGATAATATACAACAAATTATCATTAGTCTTCAACAGGAAAAATCTAATAGAATACAATAGACAACAAGTTTTTAAATCAATATTCGCAGTGGAAATAATAATTCATTAGAAGAGTTAAATAGAGAATGCAAACTACTATCTTCTATGTATGAATTTAAAAGTTCATCGCTCATCTTTTATCCTGTAACATCAATCAATATATATCCGAATCAAATATTCATCTTTACACTACAGGCCAAAGATATTCATCAGTTGGTCATGTTCATTTAAACACCTGTTCATCTTTGCACTACGGGCCAAAGATATTCTTCAGAAATCATTCATCTTTGCACTACAGGCCAAAGATATTCAATAATATCATCATTTAAGACTGAGGATGATGAAAAATATTTTTAAAGAAACGAATCCAGTGAAACAAAATGACAAGGATTAAGGATTAAGGATTAAGGATTCGTACTTTGTTTTATCCATGTCCAAAAATACCTCAAAAATAATCATAGTGGTGTAAAATTCAAGAATGATCAAAACATGGATACAATCAAAGCTAGTATCCACAATAGATATTTTAGATGAAAAGGAAAATTTTTTTTTTGATGAATAGTCTTATTTAAGTGAATAAGATCAGATATACATGAATAATGTCGATATCGTGAATAAGAACTCAACACCAAAAGTTCCAAATTTGATAAAACTTCAGATCAATATTTCAAAGATAATGATATTGAAGAAATAATATCATTACGAAAAAAATAATAATATCCCTTACCTCACAAAAAGACAAGATTTAAGTTGAAACACCTGATATCGACTATAACTTGAACTTATCAGTATAAAGAATACTCAAAGTATACTCAAAATACTCACAAGAATACGCTCGATAATATAGAGAGAGAAAACTTCAATTTCTGGTGTGATTTTCAATTCTAACCTAAGCACCCTATTTATAGGAAAATGCTTAGAACACCAAAGCAGAAAATTTAATATAATATTATTATTTATAATAAAATTTCTTACGCCTCTTAGAATTCAGCTCCTAGCATTTCCCACATGCTCACCTTCTAGAAAAAGTAATAAAAACGTTTTTCCAATTTAAAATATTTTAAACTTCCAAAAATCAATTATTTCGGAGCTTCAGAACTTCAATAATTCATAATAAATAGCCCTTTTATCAGAAAATTCAAATCTCGCGAGTTTTTATAGGAAATTCAATTCTCTACAACTTTTGCGTAAGAAAGTTTTTCAAATTCCAAATGAAATTGACCAAATCCACAAACGGAAGATTTTACAAAATTTATAATCAAATTTCATCGAATAAATGGGGTCCACCGACATGTTTAACATGTTTTAAACATTTATTGCAACAAAAATACTCTTCCTCCTCGATACTCATATATCCCACATTCGTTGTAAAAATATCACCATTATTATATTATTAAAATATTATAATATATTTAAATGAATTATTTTATCGAGAAAAGATAAAATTTCAATTTTCAACAATTGTCACATTAAAATTTTTCTCCATCTATATCCACATAAAATCAATATTTTCCTCATCATATGAATCAATAATTAATTATTCACAAATAATATTACGTAATCACAATATTGATGACCGTGCGCCTTCAGAGGAAGAGGGCTTTCCAATAAGAATTTCTCCTTCTTTCGGTGCCGCATTAGGTGACCAAACCTTTCCTTAGAGCAGAACTTTCTAGACATTGCCAATAATGTTATCTAATAATATTATTCGGATAATATGAATTATTGCTTCGATAATGAAAAATACCGTATAATGACAATTATTGAAACAACAAAGATATAAAATATCAACGCAACAATTATTAAATCAATAAAATCTTTGAATAGTAATTACTTGTAACCATTATTGAGTAGTGCCTTCCTTCAGTAAGAATCAATAATTGGTGCAATACTGGTGTCTTCTTGTGTTTTTAACCACCGGTATTTTAACGAGAATTAATTCGGTAATAACTACTGTTTTGTTATTTTTAAACAACTTATATTTGTTGTTTTCTTCATCCAATCACTTTCCAAGTTATGGGGCCCACATGGTACGCTGTCATCGCATGAATATATTCCCGACGGTGCATGAATATTCCACGACCAAACGAATATTCCCCGATAATAATGAATATTTTATAACCACTTGCTTATTTTGAAATATTTGAGTATTTTACCCATAACTATCCACATTAATCAAATCAACCCTTACTATTTCAAAATAATAAATAGAGAAAATTAAATTTCATTAATAATAAGTTGGGGTCTTACACCTCCCTCCTTATGAAATTTCGTCCTCGAAATTGACGACGCACTGTGTTTCAAAAAGGTGAGGATACCTCGCTTTCATTTCGCTTTTTTCAATTCCTGGTCATTTCCTCTATAAGCATGATTCCTCCACAAAATTTTAACTTGTGGTATGACCTTTCTTGCGTAGGACATGCTCCTTCCTATCCAAAATCTTGACAGTACCTCCTCATACGTTAAGTCTTCGCTATCTCGTCCTGTTCTAACTCTATAACGTGGTTCGGTCTTTCACATATTTACGAAGTACGAGATATGTGAAACACATTATGAACACGAGACATACTTTCGTAACGCGAGTCTATAGGCTACATTTCCTACTCGGTCAAGAATTTGAAATGGACCAATAAATCGTGGATTGAGCTTTCCTCTCTTCCTAAATCTTGTAACTCCTTCCATGGAGCAACTCAACAATACATGATCCCCTATACTAAATTCCACGTCCTTTCGATGAAGATCCGCGTAACTCTTTTGTCGATCTTGTCTTGCTTTGTATCGTTGTCGAATCATTTGGATCTTTTCCGTAGTCATATACGTACCAACTTGGGTCCCAACAATGTTGCTTCACCCACCTCATCCCAACATACTTGAGAGCAACACTTTCGTCCATATAATGCTTCAAATGGAGCCACACCTATACTTGCACGATAAGCTGTTGTTGTAGGAGAATTCCACCAATGGTAAATACTTATCCCAAACCGCCTTGATGTCTAGGACACGAGTCTTAATAAATCTTCAAGAGTTTGAATAGTCCTTTCGATTGTCCGTCTGCTTGAGGATGGTATGCCAAACCAATTGTAAATCCGTGCCCATAGCTTTTTGCAAGCTAACCCAAAATCTTGAAGTGAATCTTGGGTCACGATCCAAAACTATGGATACTGGCATGCCATGCAACCTCAAAATCTCATTCACGTCATATACTAGCAAGACGTTCAAGGGAATAAGTCTCCGTATCGGCAAGAAATGAGCGGACTTGGTTAATCTATCAACAATAACCCAAATAGCATTGATGCCTTGAGAAACCGTAGGAAGACCCGTAATTGAAATCCATGGTAATGTGTTCCCACTTCCATTTCGGAATCTCAAGTGGTTCTGGCGGACCCTTAGGTACTAGATGCTCCGCCTTTACACGTTGGCAAGTTAAACACATCGAGATAAACTTTGCAATCTCTCTCTTCATATTGTTCCACCAAAATGTATGTCGAAGATCATGATACATTTTGGTACTTCCAGGATGGATTGCAAATGGTGTATTGTGTGCCTCCATTATAATCTTGTACTTTAAATCAGAGTCATTAGGGACACAAAGTCTAGAATGGACTCGAAGTATTCCTTCTTCATCAATTCTCGCTTCCGGAATAGCTCCTTCTTGTAATTTCTTCTTCATACGCATCATTTCCGGATTGCGGTGGCTTGGCGGAGCGACCTTAACTTTTTCTATTAAAGTTGGCTCTGCCAGATACTTGACATCATCGCTTTTCGTTCACGCATATGATCTTCTACTCAACGCGTCACCACCACGTTCGCTTTTTCGGGATGGTATTGAATAGTGTGGTCGTAGTCTTTCAATAGCTCGAGCCAACGTCATTGCGCGTGTTGAGTTCTTTTTGAGTGAAGAAATATTTAAGGCTTTTATGCTCAAATATATCTCCACTTTCTCCCCATATAGATAGTGCCTCCATATCTTTAAGCGAAAACGATTGCGCTAACTCTAGATCATGAGTAGGATAATTCCTCTCATACTACTCTTTAAGTTGTCGCGAGGCATAGGCTATGACTTTTCCACGTTGCATGAGAACACATCCCAACCCTTTGCACCAAGCATCGTTGTAGGTAACAAATCCATCCGAACCAGATGGTATTGTTAGAAACAGTGCCAAATAAGTCTCCTCTTAAGCTCTTGGAAACTTTTCTCGCGTTCTTCGCTCCAAACGAATTTTGTATCCTTCCGAGTTAAGCGAGTTAATGGAGTAGCGATTCGAGAAAACCCTTCCACGAATCTCCGATAATAACCAAACTAGACCCGAAAGCTAAGTACTTGATCCACATCGACTTGGTTGCTCTTCCCAACTTTGTATTGCTTCAATCTTCGCCGTCCACGGATACTCCATGTTTTGACACCACATGCCCAAGGAATGCTACTTCCTCGCCGTAACTCGCATTTCTTCAATTTGGCATATAGTTTGTTTTCACGAAGCCTTTGAGTACCGAAATTTCCAAATGGTGCTCATGATCTTCACGACTTTTGGAATATATGAAGATGTCATCAATAAAAACAACAACGAATCGATCCAAATATTCCTTGAATACTCGGTTCATTATATCCATGAAAGTCAAGGAGAGCATTAGTCATCCGAAAGACATGACTAAGAATTATAATACCCATACCGAGATTACGAAGGCGATCTTTGGAATATCCTCGATTCTAATCTTTAATGATGATATCCGAATCTAAGATCGATTTTTGAAAAGAATTGTGCCCTTGCAATCGGTCAAACAAGTCATCAATACGAGGTGAGGATACCTATTCTTGATGGTGACATGGTTCAATTCCCAGATAGTCAATACAAAGTCGCATACTCCCGCTTTCTTCTTTACGAATAAAACAGAGCACCCCAAAGAGATGTACTAGGGCCGAATGAAACCGATGTCCAACAATTCCCGTAGTTGGACCTTTAACTCCTCGAAGTTCAATAGAGCCATTCGATATGGGGTTTTAGAAATGGGCTTTGTACTGGAGTTCAAGATCAATAAAGAATTCAACTTCACGCCGGGGGTAGACCGGAAGTTCTTCGAAATACGTCCGGAAAGTCAATAACAACAGGAATATTATTCAAATTTGACGTGTCTTTATTCAAATCCATAACATGGGCTAAGAAAAGCTTGACATCCGCTTTTTCAATAAACGAATAGCTTTATGATTAGATATGACGATGATTGATTTTAATGGTTTAGTTGCTTGAATTCGTACAACAAAGTTGGTTAAGAATATGAAAACTAACAACCTTACGAAAACAATCAATTTTGGCATGATGAGTAGTTAACCAATCAATCCCTAAAATCACATCAAAAGCAAGTATCTTTAAAGAGATAAGGTCAATGGTAAGGTAATGGTGCCAACTTGAATCAAACAAGATTTATAAACGATGGATGTGATGAAAGTTTCTCCTAACGGAGTTTCCACAGATAGGTCAAAGTCTAATTTCTCCTGAGTCAAGTTTAAACGTTGAGCACAAGCGGAGAGATAAATGAATGGGTAAAGACCCCAGATTATCAAGTAAGGTATAAACTTCGCAAGAATTTATAAATAGCTTACCCGTGATCACCTCGTTTGGGTTCTCGCATTTTGACAAGTCACAACAAACGCTTCTTCCCTAATCGTTGACTTTGACTTTTACTCGGGATGATCTTTTGAATCACCGTCCCATTGAACTAGGTTTCGCTGCATAATGATCTCGGCGATATGTCCTTCCTTTCCACAATTATAGCATACCTTGAACTGTTGTGGGCGGTTTGGATCGATATGTCCCTCTTTCCCGCATTTATAAGATATGACCGGGTGGTCGTTCTCCTCCCTTAGAACCCGATTCTTTCAGCCTTTGTCGTCTTTCACATAGTCGTTGTTAAATCTCCTCTTTTTAAAATCTCCTCCCGACTCATTTCTTCTATTTTCATGGCCATGATTACCACCGAGTGGTTACCATTTTTGTCCGTCTGCTTTTCTTCTCCATTTGGTTATCATTATTACGCTGATCGCTATCTCGGTACGATCTTGGTTATGGTCCTCGGTTGAACATACTCGTTATCTCGCTTCTAACAATTGAGCCTCATTAACAACATCCGAATATAGAGAAAATTTATGAGAAATGAGATCTCGACGTATCTTGGGTTTCAAACCTCTAAGAAACATCTCGCGTCATACGCTCCTCATTCTCCACCAAATGAGGTGCAAACCTAGATAACTCGCAAACTTTGCCTCATCTTTGACACCGCGTGTTGTTTTGCTCTAATCGATGAACTCCACTTCCTTCATACGATGAACACTTTCGGAAAGTATTTGTCATTAAATAGTTTCTGAAACGTCTCCCAAGACATCTTTGAGTGCGAAATTTGGATGGGTACGCTTCACGAGATCCCACCGAATGAAATCGCTTGCCACGAAACATAAAGGTGGCGAATGGAACCTTCGTTCCTCCGGCATCCCAAGACATCGAATATATTGGTAAATATCCCAAGACGCAAATATTTCAAAATAAGCAAGTGGTTATAAAATATTCATTGTTGTGGAGAATATTCGCTTCGTCGGGAATATTAAATTTGACCAGCAGCATGACCATGTGTGGGCCCCATAACGAAAAGCGATTGGATGAAGAAAACGACAAATATAAGTTGTTTAAAAATAACGGCGTGGTTGTTACCGTTAATACTGTTAAAATACCCGGTGGTTAAAACACAGTAGCACACGGTATTGCACCAATTATTGATTCTTACGTAAGAAGGCACTTACTGCAATAATGGTTACGATAATTACCGCTCAAAGATTTTATTGAGTTAATAATTCTTTGCGTTGATATTTTATATTCTTTGTTGTTTCAATAATTGTCATTACACAATATTTTTCATTATCGAAGCAATAATTCATATTATCTGAATAATATTATTAGATAACATTATTGGCAATGTCTAGAAAGTTCTGTCTAAGGAGAGGTTTGGTCACCTAATTGCGCGCCAGTAAGAAGAAATTCTTATTGGAAAGCCCCCTCTATCCTGGGAACTGTCTGGTTGTCAATAAAGTGATTCTGTAATATTATTTATGAATAATTAAATATTGATTTATATGATGAGGAAAATATTGATTTTATGAGGATATAGATGGAAAAAAAATTTAATGTGACAATTGTTGAAAATTAATATTTTATCTTTTTCTGATAAAATAATTCATTTAAATATATTATTTTAATAATATATTAACGATGATATTTTTACAATGAATGTGGGATATATGAGTATATGAGGAGGAAGAGTATTTTTGTGGCATTAAATGTTTAACACATGTTTTGTGTGTTGGTGGACACAATTATCGAATCAAATTTGATTATAAACCGTAAAATCGCCTGGTTTGTGGATTTCGGTCAATTTCTATTTGGAATTTGGAAAACTTTCTTCTGCAAAGTTGTAGAAATTGAATTTCCTATAAAAACTCGCGAGATTCGAATTTTCTGATGAAAGGGCTATTTATTATGAATTATTGAAGTTCAAGTTCAAATAATTAATTTTGGGAGTTTTAGTTAATTATTTTGAGAAAAACGTTTTTTGTAACTAAGTTGGCCTCACATGTGATTCAAATGGGCTGAGATCAGTTGTCTAAGGTGGGCTAAAGAAAATGTGAAAATATATTAATATTATATTCAATTTTCTAACTTTGGTGTTCTAAAGCATTTTCCTATAAATAGGGTCTTAGGTTAGAATTGAAAAACACACCGAAATTGAAGTTTCTCTCTTTCTCTCTCGATATATTGAGCATATTCTTGTGAGTATACTTTGAGTATTGTTAGATTTGCAAGTTCCTTCCTCAAAGACTATACCCTTATTCCAAATTAAATCTTTAATCTTTCGAGGTAAGGGATGTTATTTTCTTCTCAAATGATATTATTTCTTCAATATCATTATCTTTGAAATATTGGTTGGAACTTTTTATCAAATTTGAAACTTTTTCATGTCATGGGTTCTTATTCATTCATGAGTTACTTATTCACGAGTTACTATTCACGAAGCGTGAAGATGTTTTTTTTGTGAATTTCTATCTTTTGGTGTCTGAGTTACTATTCACGATACTCAAGACTATTCACGATATCTGACATATATTCAATTTAAAAATAAAATTTCTTCTTTTTGTCCAAAATATCTATTCTGGATACTAGCTTTGATTGTATCCATGTTTTGATCATTCTTGAATTTTACACTACTACGATTATTTTTGAGGTATTTTTGAACATGGATAAAACAAAGTACTAATCCTTAATCCTTAATCCTTGTCATTTTGTTTCAATTGGATTCGTTTCTTTAAAAAATATTTTCATCATCCTCGGTCTTAAATGATGATATTATTGAATATCTTTGGCACCGTAGTGCAAAGATGAATGATTTCTGAAGAATATCTTCTTTGGTAGTAATGCAAAGATGAGCAGTGTTTAGATGAACATGACCAATCGATGAATATCTTCTGGCACGTAGTGCAAAGATGAATATTTGATTCCGTATGTATATTGATTGATGTTACAGGGATAAAAGATAGATCGATGAACTTTTAAATTCATACATATAAGATAGTAGTTTGCATTCTCTACTTAACTCTTCTAATGAATTATTATTTCATTTGCGAATATTGATTTAAAATTTGTTGTCTATTGTATTCTATTAGATTTTTCCTCGTTGAAGACTAACGGTAATTTGTTGTATATTATCTTAGTCATAATATTCTTTCTTGGGCTAATTGAGCTCACCCTTTTCCTTTTTGTTCCATTTTCTTCTCGGGAGGCGAATATATAAGCGATGAGCTCTGGGGTATGGAATAAAGGTTTTAGAAAGGATTGTTTAGTAGTCCTCACCATTTTTGTAAAATAATGTATCAATAAATGTGATGAGAATTTATTTGAGTATAGATATTGTCTAGAAGATAATATTTGTATTCAAACTCACAGCTTTCTTGTTGTAATAATAAAGTTGTAGTTGTTTCATACATGTATTGACAACTCGAGAATCGTGATGTATACCTATTTTGGGGCGTCACGGTTGGTATCGAGCTTAGGATATGATCTCCAAGGAGATCGGGAATAGAACTAGGAGGGAGACGAGTAAATCCTTCGCTAGTGTGTCCTACCTAAGCTTATTTTTTTAATTGGTCAAGATATAAGGATATTATGTGATATATTGATTTCCTTAATTAACCCTTATTTTATGACGGTATTTGAGAATGTCGATTGAGAATATTAACAATGGAAATGAGACCGGTGGAGACGCTTTGTACTCACCAACGAGGAGAACATGCAACAGTCGGGCAATGTTCCTCCCATGTGAACAACACCAATGAGCGCGTATGATGAACGAGGGGATGTTTAGAAGCTTTTTACGCTTATGCAAAAATCGCATTTGAGGAGACTCGTGTTCAAAATACGAGGAGGAAATGATAACAATTCACGGGTTGTCACACCCAAGCGGCTTTAAAGAGTTGGGACCACCAGAATTTAAGGGAAAGCCGGATCCGATCATGGCGGAAACATGGGTCAAACAAATTACCAAGATATTCAATGTCTTGGGATGCGGAGAACGAAGGTTCCATTCGCCACCTTTATGTTCCGTGGTGAGTGAATCACTGGTGGGAGTCTGGGAAGCGTACCCATCCAAATTAAGACTTTCGGCGTGTCTTGGGGAAACGTTTGAAACTATTTAATGACAAATACTTTCCTCGAAAGTGTTCGGTCATATGAAGGAAGTGGAGTTCATCGATTAGAGCAAAACAACATGACGCACGGTGTCTCGATGACGAGGCAAAGTTTGCAGAGTTATCCGTGTTTGCACCTCATTTGGTGGAGAATGAGGAACGTATGACGCGATGTTTCTTAGAGGTTTGAAACCCCAAGATACGTCGATATCTCATTTCTCATAAACTTTCTCTCTTCCGGATGTTGTAAACAGGCTCAATTATTAGGCGAGATAACGAGTACGGTCAACCGAGGACCACAACCAGGATCGTACCGAGATAGCGATCAATGTAATAATGATAACCAAATGGAGAAAGAAATAGACGGACAAAATGGTAACCACTCTGGGTAATCATGGCCATGTGAAAATAGAAGAAGCGAGTCGGAGGAGATTTTAAAAGAGGAGATTTAACAACGACCATATGAAGACGCATCTACGGCGGCAAGAATCGGGTTCTAAGGGAGGAGAACGACCACCCGGTCATATCTTATAAATACGGAAAGAGGGACATATCGATCCAAACCGTCCACAACAGATTCAAGGTATGCTATAATTGTGGAAAGGAAGGACATATCACTCGAGATTATACGATGAATAAAACCTAGTTCAATGGGATTGTGACTCGAAAGATCATCCCGAAAAGTCAAAGTCAACGATTCCGGAAGAAGCGTTTGTTGTGATTGGTCAAAATGCGAGGAACCCAAACGAGGTGATCACGGGTAGGTTATTTATAAATTCTTGCGAAGTTTATACCTTACTTGATCTGGGTGCTATACCCATTCATTTATCTCTCTCTGCTTGTGCTCAATGTTTAAACTTGACTCTGGAGAAATTAGACTTTGACCGATCTGTGGAAACTCCGTTAGAGAAACTTTCATCACATCCACCGTTTATAAATCTTGTTTGATTCAAGTTGGCACCATTACCACACCGTGACCTTATCTCTTTAAAGATACTTTGCTTTTGATGTGATTTTAGGGATTGATTGGTTAACTACTCATCACGCCAAAATTGATTGTTTTCGTAAGGTTGTTAGTTTTCATATTCTTAACCAACCTTGTTGTTATGCAATTCAAGCAACTAAACCATTAAAATCAATCATCATCATATCTAATCATAAAGCTATTCGTTTATTGAAAAACGGATGTCAAGCTTTCTTAGCCCATGTTATGGATTTGAATAAAGACACGTCAAATTTGAATAATATTCTGTTGTTATTGACTTTCTGACGTATTTCAAAGAACTTCCCTGGCCTACCCCGTAACGTGAAGTTGAATTCTTTATTGATCTTGAACACAGTACAAAGCCCATTTCTAAAACCCCATATCGAATGGCTCTATTGAACTTGAGAGTTAAAGGTCCAACTACTGAGAATTGTTGGACATCGGTTTCATTCGTCCCTAGTACATCTCTTTGGGGTGCTCTCTGTTTTATTCGTAAAGAAGAAAGACGGGGAGTATGCGACTTTGTATTGACTATCGGGAATTGAACCATGTCACCATCAAGAATAGGTATCCTCTACCTCGTATTGATGACTTGTTTGACCAAATTGCAGAGGCACAATTCTTTTCAAAATCGATCTTCGCTCGGATATCATCGGTAAAGATTAGAATCGAGGATATTCCAAAGACCGCCTTCGAACTCCTTGTATGGGTATTATGAATTCTTAGTCATGTCTTTTCTGATGACTAATGCTCCTCTGACTTTCATGGATATAATGAACCGAGTATTCAAGGAATATTTGGATCGATTCGTTGTTGTTTTATTGATGACATCTTCATATATTCCAAAAGTCGTGAAGATCATGAGCACCATTTGAAATTTGGTACTCCAAAGGCTTCGTGAAAACAAACTATATGCCAAATTGAAGAAATGCGAGTTCGCTTGAGGAAGTAGCATTCCTTGGGCATGTGGTGTCAAAACATGGAGTATCCGTGGACCCTGCGAAGATTGAAGCAATACAAAGTTGGGAGCAACCAAGTCGGTGGATCAAGTACTTAGCTTTTCGGGTCTAGTGGTTATTATCGGAGATTCGTGGAAGGGTTTTCTCGAATCGCTACTCCATTAACTTCGATTAACTTTCGGAAGGATACAAAATTCGTTTGGAGCGAAGAATGCGAGAAAAGTTTTCAAGAGCTTAAGAGGAGACTTATTTCGGCACCTGTTCTGACAATACCATCTGGTTCGGATGGATTTGTTACCTCTGGCAACGATGCTTGAGCAAAAGGGTTAGGATGTGTTCTCGTCATGCAACGTGGGAAAGTCATAGCCTTTATGCCTCGCGACAACTTAAAGAGTATGAGAGGAATTATCCTACTCATGATCTAGAGTTAGCGTGCAATCGTTTTCACTTAAAGATATGGAGGCACTATCTATATGGGGAGAAAGTGGAGATATATTCGGAGCATAAAAAGCCTTAAATATTTCTTCACTCAAAAGAAGAACTCAACATGCTGGCGGCGACGTTGGCTCGAGCTATTGAAAGACTACGACCACACTATTCATACCATCCTGAAAAAGCGAACGTGGTAGTGACGCGTTGAGTAGAAGATCATATCACGAGAACGAGTGCGATGATGTCAAGTATACGCGATAGAGCCAACTTTAATAGAAAAAGTTAAGGTTGCTTCGCCACCGAATCTTGAGTGATGCGTATGAAGAAGAAAGTACAAGAAGGAGCTATTCCGGAAGCGAGAATTGATGAAGAAGGAATACTTCGAGTCCATTCTAGACTTTGTGTCCCTAATGACTCTGATTTAAAGTACAAGATTATAATGGAGGCACACAATACACCATTTGCAATCCATCTCGGAAGTACCAAATGTATCATGATCTTGACATACATTTTGGTGGAACAATATGAAGAGAGAGATTGCAAAGTTTATCTCGATGTGTTTAACTTACCAACGTGTAAAGGCGGAGCATCTAGTACCTAAGGGTCCGTTGCAACCACTTGAGATTTCGAAATGGAAGTGGGAACACATTACCATGGATTTCGTTACTGGGTCTTCCTACGGTTTCTCAAGGCATCAATGCTATTTGGGTTATTGTTGATAGATTAACCAAGTCCGCTTCATTTCTTGCCGATACGGAGACTTATTCCCTTGAACGCCTTGCTAGTATATGCGTGAATGAGATTGTGAGGTTGCATGGCATGCTCAGTATCCATAGTTTTGGATCGTGACCCAAGATTCACTTCAAGATTTTGGGTTAGCTTGCAAAAAAGCTATGGGCACGGATCTACGATTCGATTCGGCGATACCATCCTCAAACAGACGGATAATCGAAAAAGACGATTCAAACTCTTGAAGATTTATTAAGACTCGTGTCCTGACTTCAAGCGGCGGTTGGGATAAGTATTTACCATTGGTGGAATTCTCCTACAACAACAGCTTATCGAGCAAGTATAGGTGTGGCTCCATTTGAAGCATTATATGGGCGAAAGTGTCGCTCTCCAATATGTTGGGATGAGGTGGGTGAAGCAACAACCGTTATTGGGACCCGAGTTGAGTGCGATATGACTACGGAAAAGATCCAAATGATTCGACAACGATACAAAGCAGCACAAGATCGACAAAAAGAGTTATCGCGGATCTTCATCGAAAGGGCGTGGAATTTAGTGTGGGGATCATGTATTGTTGCGAGTTGCTTCCAATGGAAGGGAGTTACAAGATTTGGGAAGAGAGAAAGCTCAATCCACGATTTATTGGTCCATTTCAAATTCTTGACCGAGTAGAAATGTAGCCTATAGACTCGCGTTACATTCTCCGAGTATGTCTCGTGTTCATAATGTGTTTCACATATCTCGTATTTCAGTAAATATGTGAAAGACCCGAACCACGTTATAGAGTTAGAACCCGGACGAGATAGCCAAGACTTAACGTATGAGGAGGTACTGTCAAGATCTTGGATAGGAAGGAGCATGTCCTACGCCAAGAAAGGTCATACCACAAGTTAAAGTTTTGTGGAGGAATCATGCTATAGAGGAAATGACCTCGGGAATTGGAAACGGAAATGAAAGCGAGGTATCCTCACCTTTTGAAACACCAGTCGTCGTACGTCAATTTCGAGGGACGAAATTTCATAAGGAGGGAGGTTGTAAGACCCCAACTTATTATTAATGAAATTTAATTTTCTCTATTTATTATTTTGAAATAGTAAGGGTTGATTTGATTAATGTGGATAGTTATGGGTAAAATACGCAAATATTTTAAAATAAGCAAGTGTTATAAAATATTCATTGTTGTTTGAGAATATTCATGATCGTCGAGGAATATTCGTGCGACGTCGGCCAAGATATACGATGTGTGGGCCCCATAACTGAAAGCGATTGGATGAAGAAAACGACAAATATAAGTTGTTTAAAAATAACGGCGTGGTTATTCACAGATATCTTGTTAAAATACCCTGTGGTTAAAACACAAGAAACTACCAGTATTGCACCAATTATTGATTCTTACGTAGAAGGCACTACTCAATAATGGTTACAGATAATTCTTTATTCAATATTTTATTGAGTTAATAATTGCTTTAGCGTTGATATTTTATATTCTTTGTTGTTTCAATAATTGTCATTACACAAGATTTTTCATTATCGAAGCAATAATTCATATTATCTGAATAATATTATTAGATAATATTATTGGCAATGTCTAGAAAGTTCTGTCTAAGGAGAGGTTTGGTCACCTAATTGCATGCTACGCATGAAGAAGAAATTCTTATTGAAAGCCCCCTCTATCCCTGGAACCGCCTCGTTGTCAATAATGTGATTACGTAATATTATTTATGAATAATTAATTATTGATTTATATGATGAGGAAAATATTGATTTTATGAGGATATAGATGGAGAAAATTTTTAATGTGACAATTGATTTAAAATTAATATTTTATCTTTTTCGATAAAATAATTCATTTAAATATATTATTTTAATAATATATTAACGATGATATTTTTACAATGAATGTGGGATATATGAGTATATGAGGAGGAAGAGTATTTTTGTGGCATTAAATGTTTAACATATGTTTTGTGTGTTGGTGGACACAATTATTGACCGAAATTTGATTATAGCACAATAAAATCGCTTGCTTATGGATTTCGGTCAATTTTTATTTGAATTTGGAAAAACTTTCTTACGAAAGTTGTAGAAATTGAATTTCCTATAAAAACACGCGAGATTCGAATTTTCTAATGAAAGGGCTATTTATTATGAATTATTGAAGTTCAAGTTCCAAATAATTAATTTTTGGGAGTTTTAGTTAATTATTTTGAGAAAAACGTTTTTGCAACTAAGTTGGCCTCACATGTGATTCAAATGGGTTGAGATCAGTTGTCTAAGGTGGGCTAAAGAAAATGTGAAAATATATTAATATTATATTCAATTTTACTGCTTTGTGTTCTAAGCATTTTCCTATAAATAGGGTCTTAGGTTAAATTGAAAACACACCGTAAACCTCAAGTTTCTCTCTATTTCTCTCTCGATATATTGAGCGTATTCTTGTGAGTATACTTTGAGTATTGTTAGATTCAAAAGTTCCTTCAAACCTATACCCATTATTCCAAATTTAGAAGTACTAATCTTTCGAGGTAAGGGATGTTATTTTCTTCTCGAAATGATATTATTTCTTCAATATCATTATCTTTGAAATATTGGTTGGAACTTTTTATCAAATTTGGAACTTTTTCATGCTCTGGGGTTACTATTTATGAAAGTTACTATTCACGAGTTACTATTCACGAAGCGTGAAGATATTTTTTTTATGAATTTCTATCTTTTGGTGTCGAGTTCTTATTCACGATATATGCCTATTCACGATATCGACACTATTCATTCAGAAAAATAAAATTTCTTCTTTTTGTCCAAAATATCTATTCGGATACTAGCTTTGATTGTATCCATGTTTTGATCATTCTTGAATTTTACACCACTATGATTATTTTGAGGTATTTTTGAACATGGATAAAACAAAGTACTTAATCCTTAATCCTTAATCCTTGTCATTTTGTTTCACCGGGATTCGTTTCTTTAAAAATATTTTCATCATCCTCGATGTCTTAAATGATGATATTATTGAATATCTTTGATGCAGAGTCTGAAAGATGAATGATTTCTGAAGAATATCTTTGGGTCAGTAGTGTAAAGATGAACAGTGTTTAGATGAACATGACTAATCGATGAATATCTTTTTGCTGTAGAGTGCAAAGATGAATATTTGATTCCGAGATGTATATTGATTGATGTTACGAGGATAAAAGATAGACGATGAACTTTTAAATTCATACATAGAAGATAGTAGTTTGCATTCTCTACTTAACTCTTCTAATGAATTATTATTTTACACTGCGAATATTGATTTAAAATTTGTTGTCATTGTATTCTATTAGATTTTTCCCTGTTGAAGACTAACGATAATTTGTTGTATATTATCTTAGTCATAATATTCTTTCTTCGGGCTAGTTGAGCTCACCCTTTTCCTTTTTGTTCCATTTTTCTTCTCGTGGAGGCGAGAATATAATGCGAGTACGCAGCCTGGGTATGGAATGAAGGTTTTAGAAAAGGATTGTTTAGTAGTCCTCACCATTTTTGTAAAATAATGTATCAATAAATGTGATGAGAATTTATTTGAGTATAGATATTGTCAGAAGATAATATTTGTATTCAAACTCACGCTTTCTTGTTGTAATAATAAAGTTGTAGTTGTTTACGTACTATGTATTGACAACTCGGAATAGGTGATGTATACCTATTTTGGGGGCGTCACAATTTCTCCCTATTGGCACGCAATTAGGTGACCAAACATCTCATTGACAGAACTTCTAGACATTGTAAATATTACAATTTAATAATATGATAACTTTGTTATCTCAATTATTGATTTAATAACATAACATATTGTGCAGATGATACTGTGACAATAATCGAATCAATAATATGAGAGATATGATGCAGCAATTACTGAAGTAATAATTGAGTATAACCGAGTGATTTCTCACGTAAGCATCAATAATCAATATTGTGTGCTACTATGCAACCACACATATTACTGTACTTTTACTACCGAGTAGTTCAACAGTATTAACGGTAAAACTTCCGCCGTTATTTTTTGAAAAATATTTTTGTCGTTTTCTCAATCCGACAATAATTTTGTTGTGGGTTCCACCAATGATTGTGTCATCGTACGAATATTCCCCGACACAAAGAATATTCCCCGACCAATCGAATATAATATAATAAGTTGCATACTTCACAAAATTTATAAATATTACCCACAACTATAACATTATATCAAATCCACACCATAATATTAAAAAAAATATTTCGAGAAAATCAAATCTTTATTCGTAAAATTTGGGGTCTCACACTCTATGAAATAAGTAACAGACTTTTATAAATTTTTTATCAAGATTGTGATAGACTTTTGTATACTTCTAATATATCTTGCAACTTATATTAATTGTTAATTAGCCCATGTGTACAACATCTCCCTCTTTTTTTATGAACTAGAGTAAATCTCATTATATTATTATGGCATGAGATTTTATATATGTTGAAAGCGTTAATATTACTCTACTCATTTAATAATACATTTGGATACGCGGATACCAATAAAACTTTAGAAATTACAGACGCAAGTCACGCAATACAAAAATTAAACTCACTTTTCATTGAGCTATATATACTTTATGACATATCAGACGCTTTATTTGGAATTATTGTTTTTCATTCCAGTCTACAAAAGTTGTCATCAATACTTATTTACGTAACTAGCAATTAAAAAATTAATATAAACATTTGCAATATATATCGATTTCCATTCAAATATTTGAATATTACCTCATCTTAGTATCAAAATTTGCAAATAAAAATAATATATACTTGTTTCATGTATATTTTAAAATAGCAAAGTTATTTTTCAAATAAAAAATATTTTTATTTATATTCTTTTAATAATTTTTAGTTTAGTAATGTAACATATAATAAAATTATGATAAAAAGCTTGAAGAACTTATATATTTTATACAACTATATATCACTATAAAATGCGTATCCTATATAAATTACTTTCCCTCTCTCTCATTTTTTTTTTCATTTAACTTTGATTCTAAGTTAATTTACGAAATTATAAAATTTTAAAATATTGTGTATTTATTTTATTTTTAAAATAATAACGTGTTTATTATTAAATAATAAATAAATTCAAAATTTAAAATTTTGAATTTTATCATGTTGACTACAAAAATAAAATAAATATTTTATTTTTGTGGATACAATGTAAGTATTAATTATTCTAGATTATAAAGTAATTAGAAATATTGGATTCATGTGAAGTAATTAGAAATATTGGATTCATGTGAATTGTATTTTAAATTTATTTAGTTTATTAAGATGAGATATAAAGTCTTTAGAAATTTTGTAGAGATGAGGTTATAAATTTGGATATATGTTGATAGTTATAATTCTTCTTCTAAAATTCATCAACCTCTACCAGTTAATATAAATCTGAAAAGTCTATGACTTTTTGAATACCAAAATACTTTTATAGACTTTGTAAAAATATTAATTCAATACCACCTAACTTTTAAAGACATTAAAAAAGTCATAATTGAATACCACTAAACTTTTATAAACTCTTTAAATGTCTTGATTGAATACAACCAAACTTTTAAAAGAATAATGCTAGATATATCTGGCATTATTCTATGAATATTTTATAAACCGCTTAATGTGACATACCCACCTAAAGCATATTGTGTAGAAAAAGACATTGAAATAATTTGTTGATCAATATCTCGAGGGGAGTATCTTGCCACATCGTTATTTATAAAATGTTTGTAAAATAGTTTGTGTCTGCAATAATACTCCTTTTAAAATCTTTAAAAGTCTTTAAAAATCTTAATTGAATACACCCTCCTTAATATCTCATGTATAAAATTTAAACTCTAATAAAAAGAAATAGAGAATTGATATTTTAACCTTTCATATAAATAATAAATAAGTCTTGTAAAACTATCATTCGTAATTTTTACTTTATACTCGATTACGTTGATATCTTGTAGTTGTAGATCTATTCCTCCCCGGTTATAGTCGGGTTTAGGGAAATTAATTGCGGGTCAAAAGGGTAAGTTTGAAATATAACTCTCAAAAGAAAGAAAGGAATGGCAACACAGGGAACAAAATTGAAGAAGGCAAGACTGTTTTGCAACTCAAGGAACTTCTTTTCGCTGGCCAAAAAAGAGCGAAGACCTCTCCTCTTCAATTTTTCTGCTTCAGTATCTACTGAACCCTTTTGTGCAAAGTGTGAGAATTTTCTTAGCCCCCTTTGTTTTCTTTTTATTTATTGGCGCTATCGAATTCTTATTATCATTTATTGATCTGGGTATTCCAGATACTGTAACAATTACATTCTCGAGTGATCCGAAATTTGTTGGATTGTGGGTCTGTTTTATATGATAGATATTAATATTAAATTGGGATCTGTAACCTATATTCTTCTTCTAGTTTAATCCCTTTGTCTTCGTTTATTGAAATTTGATTGTGATTGCATATATGACTATTTGTCAATACGTTTTCAATTATTAGTTTACGTTATTATAATGTTTCATGGGTTTCCACAATCATGTGAAGCAAAGTTTTAGACCTTTGTATTATCACAGCCTATAGAATTTTAAAGGCATCACAATAATTTATTGAACAACAAGATTAGTAGTGAAAAGGTAAGCAAAAGTTCATTGAGCTGCAATGTAGTAAAGAAAACTTTGTAAATAGTTTTTCCGTCCCACAAAAAGAGTCCCCATTTGCAAATATTAAGGATGAATTTGTTTCATGTTGACCTCTAAAAATAATAAGTCGTTAGCTTTAGTTGTGGCATGATAATGAAATTAGAATGCGAACATGTGCTTATATTATTATCATAAAGAGGTCTCTTCTTTGCGGGAAAAAATTTATAGACTAATTGGGCTCTTTTTGTGGAACAGGGGGAATATTATTTTGTCTATGTTGTGACTTCTTACAATTCAACTCAATGACAGTTCTTATCTTAAACTAGTTGACATAGGCTTGTAAAAATTTCACCATCTGATGCATGCCATTTCAGAGTTTTGAAGATGGTAGGAAGAAAATACATGAAAGACTTTGGTTGCATTGGAAAAGACTGAGAGGACATAAGATGTTCTGTGTTTCTTGCTGCCTTAAAATGTTGATCATTTTTTTTTGGTGTGTTTCAGGATTTTGATTTGATTGGGGAAATCTACTAAGAAGAATGAAGTCTTGTTTTTCCCTTTGAAGATTGCAGACACAAATAAAAGAGAATATTAAAAAAAGACAGCGATGTTTTCGTTGTTTTATGGATTCTGGAAGTATATGTTCAGTAAGACAGAGTTTCATGTTCTTATTCTTGGAATCGACAAGGCTGGGAAAACTGTAATATGTTTACTTTTATTATTTAGATAGTTTTCCCCCCTTGTCAGGCCACTTTATGGCATTTTTTGGTAGTCATTTATTTTTCTTTTTCAGTTAATTGTTCAACTGTTTATCATGCTCTTTGTTCCCAATCTTATGTACAATACACTCTATCACACACGCACACACACACACACTTGTTTCTCTGCCTATTGAGCCTCCAACTTAATGCATGTAGTAACTATGTTGTATATTTGTTCTTGTCAGTATTTTGTTTATTGACAGGACTGCAGCTCCTTTACTTTCTTTAAAAAAAGAAAGTCTTTACATAATAAATTTGTGACTCATTGTGATGAAATTGATAGGAAGGACAGATTTGCTGCAGCACAATTTCATAATAGTTGAGCTTAACTTTGGTGTTTTCATCATACCAATAATGTTTCTTTTGGCAACAACTGAGACGTTTCAGTTCATTGTTAATCACTAAATTTGATTACTTGTCCATAGCATACTTGATCCACAAGAGTTTGAACTAAATTTGAAATATTAGGTTCTTTTGACTTGTAATATGTATCATTTGTGCCAAGAAAAATATGGTTTATTATTGGCAGTTAACGAACATCAATTTTGAAAGAAAAATGTTTATAGAAAGGAAATTGTTAAATCCACAACAGAAAATGTTATTTCCATAACAAAAGTGTCGTTATAGATCCTATAGCGACGGTTTTCACCGTTGCTATATATCTACAGCGAAACTTTTGTTGTGGAAATAACAAAAAATGTTGTGGATTTAACAATTTCCTTATAGAAATTATTACCCTTCAATCTGTCATTGGTGCAGCATTAAGACAATGTTTGCTACTTTAAATATGCAAGCATGCAAGAAATATTGAGCTTATCTAAAAGCTATTTATGTGCTCAACTTTTATTGTAGACATTGCTTGAGAAGTTGAAAGAACAATACTCAAATTTAGAAGGCCTTCCTCCTGATCGAATTGTTCCAACCGTGGGACTTAATATTGGTCGTATTGAAGTGTCAAACACGAAAGTTGTATTCTGGGACTTGGGAGGCCAGGTATGTAAATTGGACTTCCAATAGATGATTGATGTGATTGTTACACCTTGCATCTGTGGATATTTTCCTTTTACGTTAATGTGTAATGTTAAATAATTTGATACTGGATCCTGAAGTTTTTTTCTTTTAAAATTCCAAAGTTGCTTTTACTTACTAGATCTATCTGTATGTGAGATATTACAAGTGTAATTGTTCCAATTTTGACATAATGAGTGTGAACTCACCATCTTACCAGAGAGAGTCCAGACAGATAATCACACTAATTATAAAGTAGATTTACTGGAAGGCTATTTTTATTGGTGATATGTGCATGTTGTGAAATTCCCATTACTCCCAAATTCACAGACATGGTTGATTTACCTTAACTTGCAACATAATGTGGGTATCGTATGAATAGAAGATTTAAACTGCTTTTGGCATAGTGAAATATTGTTGCAAAACATATGGACACTTGTTGTCTGAAATTAGTATAAACAATTTACACGCAAGTATACGCGGTCAAAAGTGATAAGTTGAGTGTCAATCCCACGAGAAATATGCTAATAATATTAAGCCATGTACTAACTTTGTATCAATTTAATCTTATTTAAACAATTGATTAAATATTATAAAATTAATTATTAAAACTAAATTACTAACAAGGATTAAAAATCATATTTAAAAGTTAAGATTACAATTTTTCCAAATGTCTCGTCTAAATATTATTAAATTGATTATTTAGAATTGCCAACAGAGTTTATATAATCATTTTCCAAATAATTATATAGCATATCTATTATTATTAATTTCACTATATTTCTATGAGAAATAATATGTGGGCAATGAAATCGTGCCTTGCCAGTTACGGTTTCGTGTTGGCTGAGGAGGAGAGAAATCCACGAAGAGCACGGAATCGATTGGTTGATTGAAGAGGGGAGAACGACAGGTGGGCGATTACTCCAACGATACGTGGTAGAACTCCTAGAATCCAGGAACCGTGTTAGGATAGCAGGGATTCCAAGAGCCTTCTTTAGTCCTTCGAGTTGAGAGGATGTCCAAATCCTTTTTAGTGCTTTTAGGTGGAATATCCAAGCCTTAAGTCACCAAAAGAGTCCTTTGATCTTCCAAGAGTTCAAGTCCTGAGTCTGAAGAGTGGTCCCCTTCCCAATGGAATGGAAGGGGTATTTATAGGGTTTTCTGAAAAGTGGTCATGTGCCAAGAACATGTTTTCAGAAAAATTCCAGAAATACCCTTTAATCATCAGAGTAATGCCCATATTGCCCTGTCCTTCTAGCCACCAATCCAATCCCTCGATCAATTCTCAAAACGAGCCGCCTCCACGAGTCTTCTGTCTCGGGACACGTGGAGGCTTCTCTCGGGTCTAGCACATCTATTTCTGACTTTTACGTCTTCATTCAATTAGGTCATATGAACCCTAATTTTGCACTTAGACCTACATTTCCCCCCTGCGCGAGAGTCGCATTCCCAAATAGACGATCGTGCACGAATACTTCAAGCCTTTGAGCGATTTTGCGGGACTTCACTTTACAGGTCTTGAAGACAATGGTCCTAGTAGAGGGAACCTTTAGGGAGCCAAACCCTTAGGGTAACCCTAGGGAGGCAAAACCTAGTAGGGCTCTTTCTTGGACATATTGGAAAATCCTACAAAAATATTTCCATAACTTGCCCAAGATTTGTTTCCTTATTTTTTTTAGAAATTGAAAACAAGAAAAAATAATCAAATATCACCAAATAAAATTCAATCTAATAAAATCCTTCTTTTGGTAAATCAAATCTTCCCCTTTTACCAAATCAAATCTTAATTTTATTTTGAAAATAAAGTCAAATCTTAACTTTATTTTGGAAATAAAATCAAATGTCTCTTTATTTTGGAGATAAAATCAAATCTTTCTTTATTTTGGAAATGAAATAAAATCTTTCTTTAATTTATTTTGGAAATGAAATGAAATCTTTCTTTATTTTGAAAATAAAATAAAATCTTTCTTTATTTTGGAAATAAAATCAAATATTTCTTTATTGTAGAAATAAAATAAAATCTTTCTTTATTTGATCTTGAAAGCAAGAGATTTTTTTATTTTTTTTTATCAAATATATACATATATATGTGTGTATATATAAATTAGCCATTTTCGAAAATTACCCTTTGTTGGGAATAAAATCAAACTTTTCCTTATATATATATATATATTCACTTCCTTGATTTTGATTTGCCATATTCACTGACTTGAATCATACATATCCATGTCCCAAACGTAGGTAATCATAATTAGCCATTTGTGAAATTCAGTTGGTGGGATAATCCATTTGACTTGCTTTTAAAATTTTCTTCATCACCAAAAGTGTCTTCTTTTCCTTCTTCCGCAACTTAGACGTTGACAATATAACTCCAAGGCCTGTATTTTGACAATATAACCCCAAATCTTGAAGCAACTTTGATCCTCTCAAAAGAGTTCAAGGTAAGTCAGTTGTCATAGTAAATGACTAGGTCGACTCTCTATGAGCAACAGGGGTAACCACGCAACATGTCTTCAGATTGTATCACGATGAAAGCACATGGGAGAACCACCATCCCTTCTTTGTACATGATAATTCAAAAATTAGCACAGCCTTCGTTGGCCAATTCCTCATGATTGTTTCATCTATATATATATTTTCAGGTAATTGTAGCCTTTCTTCTGTTTTCTGAGCCCCATTACCTTGATCATATCTTGGTTTTTTCCCTCGAAATTCATCAGAGAAAGGTTATAATTTTTGCGGCGAAAGGATTCGTTCCAAGCAGATGATTCGTGGAGCAACAGGACCTTGGAGATATGAAGGAAAAGCCCTGTGTGGTCGAACCCTAGAAATGAAGCTTCACTACCAACCCTATAGGCTAAAGGAACAACCCTAAGCAAGCGGGTTCATACGGCCAAACCCTAGGGGGTCGAAGCCTACATGGCCGAATCCTATAGGCTTTTTTTTTTTTTTTTTTTTTTTTTTTTTTTTTTTAGGATGAAGGGAACAACCCCAAGGTGGCCGAAGCCTACATGGCCGAACCCTATAGGCTATTTTTTTTCTTCTAAAGGATGAAGGGAACAACCAAGGAGGCCCCGTTTCTCAATGATTGGGGAAGGGCTCCCTTCCTTTGGTCTTTTCGACGTCTTTTGGAAGCAAGTCCAAACTTACGATCAGATAACTTTTCCTTCACCAAATAAGGAAGGCTTGTTTCTATATCCAAATGGCTTGTAGAAGTTGGGATGACTTTCCCATTCTCGATCGCATTCTCCTTCACTTCTTGTCTTATTCATCTAACCACCTTGAAATGGCAACATTGACCCCATGAGATACTGGGAATGCTGATTATGTGGATATACTAAAAAGAAGGCTAACATTCTTCGTTGCATCCAGCTATGCAGGGACATTCGTATCCAACAGGACCATGGTGCTCTTTTACATGCATATTCATCACTTCTTGGGGGGAATGCACCTCTACTCTGGAGGATGTCTATGTCATCTATCAGTAAGCATATTCCCCCTGCGCGTGAGTCACGCCTTTGGTGAGATGATTGCGCAAAATATTTTTAAGTGTTGAAGTCTTGATTCCAGTTTCTAAACACTTCGCGAGGCTTGATATTTTTTGCAAGCCTCGAAAATGAAAGTCCTAGGAGAGGGAACCTCTAGGGCGAGCTCTAGAGGAGCTCTCCCGGGATATCTTGGAAAATCTTCGATCTAATCTTTCCCCACATGATGTAATCCTTCGAGTCTTGATGCTAAGAATTCTTTGTCTGATGTAAGCTCGGATGGCCTGCTGTGGGTGGTGCAACACTCTCTTCACGCCTTTCTACAACTTCTTCACATGACAGTTTTGAGAGTACCGATGAGACTCTTGCTTCTTTGAGAAGGAATCCTTCTGAGACTATTGCTGATGTTCATCCTCCCAAGGAGGATTCCGCCAAGTTGGTGATTGCTCGGGAGGGTATTGTGGATAGCACTTTGGGTGTGTTGAATGACCTTCCGTCTCACGTGGCCTCTCCTAACTCTCCTTGGACATGTTTCTCTACCATGTTAGGTTGGATCTCTTTATTTCCAATCATGTTGTTGCACTTCATTCGGAAGTCACTTCACGTCATCATGAGAATGACTTATTTTATGTAGAGCTTTAGGAGCTTAAAGATGTCACGGATAAATCAAGACCAAACTTTTGGGAAATCGATTCATTGCTTCAAGACCTCAAGGCTTGATAGCCTCAAATACGAAGGCTCGGGGCTCCACCATTGTCGACTTGGAGGCTTTAGCTATTCCCCTCTCTTTAGTTCGACAGGTCATGGCCTTTCGTAGTTTTTTCCATTTCCTGTATCAGAAAATTCATGTACATGTATTCATTCATCAAATTGTAGTTTCTTTAACCTTGTTGATTGCTTTTAATTTTAATGATTCCTTAAAACTCAATATTTATTATCGAATCTCAAGTTATTCAAATTAATACTCCAAGACAACAATAAGTATTATAAACAAGTAAACATGAATTTTATTAAAAAAAAACATGTATATATATTTTCTACAAACCACCACTTGAATTTATACTTCTTTTTTTTTTTTTAAAGAAATCATGAAAACATTCAAGTATAAGTAAAAGTTTGTCAATTCATTGATAATCAGATTGCTTTTAACGAAAAGCATAACGTTTCATATAATAAATCTTGCTTTTATCGAAGAAAGCGTAACGTTCGCCACTTTTAGAGATAAAGTGCAACTTTCTTGCTTTTGTCGAATGAAGCATAATGTTCGCCACTTTTAAAGATAAAATGTAACTTTTGGGGTTGAGGGCTTATACTCAGGTGCCTCAATCACTTTTGAAGTTGAAAGTGTAACTTTCGAGGGCTGTTAGTTAGGTACCTCGATTACTTTTGAAGTTGAAAGTATAACTTACGAGGACTTATAGTCAGGTGCCTCATTCACTTTTGATGATAAAGTGTAACACTCGGGTGCCTCGTCACTTAGGTCGTCCAATTTCTTGGCAAGTGCGGTCTACGAGGACTTGAAATCGGTGCCCTCATCACTGGGTCGTCCAATTTCTTGCAAGTCACGATCTACGAGGACTTGACCACCATTTAGAGTGGACCACCATCTTGGGTGATTTTTTTAATTCACAATTCTTGTGCCTCCTCCTCGGTCATCCAATTACTTGGCAAGGATACTCCCGAGGACTTAAACCACCATTTTGGTGGACCACCATCTTGGGTGGATTTTAATTCATCCGTAGTTCGGAGTTCTTTCGATGGTAGAGCCATTATTGGGTTATCGACTTCCCGGATCGCACTCACGGGTGATAATGTTGCACATTTCTTCTCCTAGTTCAATCTCCCCACCACCAGACTTCTCACGTGGTATATCCTCTACAGCATCGTAATAATCCATAGTGGAACGCCTCGTATTGGTGGTATACACAAAAGTCTGGTCTTCTTTTCATCTCTTCCGTCACAACCAACCGGGGCCTTGGAGGTTTCACCACTCCGTGCTCGACCCATTGTTCGTACAGGCTCTTGAATGCCTTCTCGCTGCATGTGATAGCCTTCGGAACTGGCATTCTGGTATACTTATCCTTATGCTTTTCTCTGGTTCGCTCAAATTTCTCATTCTTCTCCCTCTTGCCCTCTTGTGCTTTTGACTGAGAATCCGCCAAAGCCACGGTTGCTGTCCTCTTGCTCTTCCATGTAATTATCGCATGGATGGTGGAAAATGTCATGATTTCTCCCAAGTCTTGTGCAAAAGATGAGAGAGTCGCAAATGAATCACAAGCCTTGGTAATGAGGTGGGGCTTGAAGGCGTCTAAAGCACCATTGTTGCATGTGTTAACTGGCTTTGCACACTTCTGTGCTTGGGCCCTGAACCTATCCACGTAATTTGACAGCTCCTCGTTTGGCTTCTGCTTGAATCGCATGAGCTCTACGATGGTTACCTGTTTCTGCACATAGAAAAATTTCTTAAAAAATTGTAATTTTAAATCAACCCAATCATGGACTGATCCCTTCTCCAAGTTGTAGTATCAACTGAAGGCATTATCCGTCAAAGTCTTGTTGAATTTCCTCATCAACAAATTGTGATTGTTCATTTCATCATATCCTAACCATGGAGACATCGACTCCACGAACCTGGCAATGTGTTCCTTGACATTTCTTTTCTCTCCATCAGATTTTGGAAATTGCGGGGATGCTTCAATATACCCCGCTTCGTGCAAGGTCAGTCTTCAATACGTGCGGGTAGGGTGGAGTAAAGTCTAACTCAAGGTCGGGATGTCCGCTCGCGTGAAGTTGATTGATCACATCAATCATATCATCCTTTTGTCACATATTAGCTCGTGGTATGGACTCTCTCGTGGTGTTGTGATGTATGGTCGCATTGGTCCATATGGTACGAAAATTGGTTGATGTACACCGCATCATGTAAATTTCAGATCGGTTGTGGTTGTGGGTTGGTTCGTTGGACGAGGCTTGGATGGTTGGTATCTCCACTTATGAAAATGTGGGATAGAGGGCGGAATGACGTTTATCGAGCGATCCCATCCTGGGTCAGGGCACGCCCCTCGTTGTTGCTCGAGGTTCCAAGTGGATGATCGGAGCGGACCGATTCTCTGTCCAATGGGGTGCGATCGATTCTCTTTATTATTGTTGTTATCGCCGTTGTTGTCCCACTCACTCCTACTTGCTTACCCCCGTGAATTGTTTGGGAACACGACTCGAAAGCGGATCTCGCATCAACTGCCGGTGGAAATTTCCCATTTCTTCTTGCTTCCTCTGCATTTCTAGCATCATAGCCATCATCATCCCTTGTTCTTCCCGTGTTTCCTTCAACGCCTTGAGCATCTCCAGTTGTATAGCATTTGCCTGCTCTCTGCTTGCATCCTCGCCTTGCCTTCCTGCGTTTGTTTGTTGTTGATTGGCCATATATGGTAATGTTGAACTCCCTTTCGAAGCGTCTTCAATAAGTGGTTAGTCAAGATCCAGGTTTGCGTCTTGGAAAGCTTGAGTTGCTTGCCTTGGAACCGGATCCGGTGAGGTAATGCTATTTGTTGGCGAAGCAGCTTTTCTTTAGTTCTCCCACTTCGAGTTGTGGGCATACCCTTCACGAATTCTACACCTCCCCAGCAGAATCGCCAAAGAAATGTGGGCAAGGAAATCGTGCCTTGCCAGTTAGGGTTTCGTGTTGGCTGAGGAGAAGAGAAATCCACTAAGAGCACGGAATCGATTGGTTGATTGAAGAGGGGAGAACGACAGGTGAGCGATTACTCCAACGACGCGTGGCAGAACTCCTAGAATCCGGGAACCGTGTTAGGGTAGCAGAGATTCCAAACTTGAGTCCTTCTAGTTGAGAGGATGTCCAAACCCTTTTTAGTGCTTTTAGGTGGAATATCCAAGCCTTAAGTCACCAAAAGAGTCCTTTGATCTTCCAAGAGTTCAAGTCCTGAGTCTGAAGAGAGGTCCCCTTCCCAATGGAATGGAAGGCGTATTTATAGGGTTTTCTGAAAAGTGGTCATCTGTCAGGCACATGCTTTCAGGGAAATTCCAGAAATACCCTTAAATCATCAGAGTAATGCCCATATTGCCCTGTCCTTCTAGCCACCAATCCAATCCCTCAATCAATTTCCAAAACGAGCCGCTTCCATGAGTCTTCTGCCTTGGGACACGTGGAGGCTTCTCTCGGGTCTAGATCATTTATTTCTGACTTTTCCGTATTCATTCAATTAGGTCATGTGAACCTTAATTTTGCACTTAGGTCTACACAATAATAATAAATTCATTAAGTATCATTTTCCACACGTTGCTTACGGTCTACAGGTATATTCTTATATTGTCTACAAATTAGCATTCACTCCAAGCAAGAATTACCAATCACAAGTTATCATATTCATATCTAAACTTATAATACATCGTCCAATTTCATATAAGTTATCACAATAATTGCTAGCTAGATAATCATTCATGAAACACAAAACATGATAAACGATTCAAATATAATCAATAATAATCAACAACGAGAATAAATTAATTTAAACTAGACATTGAGTTTAATTACAATCTCAATAAAAAGCTAATAAGTCATAGCGTAGGAATAAAACATCATCAATAAACCAAGTAACATCTTACATTACAAAAATAAAAAGAAGAGAAAAGAAAACAAAAACTGTGTCACGCAGCTTGCTCTCAAATTTCGCCTTTAATCCTTGTGCTCCTTCTTGCTCCTTGAAAGCTGATGAGAAACCCTTGCTTTGATTTGTGTTAGATCATATGTTAGTCTCCTCTCTAGGGTGCTAGTCTCTCCAAATCATGTCTCTTTATTGGTATTTATAGATCTTTAAGTGAAAATCTATCAAGAGTAGGCATCTCAGTCCAATTCCAAGTCAAAAATCGTGCCAAAACTCGTCCAAACGCGTCCCAACTGAATCCCAGCGTGCCTCAAGTGCCGCGGCTCTCCATCCAGCGCTGTGGCTTCCTCTTCTGCCGGCCGCGACTCCCAACATTCTTTCTACAGAAACTCTGCTGTCGTGATGGAACTTGTCAGCTGTTTTTCTATTAGATAACGACCAAATGTCGACTTGGTCTCTTCTTGAGAGTTGTAGCCCTGGAAATGTAGATGAATTTAGGCTTGAATCACCTCATTTGGAGTCCGGAAGCTCAAGTTATGCCCAATTGAAGTGAACTGGTCCAAAAAAGAATCTAATCCAAGCAAGCACTTTGACACATTGTTCGGAGGTTCAAACGAACTCGAATTTTTGCAGACCACAACTTTCTGAAAAGCTTGAGAAGTCCTCTACAAACTTCAAGAAGACCACTCATTCTAATTTCTAAAACTCTAACACCATCCAAATCTCAGTTGAAGCTCCGGAGGTCAAATCACCAAAAAACCGAAAATTGCATTATACTTAAATTTGACTCAAAATGCATCTATATAGCTCCAATTTAACTAGAATGCAACCAAATAGCTCCCAACTTCATTTCCTACCTAAACACATAAAAAGGAATAGAAAATACTCGAAAACTCACAAATCATCAAGTCAAAAGTACTCAATTTAGAGGTATAAAAAACCACTCATCAACACTCCATCAGCTTTCATTAACCTAAGACTAGTTTTTCAACATAAATGGCAAAGAACAAGTACAATGTCCTAATTGAGTTCAATAGTTCTTAAAATTAACTGGGGCAGTTCATGTGCTTCCGAGTTTTTTTTTTTTTATCCGTTTTGAGCTCTCATACATTCATTATTCTTTCCTGCTTAAGCTCCTTTCACTAGAAAATGTAAATCTTTTAAAAGGGATGATAAATCAAATGTGTTTCCCCCGTGTTCTCTGGTAGAATTAATCTGCTAGATTGTATTATTATCTAGTAGAAGCTAGTTATCTGTCATGTATATATTTTTAGTAGTTTTTGGAATTTCATCATTGATGCAAGACTGTTAACTGTCATGTCAGCCTGGTCTTCGCTCGATATGGGAGAAATATTATGAAGAGGCACATGCTGTAATATATGTAGTAGATGCTGCTTGCCAATCACGCTTTGAAGATTCAAAATCTGCACTTGGTGAGTAATTTTGAAGTTGTTTAGCTTATTGATTGTACAGCTTTATCATGAAATCAGGATGACTATCTGTTATATCATCAGTAAATAGTCCTGCCCATTAAATTTAAAATTCATTGCAGAGAAGGTCCTTCGGCATGAGGATCTGCAAGGAGCCCCTCTTTTGATATTAGCAAACAAGCAGGTGTGTGTAAGCCAAGCTCTTGCACTTTTATCCAGCTACTAAGAGAGTCTGAATTCTTTTGTAATTCAAATGGCAATCAACACTTGATTTTGTATGTGTACCGTCTTTATAACAGGATCTTGCTGAAGCCTTATCGGGGGAAGAACTTGCACGGTATCTGGATCTCAAAAAATTGGATGAAAGGGCATATTCATTTGAAGCTGTTTCGGCATATAATGGGTGAGTAGATAGTGTGGTGCATATCACGTTCTTTATTAAGAAAATGTTTGAAACCGTATATCAATTTGGAATGAAATAGTGTTCATAATATAGGCATTTATTTTTTGATTCAATCTTAATATATGGACACATGTAGAAAGCATTAAAATGTTGTTCTGGTATTTTATTGCAGGTTGGGAATCAAAGAAAGTGTAGACTGGCTAGTTGAGGTTATGGAGAGAAGTAAAAGAACTGAAATGTTGAGAATTCGTGCAGGCCTGACAAACTCGGGGTCTGCTTAGAAGAGCTTATATTAATTTAGTTTTACTCTACCTGCTTTTGTAAGTAATTTAAAAGTTCAACCCGGATCTTACATGATTGATACTTTATCAGTGGATTACACATCTTTTATACCGGTGGTGCTTTTTTAATTGCCACAACATGACAATCGAAAGGGCAATACTTGAATATTATATTTATATTTTGAGTTTGATGTAATATTATAAGAAAAAGAGGAGGGATGTTCATACATAGAAAAACTGATGTGTTTATGGTACATGCATAATGTGTAATGCTGCATTCATTCAAGAAAATTTGTTGTGATGGTTGTTGGGAACTTGAATGGGTTGTTTGCTGTATGTAATGTCTGCCCTCTTGTCACGTTTCTATTCTATGAAATGTCTTAAATGATTCTTTATAATTTTGTTTCACAATTAACTCATTCAAAGGAAGATGGCAGGACATTTTAAGGTCACCTATAATTGTGGGAAACCCAACGGGTGACTATGATTCTCAGAAGTTTTATTCAGGGCATCAAAAACAGACTAGTAGACGGAGATAAAACTTATTTGAGGAGCTTATGCCGTACACCTACGTCTTTAAAGTAAGCTGACCTATAATGCCTTCTGTTTAGGTATGACATAATCCAGTTTAGATAATAATGAGTGATCTTTTGTAATCTCCGTAAAGTAAAGTTAGTTTCCAAGAACTTCATTGATCTGTTACTCTACACAGTATACCTACAATCATCCATCGGAGCAAAAATATTAAAAGGGGCAGCAAGCAAATTTTAACTTGACAAGATTCACGATGATAAAAAGGGCCCAACTTTAGGCGGTCTAGTTGCTTAAAAGCTAAAACACAGACAGAGATGAGATGATCTAGGCATCAAATTTTTGAAGAGAAATTAAAGATGTACAAGGTGAGCAATGAAGCCAACCAGAAACTAAGAATACAGGGTCACTTAATGTTATTACAACAACAGAGATGTGATCAGCTGCAATGGAAACAAATCAAAGGCCGCAGGACCTTAAATTAATTTTCTACATGGCCTACTGAATTAGACAAATTTTTAATAGATGACTGTCGATTATGGGCGTTCCCCAGAACTTCTCCCTTCAACATGTAGGTGAAGACCAGTACCAGCTGAATTCTGGAAGCTTCTATTGCCGGTGTGAAGTAACTTGGATGCTACAGGAGCCTGTTGTTTATTTTCAACACCATCAAAATGCTGGGATAAATAATCAGTTTGGCTGAAGTTATCTACATTTGGTAGCATACCACCACTGACTCCTTGGCTGTCTGATGAGCTGACATGCTGCTGGAAAAAATTTTGAATGTCCAGATCCTCCCCCACAGGTATTGCACCAGTAAGAGTCTTCACTGCAAATTCAATGCATGGATCCGTCCATAACTCCCCAAAAGGTAAATCCAGAGATGACACGGGATTCTCATCAGCCTTGTTCTCATCCCCAACTGGGATTGCACCTGTTAGAGTTTTTATGGCAAATTCAATGCATGGGTCTGTCCATAAATCTGTCAAAGATAAGTTTAAAGGTGATCCAGGCTTCACACCGGCCTCACTAGCAGGTTCCTCGACTCTAGCTTTCTCTTCAGAAATTGGTAAACTTTCTTCCTCTCCACTTAGCTTTTTAGAAATTTGTAGTGGTTCCTCCTCTCCAGCTTGCTCTTCAGAAATTGGTAAAGGTTCTTCCTCTCCAGCCTGCTTTTCAGAAACACGTAAGCTGGCTAGAGGCAAGACAATCGATAATCCTGACTTCTCATTAGTCGTAGGCTCTAGCACTAGCTTTCCAGAATGCTCTTCTGGAGTAGCCAAGTCATGGAATTTATTGCTGGAATTGGTTTCTGCGTCATCTGACAGTCTAGTTGCAAGTCGACGAGTTCGATTATTGGTTTTCAACTCTGGTGCTGGGTCTAATTCAATGCCAGCAAGGCGTTTTGAAGCTTGACGAGGCATGTCAGGTGCTTTCTTGCCATTTGATTTGTTTGTTCTGCGCTGACTTCCGTTACTCCCCTGGCTTTCCACCCCATTTTCCAATATCTTCCCCTGACAAACCCCAACTACAGGGACAGAAACAGGTGTATGCAAGTTGGATTCTCCTTTCCCTTCTATTTGCTCCAAACTCTTGGTTTGTGGTTCGTTAATACTAGTTAACGCACCTTCGCAACCTGTCACATGCAATAAACTCAAATCAGAAGCAAGGGCTAAATGCAAACCAGCAGAGTGAGGATGGCAACCCAATCTATGCACCCACATTAACATTTGTTCTTCACTTCCTACGAAATATCCTATGTGCATAACATGAAAAATATTTCATACCAGTAGGACTGGTCTTATCATTTAAAAAAACAGATGAATCCTCGTGTATTTGGGTGATATTCCGATCTTTGGGAGGCATGGGGAAATAATGTTTTGAATGTAGGGTGGAGAAGGAAAGCACTCAAAGCAGTAGTTGGGCTCTACAGTAACCCAAAAAAAACACCAACCCAAAGGACATGATTCAATCATGGTATCCAGTAGGAGGACGACCCCAATAGACCTTAAATGGAAGATGTTACCCATACAACCACCCACTAAGGCAGGGCTAATATTATAACAATAAATTTATTCTAAACCTAGTTCCATATGAAGCTGAAAATTTGTTCTTACACTGATCAGAATCATGTTTGGTGAGGCCTATGTGATCATCTCTGCTAGTAAAACTAAGGATTTCTTCATCCTTCACTATTTCAGCCAACTTTGAGGACTGGTTCTTACTAATCTGTCCGTTTGTTCCATTGTCTGATAGTTCCTGTCCCTGTTCAAACAGTAGGGCACAAAAAATTGCAGTTGCTCAGATGAGAATAACACCAAAAATGAGTGCCATTAAAGAAAAAAATTCATGTTAAAAAATTAAGGAAAAGATTCATATTAAGCACATGCAACATGAAAAACAGAAATCCAAATAAACCAGCATTCGAGATCAATCATTAAGTCCAGATTCATCTAACCCTACTTTAACAATTCAACAACCCAACACCTGCATCAGACAAAACAATACCAAGACCTATACAATCTAAATTATGTGGAACAGGAATAAGAGGTACCACATATTTGAAGCAGGCCAGTAACTCCAAGGCCAAAGAAAAAAGGAACTGGTAGATAATAATCCACACAAATTTATATAAGCCGGAAAATGTTCAAAGGTTTATCCCTTGAACTTCAGGCACCACTAGTAAAGTGACTCACCCAGGCAAAGTCACATACCTCTTTGAAGGAATATCGATGATGTAGTGGCAATGCCAACCTATTTATACGGAATAAATAGTACTCCCTCCGTCGCACAAAAAATTCAACATATTATATAAAGACTATTTTATCTTCAAAAGGGCCACTCCTTAAAAAAAAGAATCATTTTGTACTTACTCCATTGTGGATAGAATTGGAAAGAACTTTTGACTACCTCTCTCCACTAATTTCATTTTCTTAATTTGTGTGAAAGAAGTACTTAAGACAGCTTTTATGGGACGGAGGGAGTATTAGAAGTTTCAAAGTTATTATGAACTCATAACACAAGTAAATACACAGGCTATTTTCACATGAGTACTCGTATCATTACTCTTCCCACATTTTGTCAAGTTTGATTGACAAATATTATTTCAAATGAGCTCTCTAGAGTACCAACTCAAATAAAATATATAATATAAAGTGATGAAAAACAGGATAAGTAAAAAAGAAGAAGATAATGAGAAAACTAACAGATAATTTATCATCTCCAAGTTCCACAGTAATTGGTATTTTGTCCTTGGGCTTGTATGCATGCCTTCCCAGTTCTCCAGTTTTGAGATAGCGTTCAACGTCCTTCAGAGAACGGAAGATATGCCCACTGACAGGGTCAGTGTAATACTGCAGAAAATAGATATCAATCAAACTATACTAACATATAATACATAAAAGATACATGTTGTATTGTTACGACTGTAAGCAAGTCCCAAGACGACCATTCTATCGAAATCTAAATGTTTCTCTACAAGCACATAAATATAAAAAAGTTGACCAGAGTGTATCTAAAGAATCAGTACCGAGTCTTTTCTGATGCTACGGCCCTTCTTTGTTACTCTCACTTCCTTAATCCACCCAGGAGGTAGCCCTACGAACTAAATTCTCGAAGAAATTAAAAAAAAAATTAATCACAGAGCAATATAATATCAACAAATTTTTTTATAACTCATTTTATCAATAATGCTACAACTAAGTTAATAAATATAGATATTTTTGTTTTGATAAGTACGAGTAGAAAGGACATATTTACAAACATTTTTTCCAGCGCAATTGACATTTAACTTGTTTTTCTCTTGTGATTTAGGCTCGATGGAATTGTCATTCTTCTCTTGTGATTTAGGATTGTTGAGTTCTTCGTTGTTGAGATAGCGAAGCACCTCTGGCTTCGAATGGAATTTGAGTACATGTGATGGATCAACATAACACTGCATTGAACACAAAGAATCATAGTTAAAAGTGTCAAGTTTCCATGCCTTGCATTTAATAAAAGGAAAGGAAGAAGATAAATTCACAATTTTCAGCCTCATACTTTCACAGTTGTCAAAACATTTACTAAAAATATGACTATTTTCATCTGAGAAAGGTTTATATACATTCTTTTTCTTTTTACAAAGTTATAAGTAAAAACAGCACTAAAAGCACCAGGAAAATGGGAGCACAGCCAATATACTTCTCAATAAAGAAAGATACGGACATCTTCTAGATTTTTGGCAGTGAATCAGCTATCCATTTTTTTGCAACAGCAACATAAGTTTACAGAATGCTTATCCAATATAATGTGTAGTATCCGCAAAAAGATGGAGAGATGGTGCGGAGCAATAAGGTTAAGAAGATGAATACGTTAGCGTTCCATTCATCTAATCATATGCTGCGCGATTTGAATGTCAACAACATAAACCCTGCAAAAATAGGTTTGCTTATTTACCTAAGTTGCAATGATATTGCAGTTTCCTATAAAAAAAGGTCCTTTTTCTAAGATCTATCCTTTTATTTTATTTTTATTTTTTTGATATAAAAAATATACACTGTAACAATACAAGTTGAAAGCTATAAAAGGGCCTATGGTGCAAGACAAGTTCAGTTTTTTAGATAACTATACTCTTACCCAGTATGTAGTAATGCAGAGTGACCTAATAATAATCCCCTTTCACAACAAAGCTGTAGCCCCATTCTTTGGGTTTAAAAATTTAGCATACGACATAGAATATTACTAAACTTAAATCCAATGATCTGATTATATGTAAGAAGAATATGAGGTCCATGGAGTTGAATTAGAGTTTGATTCGAGTAGTACCCATAAATCATAATGGTTAGAAAGCTAAAGTACGAAGACCTAGGTAGCAACATAATGAGGGAAAATATTGAGAGTAGAGAGCGATAAAGATGTGTATTTGATTTGACGAAGAGAAAGAGAAAAAAGTGAGGAAGGGATGTGATTACCTTGTATTTTCTACCATTTCTGTAGAGTTTGACTTCCGTGGTCCAACCAAGCGGAAGCCAGGAGTTATCCTCCGCCATCCACCGGAATCTGAGATAGGTCCTCCGGGAATATTTGAAAAAAGAGGTGAGCTCAACCTAATCGAAGCATGTCCCTGATCTCTCGCTCGCTCGCTCGCTCTAGACAGTGAAAGGGGAGGGGAAAGGAATAAAATGTAAAAAATGAAGAAATTTGGAAGTGGAAGAGGGCAAGCGGAGAAAACACCCACGTGTTGGCCAAACTTTCTGGTGTTAGCAAATCGAGAGACACCCTCCTCTCCCAAGCGTGGCACGCACATACACACATACACATACATACATACATACTGAATGAAGGTGAATTTGAATAGTTAAATCGGTTAAGGTTTATTTTGAATGCGAATGACCGAATCAATCAAGAAAGATGGACGAATTTGAATGATTAAGTCAAATTTTTAAAATTCGAATTACTAAAACGAAGAAATTGAAGGAAGTAAATAAAATAAAAAAATAAAAAAATAAAAAAAATATTAACTATTATATTAAGTAATATTAAATAAATTTACAATAATTTTGATTTTTTTCAGAGAGGTATAATAATAAAGTTTTGTTATTTAGATGTTTCAGACATGTCAATTATCAACAGTTTTTTTCATTCAAATTCAGATTCAGATTCAACTCATTTAGATTCAGATTCAGATTCATTCAATTTTTATCAAACACCCCCTTTGTCTCATTTTCCTTTTGATTCTGTAGTTAACCAAACGAGAACCAAAACGCCAACTAATTCAATTAATAATAAGTCTACTATCACATACAATCGTTTATATACATATTTTGATGATTATATAAGTCATCAAAATATGTATGTGAATATATATGATAATAGACTTATTCTTCAATTAAATTAAATTGATACACCATACACACATACATACATATCCAGGACATACATCTTTATCGTACTACCTCCGTCCCATAATAAGTGATTTTTTAATTTAAATTACATATACCAATACACAAGTTAAAATGACAAAAATACCCTTAATATATTTTCTTTGGACTTAAAGAGTTAATGAGTGTTATTAAAGGTAGTGAGTAATGGAGGAAACGAAGAGTCAAAAATAATGGAAGATATATATGGAAAAATATTATAAAATTTATATTGGAGTTTTAACACATCACTTATTTTAAAAAAAAATATTAAACCTAAAAAATCACTTATTGTAAGACGTAAATAGTACTTAATTTTCTTGATTGACGAGACACCACACCACCACCTAATGGGCAATGCCTAATAGTTTAGGAGAGGAGATATATCAGTTTATTTAATAGTCAAAATAGACCCACACAAAAGGCGTGTTGGGTTGGTTGGTTATATGCCATGGATGGATAAGCTCCTTTGAAAGAAAGTGTTTTACCTAACTCATATTTCATCATCATCATCATGTATGATGTACCCAACCACATATTTAAATGCTTTTTGTTGGTTTTTTCTACAACTATACTTCACCGCCGTCCCCTAACACCCTTAATTACGCCCTCATTTTTTACCAACTTTTTTCAACAAAAGCTGGTTGCTGTTTTTTAGTAATTGCCAGCCAACCTAACTATTCCTCTCGTCTTTTTTTAATTCACGTAAATTAAGGTTTACACATTGTGTAACTTTGAACCACTAATTTCTTTTATTTAGTTATTTTTTAGGATGAAGTATATAAATTAAGTCGCATTAATCTATAATATGCTCTTTCTCATATTGTATAATCTAATTATGATAATCGAGTTCACTTTATTTTTGTTTTATATATATATATATATATATGAAAAAATGAAGATGCTTGTTCTCTTGAGCTTCCAAAATGTCTGCGTAAAGTCAAGTCAATATACGTGAGATCGTAAAAAGTAAGTAAATTCTTAGATCATAGAATGACTTATCTATACGATCGTAAGTAAATTGTACGTACATCACAATTGTGCAATTCTATTAACGCGCGCATATATATATAGGGAATCCTTCCATAGGAGCCGGTTGCCATGAGAACTGTGCAACAACCCCTTTTTGGATCGTTAATAAATTAAATTGAAGGCTGAGATTAGATTTAATATTTGATAAGCCGGCACAGGTTCGAACCAACTATTCAACTATTCGCTATTAAACAGATTCGAACTCGCGACCTCAAGCACCAATCCCTTGTCATATGACCACCCGAGCACCACGGGCATAACTGCTAATTTCAACCAAGGATATATATTTATAGTAAAACTTCACCATCCCCCAAAATCTATATATTATTATTATATTACAATTTATTTTTATATAAATCTATTTTATTAATTGGGTTTATTAAAATAGAAATAAGTTAATTTTTATATGTATTATTATCCCTTTAATATTTTTTTCTTATTTTTGTAATAATATCAATAAAAGGATTATTAATATATAAAAATAAATATCATTCTTTAATAAAATATAAAGTGATCATTATAAATCTTGCATTATTTGTATTAATAATTTTATTATTAAGCAATGATTATTAGTAATGATTTTATATATTAAGTGATTTTATATATTAAGCAATGATTTTATTATTAATAAAATTAGTTCAATTAGTCTAATAAGTAATGATGATAATTTTTCAAGACATTTCGTGAAATTAATTTACTTATCGAATTTATAAAAGTAGTGAAGTATTATTATAATAATAATAATAATGTGATTATCAATATTAGAAGTACAAATTATACCAATACTAATCTTTGCATAACATTAAGAGGAATAAGTACATATTACATGTTCATTTTCATAAAATAAAAAAACATAGCATGATTAATACAACCGACGCCTATTTTTTTTTGGCTCAGGAATCCCTAGCACTCGATAGTGATTTCGCTTATCGTGGTCGGTTTCAAAGCCACAAATTGCACATTTTCGATGAGGCTTAGAGAAGGAATGATTTTCTCTCGAGTGCACTCTTGAATCTAGATTGTTTTTTCTACCTTTTTGTTTGAGAAATAATAAGCGTGAAAAAACTCTTCTTTTCGCTTCCACCTCTGCATCTTCATCGTCATTATTGTATCCCATATCATGATTTGGATCTCTAATTGTGCAATTAATGTCGTCATCTGCCAGTTCAGTAATATTCTCATCCGGATCATACTAGTCAACCAACTCTTTTCTTCGTGCATTCAGTTTAAGAACAGTTTTGTAACCTCTGACCGAAAGTAAGCCGCTTTCTTCGCTAACTCCCCGTAATCACTCATCAAATGATTATAGCGCGTTGCTCGATTTTGTTCAAAGTCGTGAGATGTGGAGTTAAAGAGTAAGTCTTCACCATTGCTTTTGTTCGCGTCTCTTGTCCACCGATGAAGGATCTTGTCGCTTTCGGATTTGTGAAATACTCTTTCTTTAAAATATCTCAAGATGTGCTCGCATAATTCACTAGAGTGAGAAAACATTTGGCGCTATATGTTACCGATCCCAAATGACGATAGTTGACAACTTCTTTATATCTTCCACCACTTTCAACAGATTGCATCGCATTATACAATCGCATAAACCTTAGTATCGATGACACAACTCACTAAGTTTATGAACATTGTATTTCATGGAATTGACGAATTGACGTTAGAAACGCCTAAACATCTCTTTTGTACACACTTATGCGGCGATGAACTTCTAAAGATGAACCGAGTACCATAATCCTTTTACGATGTTTTGTTATGTAGTCGGCCTTCTTCTCCTCGATAAACCGCTCTTTCTACAAACCTTTTTGACTCTGCAAGATAAAAAATAGCAGCATACCATTAATGCATTAACATACTCATCAAAAAGGCATTCATGCTTCGCTTCTTCTAGTGGTAGTCATTCCCTCAAGAAAATATCTCTTTGTATATTTTGAATCCATTTCTATCGTACATCATACAAACTTCCAAGCCATTCATTGGTATACAATTCATAGAACTTATTAGAATATGCCAACGCTTCTTCAAATTCCTCGATGGACAAAGAGTTATACACACGCTTGTTAAAATCATTTTTGAACGATGGGTGCTCGTAATAAACATGATGATGCAATTTTTTCAGAAATTTATTGCTAATATGCCAAAACACAATAAATGATAACTGTAAGGAAGTACTGCACCAATAACATTACTCATGGCCTGTCTTCGATCGGTGATGATGGTTGTAGGTGCCTTGTAGTCCATGGCTTCAAGCCATGTCTGTAATACCCAAACAAAAGTGTCCTCTGTCTCGTCTCGTAACAATGCAAATTCAAATAATATAGACTGATAATGGTGGTTGACCCCAACAAATGGAATAAACGGCATGCCATACTTATTTGTCTGGTATGTACTATCAAATGTCACAACGTCTCCGAACCGTTGATACATAAACCTTGATCGGGCGTCAACCCACAAAATACAAGCTATGCAGTTGTTTTCACCGGGTTTCACTCGAAAAAAAAATTTGCTGGCACTTCCGGATGCAAGTTTGTTCAAATGATTGACAGCAGCTTGTGCATCATTTTCATCTGCAGAATCACGCCTTAAATCTCGCACCACATTCTCAACATTGACAGTAGAGAAAGGAACATTTTGCAACCCACCTCCCATTGTGCTCAAAACATTCATCATCTTACTAAGACCAATACCAGACTTATTTAAAGTGTCAATTAAATTTCTTGCAACAGGAGTAATATTTCTGTGTGTCTATATCAAATCTACTTTGGTGGGGGTCATTAAGTGATGATTGTGCTCTAATTCAACAATAGAAATACTCCAATTGTCTTCTTTCTTATTGTGGACAACATATATTCTAGCTTTGCACATTGTTCGTCCTATAAAGTCTCTCTGTCTAGTTATTTTATTACTACTATCTTCATCATCAGGTAAACTCTTGCCAACAATTGGTGTACCGACTTTCTTACATTCATACATCCTAGATCTGATATCATTCGTATTAACATGTTTATGAATAGTTACAATTCTAATCTAAAATCCATTTTTACGAGCATATGATCTATAAAAATTTTCAACCTCTTCCAACGTACAAAATAATTAACCAACTTACGGAACAATATCAGATTTATTACTTTCAACTTCGCTGACAAATTCAGATGTATTATATGACATTTTAAAAAACTTACTTGTGAATAATAGTGATGAATTTTGCTCGATCAGAACTTCAACTTGATTTTCTGAAGTAAAAGTGGGCAACCAGATGAAACAAATTATGAGTAGAGGTGAAAAGAGAAATTAATATCCGAGAACAAATTCTATGGAAGGATAAGAAGATAACTTGAGAAAATAACAGCTTCCTAGACAATATTTAAAGGATAAAAAGACCAGTTGGTACAGCTTGTAGCGGTTAATGCTCAAGAAGTCAAATTATCGTACTTTTCCCATATAATCAATGTCAGCTTTTTTTCTATTCCCATAGTGCTTTATTATTATGTTTAACTACTTATTCACCAGACAGTCTTTATAATAATAATAATAATAATAATAATAATAATAATAATAATAATAATAATAATAATGGTAATAAAATAATAAAAAGTACATAAGCCGCTATAATATGTAACGACTTTATACTCAATTCGTAATAATAATAGAATAATAATAATAATCGAATAATTATAATAATAGAAAATGGAATAAAGATATATCCAAATCAAAGGTAAAATATGACAGCTAGGCCCGTGGTGCTCATGTGGTCATATGACGAGGGTTTGGAGCTTGAGGTCGCGAGTACGAGTCTGTTTAGCAGCGAAAAAATGGATTTATTCCAAGCCTAGATAAATTTGTCTTGGTAGAAATGCTTTTATTAATAATATATTTTAATTTTTATCAGTAAGCCAAAGATATATTGCATTTACTAGAACATTTTATTAATAATATATTTTAATTTTTTTATTAGTTCTTAGATAAATTTGTCTTCACTGAGCACTTATTTTAATAATTTCCATTTCCAACCGATGAAGCCTGTACCGGCCGAGCAAAGGGACAAAATTTTTTCTGCCACATCGCCTCGGGAAAGGCACCGAATATTTTTTTGACTACTTTTTTTTGCCACATCGCCTCGGGAAAGAACACCTGCAAGCTTGGTAAACGAAAAAGCTGAGACCCACAACAGTATCAGTGTTTGAATTTGGTCCTAAATTAATTCTATGTAACGGCTTGCATGAGCTTATTTAACCATCTATTGAGAACACACGTTGTTCAAACTAAAGTTCAGTATATAGCTAGATAAAATAAAAATAATAGAGAGTAGAGAGGGAGTATTTCGGAAGAGATGAGCAAAAACTTCAACAAGTTGAAGCTTACCGATTCCATTTATTATATTCTCAAGACAATCAATGTTTTGTAAGATATTGTTATTGGTACTCCATTTCATATTATTATTTGCAGCATGTAAGATATTGTTATAGCTGTTGTTGTTATTTGTTTTGTTTGTAATAGTTTTTATTTATTGTTATTTGTTCGCTTTTTAATAGTTTCTCGCACTTATTTTATTATTTTCGTATAATAGTAAAATAATAGTTTTTATTAGATATATAAATGAAAAAACTTATTCCAAAGTGTACTCAATTGTTCCATTATTTTTATTTTATTATTATTTTTCATTTATTATTTTCATTGTCATCAATACACTTATACACAATTTCAGTGGATTACATGCATGTTATTACTGCATGTTATTGTGTATTGTTGTTATTGTCATTAATGTATTTTTTTTAATACTAATATGTGAATTGATGTTGTATTTTTAGGTAAAAGATGGACAGCTGGGAATATGGGCCAATTGATCCAAGTGTTCTTCATGATGAACAAGATCATGTATCAGATGACATATATCATGGGAAAGATAGGGGAAAACTAGGCTTCAGTCAATATACTGATAAAAAATATAATCAGTGGAATTTGACAAAAGAACAAAAAATCCTTTTAGATAAATATGGATTTGGAGTATTTAGTTTTCGAGGTGTTGTACACCAAACTGACCTTGGTCTAATATCTGCCCTAGTCGAGAGATGGCGTCCGGAGACTAATACTTTTTATTTAAACTGTGGAGAAATAACAATCACGTTAGAGGATGTTCACTTTATTTTTGGGTTACCGATGGTGGAAAGCCTTAATTCAGTCCCTCATTCAGCATCACCAATTTGAATTATTTTAGGGATTGTTTTGGAGATAAATTAGCCGGTGAATATTTTAATGATCCCACAATTTTTGCACCACCAACCGAATTCTCTCAATTCAATGAAGGGCTTGGGAAACAAACTAATTATGTTGTACAAGAGAGCTACATACCTACCACACAAGCATGGCAGGAGAGCTCCATTCCCACCTCTCAAGCCCACGAGGAGTGTTACATTCCGACCTCTCTTGTCAATGAGGAGTGTTACGTCCCGACCTCCTAAGCCTATGAGGAGGGTTATATTCCAACCTCCTCTGATTTTGCGGGACTTTCTAACGTCACAGGAGATTGTTCACTTAAGGTATATATAATGATTGTTTTAATTAAAGCAGGCTTTGCATTATTTATATTCATATTTTTAAATAAAAATGGCATGTGCAATAATAATAATGTACATTTGGGTCTCAATCAGGTACAAGATGCGATAGATCACATCTCTTATGGACCAAAAGGGTCCATTACCAAAAAACTGAAAGATTGGAAGGAGACATTTATCAATAAACATATGTTTGGAAACGTGGTGGCCTCGGAAGAGAATTTATATCCTTTGTCACATCCACGCGGGTTATATGTTTTAGACCACAATGCATTGCATTCCTTAGGACCTGGTGGATGAATTTTCGAGCATGTCCTCGATGCTTATATGTTGTTGCTACGAGACAGGGAGGAATACTACAGGTCGCGGGGAATACAAAGGTGGGCCAAATTTGGTTTCATAAATTCATTCTTCATGCATCTTGGGCAAAGCTATGTGCCCATAACTGAAGAGATTCATGCATGGAGTTTTTGCCATCCGTATGTGAACCAAGATGTTGGCCCACCTTTACACGTAATGCCAATACATATTCACGCCTTGGGTTTGTAGTACACATCAACGCCATTTTGTCTTGTTCTATTTGAGTCAAGATTGATGGTTACGATAATCGACCCGCATTTACAATGATAACAAACATATGACGTTACACGAAATGTACGCAGAATTCATTAAAGTTGCGGTATGTGTAGTTTTAAAATATTTTACTTTTATAATGTCCTTTAATATTAAAAATTCATTAACCAACTACTTTAGACGCAAGCGGTACATTTGATACCATTTTGTTTCATAAATGGTAATCCGATCGTCGTGTGGCCCAAAGAAGAATCCTACCGCCAGCAATCGCAAAGATTCGGATCAAAACAACACAACGACTTCGGGATCGTGGCATTTTGTATGCAAGTATGTTGACTTATTCGTTAATGCCAATAGTGATATTTGCCATGGAAGTGGTCCTTGGAAGATGTCACGGTTTTTCGTTATCGTATCGCATTTTGAGCTCTATAAGAAATCCAAAGATTACTTCCTACCTCGAGATATAAACTTCATGCCAGCGTTATCTAATGTACATATTAATTAATAAGAATATCTATTTGGTTGAATCAGTATGTATATTATTATTCATTCTAGTTATTAATAATCACATTATTTATATTAATATTAAAAATAATGTTTCATATTATTTACTCATACTCAAATAATAATTAAAATAAATATATGTGTAATAATAAAATAAATTACTATAATCTAAATTCATTTAAATTTCACTCAACCAATTTAATAATAAAATTATTAATACAAATAATGCAAGATTTATAATGATCACTTTATATTTTATTAAAGAATGAAATTAACTTATTTCTATTTTAACAAACCCAATTAATAACATAGATTTATATAAAAATAAATCGTAATATAATAATAATATATAGATTTTGGGGGATGGTGAAGTTTTACTATAAATATATATCTTTGGTTAAAATTAGCAGTTAGGCTTGTGGTGCTCGGGTGGTCATGTGACGAGGGATTGGTGCTTGAGGTTGCAAGTTCGAATTTGTTTAGCAGTGAATAGTTGGATACAATTTTTTTTTATTTTCCAAATATGCAATACTTGGTCCCACGGATCAAAATATTTTTTATTATTTCTTTATACAAGTTTAGACAAAGCTCTTTCTACCGTAGTAAAAAAAGTGTTTAAATGTTCTGCATTCTACGGATTATTTTAATAATAAATATTCATTTCTTATAACTATACCGATAATATAATTTTACGCAGGCCTCTCTTATTAAAATAAAGTTCGTCTAAGTAAATAATTAGGCACAGATAATAACTCATACTTACTTATCAAATATTAAATCTAATCTCACCTTCAATTCAATTTATCAACTATCAAAAAGGGGGTTATTATACGCTTTTTATAACCGATCATTACTTTGTGGATGAAATCTCATATATATATATATATATATATATATATATATATATATATATAGTACATTATTGCTATTGGGTATGCAAACTATGAACTCAATACTTAAATATCGATGTATTGTTGGAGTGATGATGAGGAGGAAATACGGTTGAGAATTAAGTAGGTAGGTAGCCTTAAAATGTTGAAATGAATATGCTTCTAAGTCTATCTTTCCTGCTGCTCATCTATGTATGTATATCTATCTATCTGCCAACTCTGCTAATTCTATTTTATTAGCGGGACTGCGGTACGAGCGGCGGGCAATGTACCGGCAACTAGACATATCAACTCAAAATTATTATGAATGGGATATATAGAATTAACTCTCATTATTTCAAATAACTCTCATAAAAAAGTAGCAAAAGATTTCTCTGCGGCTATCTGGAGGAGGAGGAGGAGTTGTTACGTGTGTTTGAATTGGTTTTGGTTTTACAAGGGAATTAAACTGCCGATCCGATTAGAAAAGTCAGAGCCAAAAAACAACAATTATCTATATAATATATATATATATATATATATATATAGAGAGAGAGAGAGAGAGAGAGATAGAGAGAGAATGAATGAATGAAAGGTTGAGCAAACACATCTTATGAAAACTCAGAGGGTTGACTTGGGATTATATTTATTTGTCATCTTATAAATTTCAACTGCACAAAGGAAAAGACTAGTAGCCTTACAAGTCCATTATGCTGTCCCAATTAACGTTGTAATCATGGTATCAACTCTGAAATTTAACAGAATTGATCACCCTTTTTCTTAATTTGCTAAGATATGATCCAATAACTGGTCTTCCTGCAAAGAGATTTAACTATTAACAATTAGTCTCATCATCTAATTACTTCCATTAATTCAAAATTTGCTTCAATCATTCATCTCAAACTGGTCCACCCTCTATAGTACACCACCAGTCAGTCAGTCAGTCAGTCACCAGTAATCAATCCAAAATAGGAAGCTATAACTTATTTCAAATTAATAATAACACACTAGTTGCTACATTATATATATATATATATATATATATATATATATATATATATATATATATATATATGCCTTTCTTTTCCAGCATTGTGGTTGTTGACATTTCATTGTTGTGTGTGTGGCACATCCCAATATTGCGTAAGAAGAGGAGAAGAAAATGAAAAAATTGGACACACTCCCAATATTGGTAACAGGGTGGTTAGTGTTCTGTCAAATCTTTTTACCATCTTGCCGCATTAAATGCATACGTGCTCTATTCTGGTTTTGACCACATTACATATACTCACTCCCCTGTTCCACAAACATAACCTCATTCACTATTTATTTAGTATTTTGTTTCAAAACCTGTTTACAATATTCACAAGTTCCATTCTACCACTACTACTAAACTAAATACTCACTATATCAGGGGTAAAAATGGACTAAACATGCATTTGCAAATTTTGTGTATTTTCCAAGTAACAGCTTTGAGATGACCAGAAACAAAGTAACATGACATTGTTCAAAGAGTAACTAAACTTGGCTGATAGTATCAAAGAACAGCATTACTTAGACAATGAATGATAACAAGTTGTTTGATAGTATTCCGTCGTCTCTAGTTCTCCAAATACATAATTCTATCTATCCCACTGGAAAAGCCTACCTCTGGTCGTATTGATTTATGTTTTTCATGGATTACAACATGTAATTAATACTCCTATAATTTTATGAAGTTGATATAGGTTACAGCACAAATTAAGATGCAACTCCTTTAAAACCATATATATACATATATATCTACTCTACTCTACTCTACATGTATAATCTTACTTGTTTACATTACATATATTTGGCGCTACATATTCAGAAACTTTGCATTCCTTTTCACTGGACGAGGAATATAGGATTGTATTATGATTCCTATCAGTTGTGCAGGGGATTTGGTCCTCCCGGGACAACTTCATTTGAAACACTATACACTCGATCACCAACCTTGTCGTTGCTCGACTCTTCAAACCGAGATATGCTGCTGCTTAAACGACGCGATAATGAGACAGTCAATACGCGTTGTGTTGCCTGATCATCTTCAAAGATGGTTGTGCTGATGAACCGACAATTTACCATATGTAAAGTTGTCAATACGGTAATGAAGATCAGTGCTCGAAGCGCAGAACTTTGAAGTCTCATAATTAATTTAAGATGTTGGGGAAAACAAGTTTTAAGGGTCAGGAAATTAAATACGAGTGTTTTAGATTGTTCGTTTGTTTGTGTGTGAATTGTGATGGTGGTTGGCTGGAACTTGGAGGAAGGCTATCTATTTATTTAAAAGGAATGAGGCAACTTTTAGTGAACTCAGTAGATAGTGCCAAAAGCAAGAATCAATCATCTAGCAATTAATTATATTAATCACTCATCACCTATTCATCTATCTTCCCATCAATTACATTTATCATCAATCAGTCAGAAAATTCAAAACACCCGAAATAGAAATATGTTGGCTCATAATTCCAACCACTGTGAAATTGGCCTGCCTGGCCGGAGAGTTCGTACTGCTTTGTGATTTGGTTGTGGCTTATCTGATGTGTTGGGGTTAACAAGGTTAGTGGACGAGGGGATACACGATCAGTGTGGTAGGTAGCATGTCAAATAATCAACTTTTAGTCTAAACTTGTAGGGCAGGGCAGGGCAGGAATTGAAAACTACGACTGATCGATTTATCACACGGTAAGTATTCTAAGGTCGGCCTAAGCAGCTGCAGCAGAAAATTGCATTCTGATCAATGTGAAGCTGCACGTATGCACCAAAGAATTTAATTTAGACTAACTACTACTTATATTTGGGCCTTAAACCCAACCGAACAAGCAGCCTCCCCAAGTCACTTTATATTTCAGAAATAAAAATATATATTTAATTTTGAAACAAATAAAAAAAATTATATCTTTAATTTTAAAATAATACGAGTTACACGCTGCTAAGTTGGACTGATATGACCCTGTTGTACTCGGCTAAAAAAATCATATAACTACCACAATGCTTATACTATCATCACATCTATAACAATTTAATTGTCCACCATCCTTCAAAGATCGAACATTACTAATGCCATATCATTTGACGCACATTTAACACTAAAATTTGAGACCTTCAATATTATTTACTCTATATTGTACACTTGCTGACTATAAAATAATGTTGTCCTTCAGCGTTTTCAATGGTGAAAAAACAACAAACCATTATTTATAGTCATCCTTAGAAAAGTTTCAAAGGCCATTAAGAATTTTAACTACCTGTAATATTGATAATAACATAAACTCTATGATGGATTCATTATTTAATACAACAAACTGATTCAAGTTTTGTTTATGCCCTAGGCTAGGAAAATACAATAACATGTATGGAATAAGATAACGCGCACACACACCCAAATATCACGCCTTCATACGGATCACCATCACAAAGTCGCTGCAACTTGTTTTGCCGCCTTCCAATTGCACTGCTAGGAACATCAACCGCATTACTCTTTGTCAGCTTCACCCCCAGCTGTGGTCTCTTTTGGTTCTATGGCAGCACTCTCTGATGGAGCATCTTCTACAGGCTTAGCATCGCGGTCAGTAGCTTCAGCAGTTTCACTGGTAGTTGAGTCATCGGTCACTGGTACTGTCTGCTTGATGGTTCCAACCTTGACATACTTGCTCATAAACTTGTATTCCCAATCCTGCAAGGCCTCCAGCTCGAATACACCAAGACCAGAGAGATCCCCGTTGAGATCTTTGTCCTCAAATGACATCTTTGCTAGTGCTCTGCTAGCATCCTTTCCAGCAAATAGTGCATAAGGTCCACCAGGTCCATAAAACATCCTGCAAGAACAGTTTCAAGTACAAAAAAATGAAATGCATTAGGCAATTGTACTGCATTGATTCAAATATAACAAATATAAAACTTCAAAACTAAGCAACATTAGCTTGAAGAATTATTAGTGGGTGCAGAACTTTCACAATAATTTATTTTACTTTCATGTTTGATCTACAAGCACTAGCATCACTTACCAAACGTATCTTGAAAAATGGCAATGAAAAAAGTTATGTATAAGTACACTCCTAAAACTATCATCTGAAAGACTGAGAATAACTTGGACAACTACCTAATCAATTATGTTGAGGAATGTTAACAAACCAAACGTCCAAGACAAGGAGACAATAAAATTATGCAGAAAGCCAAAATTTAGAATACTCCTCCAAAAATTTAACTAAGCAAATCCATAAATTAACTTTAAAAATCATAAATCGTAAACTGAAAATTATGATCAGGAGAGGTCAGTAATAAATTAATTATTTTGAATTAAAAAACAAAAAGCAGAACTATAAATGACAAGCCACACTCCAACTAATCTAATTCCTTTGTTCTAACTATGTAAGTGAGGCCCTGAATCTAAACCACTCCTGAAAAGCATTTTTAAGATGCATCAGATTTATTAGGACTGATGCATATATATTACTTAAGTTTCAGTTAGTTGATTTGAGATAATAAGAAATCAAAAACAGGTAGGGTTTTCATAACTATCTCCCCCAAGTGTTTAGAAAGATTATAGATTCAACCTACAACCCATGGATGACCCCACCCCCTCTCCTGCACTCCTCAATAAATATTTATGCCATCTTATATCTCGTGGAGTCAATAAAAAGTCCAACAACAAATTAAATCTATCAAAATCTAGTAGGTAAGTAATCAAAATTATGCATATATACTGAACACCCAAAAAAACCCAGAAAGATGAGCTTTTTCAGACAATAAAGCATCTAAAGAAGATATCTAAGGTTAATAAATCAGCAGGCTGATAAATTAATTTGCTGAAAAACCAAAACTCGCAGTCAATTGACAAAACGGGTCGATTTCAGAATTCACAAAAGTCAAAATGATACCAAATCAATCCAACTGGAAGCTAATACACCTGAATATACCTAAATACAGATAAAATATACCTGCTTTGTGATACATCATATATCTGACCCTTAATCGCCATGAGCAGCGGCTTCTTGGGATCAGCGCCATCATAAGCCTTCAATTCCTCTTCAGAGATCTCTCCGAGCTGAACAGGTGGGGGCAAAGGCTGCACGTCTTCTTCATAATCCCTAGAACTCTGATACTGTGGCTGAGTCGAAGACCCAAAAATCCCCGATACGACGTAATATAAGGCAATACCCAAAGCTAACACTGTAAAAAAGGTTGCCGGAGAAAGTCCGGTGTATACCGTTATAGATTCCTTCAAAGTCTCCCAAAGTTCCAGGGCCATGGCTGATCGGGATGAAGAAGGGAGAGGCAAAATCTGAGGGGAGATAGAGAGAGCAGATGCGATAGAAACAAAGTGACTGCCTTTTTTTTTTTTCTTTGTTGAGAATTATTCTAACTTATTTATCTACTCAAAATTTCACGGTCTGGTCTTCCTTCGTACTTTTTTGACTCAAGCTTTTATGTTTTTAACCGGAAATAATCTTTTTTCCAATTAGATTTGCTGGATAAATTAATTACTATAAATTCCTGTTTTTTACTAGTACTTGCTCTCGCTAGTAGCAAACATTTGATAGTTTTTAATTCCATATTCTACCTATTTGATTTATATTATTGTCATTATTTTACTAGTAATGTTAGAGGTGCTAAATTTTAGGACACATGTTATTAATGATTTATGAGAAATTATTACATATCAACAAATTAAATTGAATTAATAAAATTAAGTAAATACATGCATGTTAATTTTTTAATTTAGTGATATTTAGAATAATGCTACTATTACATAAAATCACTCACATACATATTAGTATGACCCACTTACTTTGCATATGAACTATACCCATATGCATGTGAATGTATGTGAACGATTTTTATGTGATAATAGACTTATTGTTATATTTAAAACTGAGGGAGTATAATAAAGTTTTGGAAGTTTGTAATTACTCCTAATTAGATTCTTTATAACAATAACTATCAAATTACCATTTTTGGGATTCCATGAAAACAACCTAGATTTTGTTTCCATTAATTTGTGAAATTTAATTTTTAGAATTAAGAAAAATTTATTTGATTGTAATAACGTAATTTTTAGTATTATAAATATTATTAAATATAAAATTATTATTTTAATAATTAAAATAATTTTTATTACAATTTAAATTTTAACAATTAATTAAAATGAAACTCAAATGGAATTTTATTTGTAGAATGGATGAAATATCAAATTAAATTACTCCTTCCGAATCAAAATTCAAAAATAGTAGTAGACTATCAAGATTTTCTAGAAAACAACGGGAACGAAGTGGGAATTAATAGTACTGCGACGTCGTTCAAAATCTATCCCTGATTCGGAAAAACATTGTGGGTGAAAAGCTCCGACCCTTGAACGAATCAGGTAATTAGGGCAGGGCAGTGGGCAGTCTCTGAAACCAACGATCCGATTACAACACAACACTACTATTGTCATCTATAACTTCTCTACTCTTCACTGTTAGTTGTTGAAGAGGAGGAGAGAGGAAAGAGTCAACCAGAGAAAAATGGGTGGAGATCACGGAGGACACCACACAGATGTGGCTCACGCCGGGGATTTCAGAACCAAAGTTTGGAGTATGCCTGGTGGACCCAATTGTCGCCCCAAGCACTGGAAGCGCAATACTGCCTTCGCCATGGCCGGAATCATTCTCACCTGTATCCCCATCGCCATGATTTCCGTCAAACTCGAGGTCAATTCTTTATTTATTTCATCAATTCTTTTAATTTCTCTTTGTTTGAATGTATATTAAGGGCTGGTTTACATTTCAATCCATTTTACTGGGGCATATTATTCTACCATAGTTGATGATTTTCCAGGATGTTGTAGTTGCTCAATGATATTGGATATCCATCTTGATGCTGGTTTCTTTGTTTGAATTCTAAGTATGACACGATCTAATTAAATGGGAACTACTCAATTACAATTGAGATTCATATGTATCAAAGACTATTAATGACCAATTATGAATTTATATATTATAATGTTTTGCTTAGTTTTATGATAGTACATTAGATTTAGGTATGTCACGTTTTGTTCAATGTGGTAAAATTTTAAAAACATACCCCTTGCAAAAATGGTGACCCACCCCTACAATACACGGTACACGGTACACAGAGAACTCAAGGGGATATAAAATTACTGTAGAAGTGTTATAGAAATCTCTGATATACTACAAACAAAATTTCATTCAAAAGGAGCTTAACACAAGTTGATTATTATTCTGCAAATTTATGTAACGAGTTTTTGTGAACTATATGGGCTGTATTCTGATTAAATTACCTGATATACTTATTCAAGCATCATCTAGATTATCATGGGTAGTGTCCCCATTATGGGCTTAACTCATAAGTAATCGTTATGTATTTCTTTTTGCTTTGTCATTCGTCTAATCCATCATTTATTTGATTAAATCAGTTAACCTTATGCAAGTTTTTAATGTTCTGTTGCCTCAGAAAACCATACAAGATGACTTCCCCTATTCTTACACATCTTTGATTTCTTCTACCTTTGCAGAGATTGTGAGACATGATGAAAACTCTATTGTTTTGGTTCATGCGCTTGTTTCACTAGTTATAACATTTCAAAGTGTGTTTTTTTTTGTAAATCTGTTCTACTCTCTCTATCTCCTTTTAAGTGCGATTAAGTCAATGCCTGGGGGAGTATACAATGAATCAAGTTACTAGTTAATAAATGACGAGAGCTTTCACTGTGAAGTTTGGTAATCTGCCGCCTCTTGTTTACATTTGAAGAAACACATTAATTTTTAGTTTCTTGATCAAGTACGAAATATTGAGAAGTTAGAAACTGAAAAAAGAAATGACAAGCCCCAATTAATTTGGACGAGTTAATTGGTGAGTTTTCAAAGCCTCAGGTACCAGTACTTGGTTAGCATGAATTCATATCCAGAAATAACTGTATCCAAAAATAACTGAATTTCACATTGAAAATATAGAAAAAAATTATCATCTATTTTATAATTACATTTGTTGTTGTTGGCTTTCTTCTTGTCTTGTTGATAAATTTATTTGAATTCAACTCCGTAATACTCCATAAATTGACTTCACCAAATGAAGTACTGAAAACTGTTTTTAACAGTCCAGCTCAAGGTTCTATGTTTGAACTTATTGCCCAAGTTTAGGACGAAATATAAAACCCTATGTAGCTAAATTTTGTGCAGCTACAAATATAGCTTTACAGTATCGAGCAAACAATGCTTAAACTCTGATGAGCATTTGTTCGTAAGAGCTTCAGCATTTGTCCAATATCCATCTCCAATCAAAACTAGAGCTTAAATTACAAAGCCTGAATATGTCTAAAGGACATGGTATAATTCAAACTTTATGAACATATAAACACAAACAAAGGTACTTTTGATTCTGCAAAACTGTGTTCCTTTTAACTTTAGCCATGAAATTTGCCCGATCAATTTTATCCCAGCTTAACAGATGGTATGAGTGTTGGAATTATCCACGCAGTGCTACATATGGCCAAATCATACATTTATGATTTATGTCACCACTGTAGGATAGACTAGTCCAAAAACAAGAGCCTGTAGTTTCCGTCTCTCTGTTATGACTGAGGTCTGAGTTTGCAGAAAATCTTCCTAGCCTTTTGTTTTGCTCCCTAGTCTCTTCATCTAAACTTACCACTACATTAGTCATTAGTGACTATATGGCATCAGAGCTGTCACCTGACAAGTTTCTTGAAACAAATTCTTGTCTTTCTAGACATGAGTCTCAAAAATATGTATATGGTTGCTCTGGAAACCAATTCTAACTGTCTGAAGTAATGCCTACACTTCTGAATCAATTATCACTTTGTTACTGAATCATATTGCTAGTTTTTGAATACAAAGTACTAACTACATGCACTTTTGGTTTGCGTTGCGCCTCTTAAGGGATTGGGGATTAACTCCACTATTTTCTCCAGAAACCAAAGACTTTGAAATATTCTGAATGTTCTATACAAAATGATTGAATTGTACGTTGGCTTTCTAAGGACTTTTCTGATTTCCTTCCTTCCTCTTGTCTTCTGTAAAGAATGTAAACATCTTGCATATGTAGCTTTATTTGGGTTTTTATACAAACAAGAATATCCATGAACAGTTCTTAGTACAGCACCCTCCCCCCCCAAAAAAAAAAAAAAAAATTTCAATGAACATTGATATGTATTTATCCTATATAATATATGGATTGTACTGATAATGCTTTCATGTACCAATGAAACTATTTTTCTTGCAGGAACGACCCCATCTTCCAGTTCGTCCAATTCCCTCACAGATCTGGTGCAAGAATTTTGGAAAGAAGGAATACTGAGGTTCATTAATTTGTGGGTAAAACATCTTTTTAAGTTTTCTGTTGGGCAATGAAGTGTCTTGCCTTTTGTAGTGAATTGTAAGAATTCATGTATTTCAAGGATGTGATTCTGCTTATAATTTGCTTTCTTGAACTTCCACCTTTGGGAGCATATCTAATTGAATAAGATGACTCTTGAGCTTACTCAATTATATTTTGAATAATTTTACCTACTACTCCCTCCGTCGCATAATATATGACGTTTTTGATGATTTTATTTGTCTTAAATTATTTGTCGTTTTATATAATTTAAGAGAATTAATTAAAATATTTTCAAAATTAACTCTCAAAAAATGTTACAGATCAGAGAGAGAATATGAGATAAGTATGGTAATTATGATAATTTAAAGGTATTATAATTGATATTATATTTAATATTATACAATTATTTTCTTTAATTCTTATCACAACTCTAAAACGTATAATACATTATGAAAGTGATGGAGGGTTGGGAGTAATAATTTATGATAATAGTTAATTAATTAGTATAATAACGACATTGATAGTATTTTGAAATTCTACTAACATTGCCTAGGTGTAATGCTTAAAACTTCAAAAACTTTTAGAAAAAAATTAAATAAATTAAATTTAAAAATTATTGAAACTTTCTTGATTATCATTAAACTAATGATCTAGAAAGCATAGGTGATAAAATCATAATATATATACTTCCTCAGTCTCAAATTAATATCCAATTAAATATTTAATATGGGACGAAGGTAGTATATATATGGAAAAAATAATCTAAGGCATTCTTTAGTCAAAATTTAGCTAAGACTACTTACAGCATTAACAACAGTTTTTCTAATCAATTCTCTATTCTTATTTTGAAGAATACATCAACTAATCATTATCTAACAATTTCTTTATCCTTATTTGACTCTCTATTTTAATCCCTATATATAATTTTACTCCTTAGTGTGAGAGAATCAAAAGACTTTTCTTTATATATATACAAAATGACATTTCACACCCTCATTTAAGTGGACAACTCATCAATCATACACATCTTGACATTTTTTTACTTTCAAATTATAAACTTAATATTGACTTTTAAAAAATAATAATTTCAAACGTATTCAAATTTAAAATTGATATAAATTTATGTCAATATAATTATAAATATTATAAAAGTACTATTAATTATAAAATTTATTATTTTCAAAATTTAAATGAATCATATTAAATTTAAATTTTAAAATATCACAAATTAACTTTTAAAAGTTAATATTGATCTTATATATATTTGTAATTACAATCCATTCAATACTCACTCCATAAGTTACTTAAAATTTAAAATAAAATAAATTTTATTTTACAAAGGAATATAATTGATAAATTATACTCTTTTATAAATTATAAGATTATTATTAATTTGATGTTTTGACTGTTGAAACTTTTAAATTTTAAATTTCATTATTTAAGGAACCAATATAAAGAACCTGTTGGGTACATAGTGAAAAAATTGAATCCCTATCTTGCAGAATAACACAATAACACTGCAGAGTATGGATAAAGATAAGAAAACTATTGTGAATGCTTTTAGGAGTTGTTTAATAAAAACTGAATAAAACGGTTCTGAATGAGTTGAATGAAGTTGAATACTGAATGAAAAAGTTGTTTGATAATTAATGTGTGACGCCCCCAAAATAGGTATACATCACCTATTCTGAGTCGCCAAATACATGGTACAGAATACAAATACAATCTTTAATATATAACAAGAGAGCTGTGAGTTTTAATACAACTATTGTCTTCTAGACAATATCCACTCTCAGAATAAGTCCTCATTATATTTATTGTCACACTATTTAACAGAATAGTGAGGACTACTAATACTATCATCTGGATCGTCACTCCGTTCCCCGACTAGTCCATGCTACATTCTCATTTCCTGAAGAGAACAGTGAAAGAAAGGGTGAGCTCAACTAGCCCAGTAAGAAATATTATGACTAAGATAATGTAGAATAAATTATCATTAGTCTTCAACAATGTTAAACTGATAAAATACAATAGACATCAAGTTTAACTGCAGCGAAACAAGCAATCCATTAAAAGAGTCAAGTAGAGAATAAAATCTACTATCTTTTATGATTTAAAAAAGTATTTCATCACTTTTATCATTGGGGACTCGACAATAAATAATCCACATCATCCACCACTTTTCTACCAAGGATATTCATTAGTATCACAACTACAAATTATCCATTACTACTACGGGCCAAGGATATTCGTGTATTCATCAATGGTCACGATCATGCTAACAATCGTCCCTCAATGCACTACTGGCTAAATGAGAGGACTATTACCACACCATTTGTAACATTACTTACCATGATTACAATCAATAATCCCGATCATAATCATACCAAGTCCATCTATGCACTACAGAATGCCATGTATGACTTTCAAAAAAAATATAAACATGAGGATGATGACAATGATATAAGAATTCAATAAAACAAGTTCAAGAATTAATTTATTCAAGAACTAATAGCGTCCAAATTGTCAACATGATACTTCTTTGTAGAGAAAAATTCAAGAATGCTCATAAGAATATTTTCATGAAAAGATACTAGATGAAGCGCAAATATCAAGGATATTCCACTAATTTCATGGAGTATAGAAGTTAAAACTTTAACCAACTGAATATAATAAAGAATGGAATAACAAAAGAAATCATCACGCCTGCGATAAACCGCATGCATAGGTTTATTCCAATGTAATAATAAATAATGGAACCAGTCCGACGTAAACGCATGCAGATGTGATATTCCAATGAATAATAAAAGACGGAACGTATTTGGCGTAACGCATGCATGCATGTGATGTTCCAACAGTAATAATAAAGGCGCGAATCAGTCCGACGTAAAAGCGACAAACAAGATATTCCAATGAATAATAAAGAATGGAATAATGTAAGAATTTCACCAAGTATAGGGTAGCTTCACAGATACAAAGTTATTCCAATGTAATAATAAAGACTTTTAATCAGTCCTTGTAAAAACGCATGCATGTGATGTTCCAATGTAATAATAAAGAATGGAATAATGTAAGAATTTCACCAAGTATAGGGTAGCTCACAGATATCTGAGTTATTCCAATGTAATAATAAACAATGGAATAACAGAATAATTTCACCATGTATGCGGTACTTTGCATAGACAGGTTATTCCAACATAATAATAAAGACTGTAATAACAGAAGTTCTCCTCATGAAGACAAAAGAAAGAAATAATACCCCTTACCTTTTAAAGAAGCTGGATATAGGAGTAGTGAAGTAGCAGAATACTTTTCTTCTTTCTCTTTATAGTTTCTCTCTCTAGAGTTTCAGTTAATTCGTAAAAAATAATGAAGGAATGAGCTTCTATTTATAGGAGAATGGAAAGGATACTATGCAATAAAATATTATAATAAAATAAAAACTTTAATATATATATATATATATTATATTTATCTGTATAACCCGTGATACCTCCCCTCTCGTGAACCAACAGAACTAATGCTTGTGAATCCTTTATATATATATATATTAATAATAATTGTACTCCCATCCTGCGCACTTTCAAACTAACTATTATATATATATATATATATATATATATATACATGCGATACTTCTTCCTTCCAACCAAAGAAAATTCTCCTCCCAAATTCAATTTTTTTTCAACACTTATGGGCCCCACATGTGGCCCCCATCTTTATAATATTAAATAATTTTCTACTGATTAATTTGAAAAATGGACAAAATGGGGGGTCCATAAAATAAGCAAAACTCCATAAAAATCACCTTAATAATTTTAACAACATTTATCACCTTTATTATAATTCACAATATTAATCGACCAGGTCGTTCCCAGGAAAGAGGGGGCTTTCCAATAAGGATTTCTCCCTATTGACGCGCAATTAGGTGATCAAACCTCTCTTTGACAGAACTTCTAGACATCGTTAATATTGCAAATAATAATATTAATAACTCTGTCATCTCAATTATTGATTTAATAATATATAAAATATCGACAATAATTAAATCAAATAACTTGAGATACTATGCAACAATTACTGAAGCAATAATTGAACAACACTGAGTGACTTCTCACGTAAGCATCAATAATCAATACCATGTGCTACTATGCAACCACCCGTATTACTGTACTTTTACTACCGAGTAGTTCAACAGTATTAATGGTAAACTTCCGCCGTTATTTTCATAAAAATACATTTTTATCGTTTTCTCAATCCGACAATAATTCCATTGTGGGGTCCACCAATGATTGTGTCGTCGTACGAATATTCCCTTTTAAAACAAATATTCCCCGACCAATCGAATATTATATAACAACTTGCGTACTTTGCAAAATTTTTAAATATTACCCACAACTATAACATAATATTAAATTCATTTCATAATATTCAAAAATGATAATTACAGAAAATTCATCCTTATTCATAAAGTTGGGGTCTTACATAATGTCTGAAATATCTGAATAATAATCTTTTACTATTTTACCCTCTAAATTATGTTGAACAAGTATATAATTTTTTCTAAAAGTATTAAAAAAAATTAAATTTAATATTCATTGTACAACAAATAAAAATAAATAATTCAAACAAAATATTGAATAATTCAAACAATTCTAAAATTTTTACGCTTCTTTTTATGGATTAGTGTGTTTGGCTCACATTCAGTGTTGAGATGAGAGTTTAAAAAATAAAATAAAATAAAAGGAAAAAAAGGAACCCTAATCAAAACAATACTCATATTCCTTCGTCTCCTTCCCAATTTTATGTTATTCCTCCACCTTCCTTCCCAATTTTTTGCCAAATTAATATTTCTGCTTCCCAACCCACCCAAACTCCACTGGTCATCATATCCAACGTGAAGAAGATAAAGAGGAAAGAATTAAATATAATATACATGATTCATTCATTCATCATGTTTTGAATGATTTATTACTTTTCATTTAGATTTTGAAGTAGAGGACACGAAAAGAGATGGAGCATGGTAATCGAAGAAGATCGAAGAAGAAAAAGAAGAAAAAGGACTGGATTGAAGTAGAGAGAAATAGAGTGTCAAGTCTAATTTTGGAATAAAGGAAACACAAAGTTAGTGGCGAAACCAGAATATTTTTAGAGGGGATCAAAATATATCAGTAAAAAAAATTATTTATTGGCGCTTGGAGTGCTTCTTTCAAATTTGTGGGGTAAGAAAATCGTACCTTGCTAGGATTAGGGTTTCGTGTTGACTGAGGAGGAGAAAAATTCACGAAGAGCACAGAATTGATTGATTGATTGAAGAGGGGAGAAGAACAGGTGAGCGATTACTCCAACGACGCATGACAGAACTCCTAGAATCCGGGAACCGTGTTAGGGTAGCAGGGATTCCAAGAGCCTTCTTCTTGAGTCCTTCCACTCCTAGAATTCGGAAACCTTGTTAGGGTTATTGGGATTCCAAGAGTCTTCTTAAGTGATGAGAGAAAAGAATCCGGAAACCTTGTTAGGGTTATTGGGATTCCAAGAGTCTTCTTGAGTGTTGAGAGAGAATGCCCAGGTCCTTCGATCTTCCAATAGTCCAAGTCCTGTGTCTGAAAGAGAGGTCCCCTTCCCAATGGAGTGGAAGGGGTATTTATAGTGTAAAACCCCAACTTATTATAAATAAAATCAAATTTCCTCTATTTATTATTTTAAAATAGTAAGGGTTGATTTGATTAATGTGGTTAGATATGGGTAAAATGCGCAAATATTTCAAATATGCAAGTGATTATAAAATATTCATTTTTATCGGAGAATATTCGTTTGGTCATGGAATATTCTTACTGTCGGGGAATATTCGTACGATGGCACAGCCTTGTGTGGGCCCCATAACTGAAAGCGATTGGATGAAGAAAACGACAAGTATAAGTTGTTTTTAAATAATCATGTAGTTGTTACTGAAGTAATCTTTGTTGGAATACCCGTGGGTTAAAACACAAGAAGACACTCAGTATTGCATCAATTATTGATTCTTACGTAGGAAGACATTACTCAATAATTGTTACAGTAGTTACTATTAAATATTTTATTTTATTGATTCAATAATTGCTACATTGATATTTTATATTATTGTTGTTTCAATAATTGTCACTACACAGTATTTTCATTATCAGATCAATAATTCATATTATTTAAATAATATTATTAGATAACATTATTGGCAATGGCTAGAAAGTTCTGTCTAAGGAGAGGTTTGGTCACCTAATTGCGCGCTAGTAAGGAGAAATTCTTATTGGAAAGTCCCCTCTTTCCTGGGAACTGCCTGGTTGTCAGTATTGTGATTCTATAATATTATTTGTGAATAATTAATTATTGATTTATATGATAAGAAAAATATTCATTTTATGTGGATATAGATGGAGAAATTTTTTAATGTGACAATTCTAGAAACTGAAGTTTTCTCTCTCTATATTATCGAGCGTATTCTTGTGAGTATTTTGATACTTTGAGTGTTCTTTATCTGGTCTGAGTTCCCTTCAAAGACTATATCCCAGATTCTAAATAGAAGTGCGGTCTTTTCAAGGTAAGGGATATTTTTTAAAAATGATATTATATCTTCTAATATCATTACAATCGATTATTAGTAAGATTTTTCTTGTGAAATTCTTGTCTTTTAGTTAACCGGGGTTACTTATTCACGATATCTGACTATTCACGAACTTGACCTTATTCACGGAAAATTAAATTTTCGTTTTTTGTCCAAAATATCTATTATGGATACTAGCTTTGATTGTATCCATGTTTCGATCATTCTTGAATTTTACTTCACTATGATTATTAATGAAGTATTTTTGAACTTGGATCGCTTTAAAGTACTGAATCCTTAATATTTGCTCTTTTATTTCATTTGGATTCGCTTTTCTTTAAAATATTTTTCATCATCCTCAGTCCTAAATAATGGTATTACTAAATATCTTTGGCCTGTAGTGCAAAGATGAATGAATTTTTTATGAATATCTTTGGCCTGTAGTGCAAAGATGTACATGTGTTGAGATGAACATGACCGACTGATGAATATCTTTGGTCTGTAGTGCAAAGATGAATATTTGATTCAAGATGAATATTGATTGATGTTACAGGGATAAAATATTGACGATGGACTTTTAAATTCATAGATAAAAGTAGATTTCATTCTCTACGTAACTCTTCTATGAATTATTATTTCCGCTGCGAATATTGATTTGAAACTTGTTGTCTATTGTATTTTATCAGATTTTTCCATGTTGAAGACTAACGATAATTTGTTCTATATTATCTTAGTCATAATATTCTTTACTGCGCTAGTTGAGCTCATCCTTTTTCTTTTTGTTCCATTTTTCCTCTTAGGAGGCGAGAATGTAGCGAGTTCTAGTCGGGGTGTGGAATGATGATTCTAGAAAGTTGTTTTAGTAGTCCTCACCATTTTTGTAAAATAATGTACCAATAATTGTAATGAGGACTTATTTGGGTGTGAATATTGTCTGCATTTAAAATATTTGTATTTAAACTCACGATTTTTCATGTCGTATTAATAAAGTTGTAGTTGTTTTACATGACCATGTTATCGATTTACTCAAAATGGGTGATGTATACCTATTTTGGGGCGTCCACGATTAATATCGACCTTAGGGATATGATCTCCATGAGATCGGGAATAGAACTAGGAGAGAGAGAGAGACAAGTAAATCCTTCGCTAGTGTGTCCTACCTAAGCTTATTTGTTAGTTGGTCAAGATATAGGGATATTATGTGATATGTTGATTTCCTTAATTAACCCTTGTTTTATTGCGTGATTTGAGAATGTCGATCGAGAATGTTAATGATGGAGTAAATGAGACCGTGGAGACACTTTTACTCACCAACGAGGAGAAACGTGCAACAGTGGCAATGTTCCTCCCGTGAATAACACCAATTGACGAGATGATGAACGACGGATGTTTAGAAGCTTTTTGCGGTTCATGCAAAATCGACGAGGAGACTCGTGTACAAAATATATGTGTGGAAATGATAACAACGCACGGTTTGTCACAACCAAGCGGTTCAAAGTGTTGGGACCACTGCATTGGGAAAGCGGATCCGATTAAGGCGTAAACGTGGGTCAAACAAATTACCAAGATATTCGATGTCTTGGGATGCGCGGAGAAATGTAAGTTCCATTCGCCACCTTTATGTTCAGAATGAGGCGACATCGTTGGAATCAGAAGCGCACCCCATCCAGCCACACTCAAAGATGTCTTGGGAGACATTTCGTAAACTTTTCAATGACAAGTACTTTCCTCGAAAGTATTCATCATATACGAAGGAAGTGGAGTTCATTAGACCGAACAAAATAACACGACGGTGTCCCAAAGACGAGGCAAAGTTTGTAGAGTTATCCGTGTTTGCACCTCATTTGGTGGAGAATGAGGAACGATGACGCGGATGTTTCGAGAGGTTTGAAACCCGACATACATACGCCAAGATATCTCATTTCTCATAAATTTTCTCTATTCGGATGTTGTCAATGAGGCTCAATTGTTAGAGCGAGATAACGAAATACGTTCAACCGAGAGGACCATAACCAGGATCATATCGGTGACAAAGCTATCATCGTAACAACGATAACCACGGAGAAAGAAGAATACGGACAAAGGCGGTAAACCACTCGGTGGTAATCATGGCCATGAGAATAGAAGAAGCGAAGTCGGGAGGAGATTTTAAAAGAGGAGATTCAACAATGACCATGTGAAGACGTCAACACCAACAACAACTGGTTCTAAGGAAGGAGAACGACCACCGGTCAGATGCTATAAATGTGGAAAAGAGAGACATATCAGCCCAAACTACCCACAACAGCTCAAGATATGTTATAATTGTGGAAAGGAAGGACATATCGCTTTAGATTAGACGCAGTGGCGAAACCAAGTCCAATGGGATGGTGACTCAAAAGGTCGTCCCGAAAAGTCAAAGTCAACGGTTCTTGTAAGAGCGTTTTTGATCGGGTCAAAATGTGAGAAACCCAAACGAGGTGATCACGGTAAACTAATCATAAATTCTTGCATAAGTTTATACCTTACTTGATACCGGTCTACCCATTCATTTATCTCTCCTATTTGTGCTCAACGCTTAAATTTAACTTCTGAGAGAAATTAGACTTTGATTTATCTCGTGGAGACTCAGATTAGGAGAAACTTTCATCACATCCACTATTTATAAATCTTGTTTGATCCAAGTTGGCACCATCACATTACCCGTTGACCTTTATATCTCTTTAAAGATACTTGTTTTTGATGTGATTTTAGGGATTGATTGGTTAACTACTCATCATGCCAAAATTGATTATTTTCGTAAGGTTATTAGTTTTCATATTCCTAACCAACCCGTTGTATGCAATTCAAGCAACTAAACCATTAAAATCAATCATCGCTATATCTAGTCATAAAGCTATTCGCTTATTGAAAAAAACGGATGTCAAGCTTTCTTAGCCCATGTTATGGATTTAAATAAAGACACGTCGATTTGAATAATATTCCGTTGTTAGTAAATTTCTTGGACGTGTTTCTAAAGAACTTCCTTGCCTACCCCTAGAACGTGAAGTTGAATTCTTTATTGATCTTGAACTTGATACAAAGCCCATTTCTAAAACCCCATATCGAATGACTCTATTGAACTTCGAGGAGTTAAAGGTCCAACTACGTGAGTTGTTGGACATCCGGTTTCATCTCGCCCTAGTACATCTCCTTGGGGTGCTCCTGCTTATTTGTAAAGAAGAAGAAAGACGGGAGTATGCGACTTTGTATTAACTATCGAGAATTGAACCATGTCACCATCAAGAATAGGTATCCGCTTACCTCGTATTGATGACTGTTTGACCGATTCAAGGAGCACAATTCTTTTCAAAGATCGATCTTAGCTCGGATATCATCACCAAGATTAGAATCGAGGATATTCCAAAGACCGCCTTCGAACTCGTCACGGGCATTATGAATTTTTAGTCATGTCTTTTGGATTGACTAATGCTCCTGCGACTTTCATGGATATGATGAACCGAGTATTCAAGGACTATTTGGATCGGGTTCGTTGTTGTCTTTATTGATGACATTCTCATATATTCAAAAAGCCGTGAAGATTATGAGCACCATTTGGTTCGTACTCCAAAGGCTTCGTGAAAACAAGCTATATGCCAAGTTGAAGAAATGCGACTTAAAGGCGAGGAAGTAGCATTCTCGGGCACGCGTGGTGTCAAAACATGGAGTATCTGCTGACCCATGAAAATCGAGGCAATACAAAGTTGGGAGCAACCAAGTCAGAATCAAAATACGTAACTTTTTGGGCTTAGCTGGTTATTATCGGAGATTCATGGAAGGATTTTCTCAAATTGCTACTCCGTTAACTCAAATTTGACTCGAAAAGATATAAAATTAAGTATGGAGCGAGGAATGCGAGAAGAGTTTCCAAGAGCTCAAGAGGAGACTCATTTCTAACTGATATTCCGATAATACCATCCGGTTCGGATGAATTTGTTATCTACAAATGATGCTTCAGTGCAAAGGGTTAGGATGTGTTCTCATGCAACGTGGGAAAGTCATAGCCTATGCCTCGCGACAACTTAAAGAATATGAGAGGAATTATCCTACCTACGCGATCTAGAGTTGGCGTTAGTCGCTTTCGCGCTTAAAGATCCGGAGGCACTATCTATATGGAGAGAAAGTGGAGATATATTCGCACCATAAAAGCCTCAAATATTTCTTCACCCAAAAGGAACTCAACACGCGATAACGACGTTGGCTCGAAATGTTAAAAAGATTATGACCACACCATTCAATACCATCCTAGAAAAGCAAATGTGGTAGGTGACGCGTTGAGTAGAAGATCATATGCAGAACGAAAGTGCGATGATGTCAAGTATATGCATAGAACCAACTTTAATCGATGAAGTTAAAGTTGCTTCGCCACGCCCGACTTGAAAGTGATGTATGTATGAAGAAGAAAGTACAAGAGGTGCTATTCCGTAAGCGAGAATCGATGAAGAAGGAATACTTGAGTCCACTCCGGACTTTGTGTTCCTAACGATTCTCGATTTAAAGAACAAGATCATGATGGAGGCACACAATACACCATTTGCAATCCATCTCGGAAGTACCAAAATGTATAGTGATCTTGACATACATTTTGGTGGAACAATATGAAGAGAGAGATCGCGAAGTTTATCTCGAGGTGTTTAACTTGTCAACGTGTAAAGGCGGAACATCAAGTGCCTAAGGGTCCATTACAACCACTGAGATTCTAAAATGGAAGTGGAACACATTACCATGGATTTCAAGTATGGGTCTTCCCACGGTTTCTCAAGGCATAAATGCTATTTGGGTTATTGTTGATAGATTAACCAAGTCTGCTCATTTCTTTCCGATACGGGAGACTTATTCTCTTGAACGTCTTGCACATATGTATATAAATGAGATTGTGAGATTGCATGGCATGCCAGTATCCATAGTTTCAGATCGTGACCCAAGATTCACTTCACGATTTTGGGTTAGGTTACAAAAAGCTATGGGGTCGGATTTACGATTCAGTTCGGCATACCATCCTCAAACGGACGGACAATCAGAGAGGACAATTCAAACTCTTGAAGATCTATTAAGACTCTGTGTCCTAGATTTCAAAGGGAGTTGGGATAAGTATTTACCATTAGTGGAATTCTCCTACAACAACAGTTATCAGGCAAATATAGGTGTGGCTCCTGTAAGACCCCGAAATTTTTAAATAAAAAGGAATTTCCTTTATTTATTATTTTGAAATAGTAAGGGTTGATTTGATTAATGTGGATAGTTAAGGGTTAAATACGTAAATATTTCAAAATAAGCAAGTGGTTATAAAATATTCATTATCGTCGGGAATATTCGTTTGGTCGTGGAATATTCGTGCATTTGTGAATATTCGCACGACGGCCAAGCGACCATGTGTGTGGGCCCCATAACGGAAAAACGATTGGATGAAGAAAACGACAAATATAAGTTATTTTTAAATAACTAGTAGTTATTACTGAATTATCTTGTTGGAATACCCGGTGGTTAAAACATAAGAATACGCGGCGTTGTTGCACAAGAAGACACTTCAGTATTGCACCAATTATTAAAGGCACTACTCAATAATGGTTACGATAATTAATCGCTCAAGATTTTATCGAGTTAATAATTCACTGCGTTGATATTTTATATTCATTGTTGTTCAATAATTATCATTACACGTATTTTTCTTTATCGAAGCAATAATTCATATTATCTCGAATAATATTATTAGATAACATTATTGGCAATGTCTAGAAAGTTCTGCTCTAAGGAGAGGTTTGGTCACCTAATCATGCCACCGAAGAAGAAATTCTTATTGGAAAGCCCTCTTTCTGGGAAGGCGCCGTCACAAGATTTGTGATTACGTAATATTATTTGTGAATAATTAATTATTGATTTATATGATGAGGAAAATATTGATTTTATGTGGATATAGATGGAGAAAAAGTTTAATGTGACAATTGTTGAAAATTGAAATTTTATCTTTTTCTGATAAAATAATTCATTTAAATATATTATTATATTTTAATAATATAATAATGGTGATATTTTTACAACGAATGTGGGATATATGAGTATACGAGGAGAAAGAGTATTTTTGTTGCAATAAATGTTTAAAACATGTTAAACATGTCGGTGGGACCCCATTTATCGATCGAAATTTGATTATAAATTTGTAAAATCACCGTTTGTGGATTTCGGTCAATTTCTATTTGGAATTTGGAAAAACTTTCTTCTGCAAAGTTGTAGAGAATTGAAATTCCTATAAAAACTCATGAGATTCGAATTTTCTGATGAAAGGGCTATTTATTATGAATTATTGAAGTTCAAGCTTCAAATAATTAATTTTTGAAGTTTTAAATATTTTTAATAAGAAAAAACGTTTTGTCATTAAAGGTGGGTCTTGCATGTGATGTATATGCTGAATTCAGATCCTTAAAAGTGGGCGTAGAATTTGTAATATTAATATTAATATTTTATTAAATTTTCTGCTTTTGGTGTTCTAAGCATTTTCCTATAAATAGGTGCTTAGGTTAGAATTGAAAATCACACCGTAAATCAAGTTTTCTCTCTATATATTATCGAAATATTCTTGTGAGTATTTTGAGTATACTTTGAGTATTGCTATACGGTGCAAGTCCAAGTCATAGCCTATATCCTGTTTTTAATTTAAAGATCGATCTTTTCGAGGTAAGGGATATTATTTTTTTTGTAATGATATTATTTCTTCAATATCATTATCTTTGAAATGTTGATCCGAAGTTTTATCAAATTTGGAACTTTTCATGTTCTGGGTTACTATTCATGAGTTACTATTCACGAGTTACTATTCATGAGTTACTATTCACGAGCTTACTATTCACGAGTACTATTCATTCAGTCATGAAGATGTTTTTGTGGAATTTCTATCTTTTGGTGTCTGAGTTACTATTCACGTATACTAAGACTATTCACGATATCTGAGATCTATTCAATAGAAAAATAAAATTTCTTCTTTTCGTCTAAAAACATCTATTCTGGATACTAACTCTGATTGTATCCATGTTTTGATCATTCTTGAATTTTACACCACTATGATTATTTTTGAGGTATTTTTGGACGTGGATAAAACCAAGTACGAATCCTTAATCCTTAATCCTTAATCCTTGTCATTTTGTTTCACTGGATTCGTTTCTTTAAAAAAAAAATTTTTCATCATCCTCGGTCTTAAATGATGATATTATGGAATATCTTGGCCCGTAGTGCAAAGATGAATGATTTCTTAAGAATATCTTTGGCCGTAGTAGTGCAGATGAATGATTTTATGAAGAATATCTTTGGCCCGTAGTGCAAAGATGAACAGTGTTTAAATGAAAATGACTAATCGATGAATATCTTTGGCCCAGTAAGTGCAAAGATGAATATTTGATTCGGATGTATATTGATTGATGTTACAGGATAAAAGATAGACGATGAACTTTTAAATTCATACATGTAAAGATAGTAGTTTGCATTCTCTACTTAACTCTTCTAAATGAATTATTATTTCATTGCGAATATTGATTTAAAATTTGTTGTCTATCAGATTCTATTATATTTTTTCCTGTTGAAGACTAACGATAATTTGTTGTATATTATCTTAGTCATAATATTCTTTATCGAAGCTAGTTGAGCTCACCTTTTTCTTTTTGTTCCATTTTTCTCGGGAGGCGAGAATATAGTGAGTACGAGCCTGGGGTATGGAATGAAGGTTTTAGAAAGGATTGCTTAGTAGTCCTCACCATTTTTATAAAATAATGTATCAATAAATGTGATGAGGATTTATTTGAGTATAGATATTGTCTGAAGATAATATTTGTATTCAAACTCACAGCTTTCTTGTTGTAATAATAAAGTTGTAGTTGTTTACATGCCACGATTGACAACTCGTAATGGGTGATGTATACCTATTTTTGGGGGCGTCACAGCTTGGTATCGTAGCTTAGGGATATGATCTCCGCGGAGATCGGGAATAGAACTAGAGGGAGAGACGAGTAAATCCTTCGCTAAAGTGTGTCCTACCTAAGCTTATTTGTTAGTTAGTCAAGATATATAGGGATATTATGTGATATATTGATTTCCTTAATTAACCCTTGTTTTATGACATGATTTTGAGAATGTCGAATCGAGAATATTAACAATGGAAATGAGACCGTGGAGATGCTCAGACTCACCAACGAGGAGAACGCGTAACAGTCAAGCAATGTTCCTCCCGCGAACAACACCATTGAAAGCGATATGATGAACGAGGGATGTTTAGAAGTTTTTTGCGCTTTATACAAAATCGCATTTAGAGAGACTCGTGTTCAAAATACAGTGAGAAATGATAGCAATTCACGGTTATTGTCACAAATGCAAGCAGCTCAAAGAGTCGGAACCACCGAATTTAAGGAAAGCCGATCCGATCATGGGGAAACATGGGTCAAACAAATTACCAAGATATTCGATGTCTTGGGATGCACGGAGAGAATGTAAGGTTCCATTCGCCACCTTTTTATGTTCCGTGGTGGTGAGGCGGACTCATCGGTGGGAGTCTCGTGGAAGCGTACCCATCCAAACCGCACTCAAAGATGTCTCGGGAGACGTTTGAGAGCTATTTAATGACAAATACTTTCCCGAAAAGTGTTCGCTATACGAAGGAAGTGGAGTTCATCGATTGGAACAAAACAACACGACGGTGTTTCAAAGACGAGGCAAAGTTTGCGAGTTATCTAGGTTCAGACACCTCATTTGGTGGAGAATGAGGAACGATGACGCGGATGTTTCTTAGAGGTTTGAAACCCTGCAGATACGCCAATATCTCATTTCTCATAAATTTTCTCTTTATTCGGATGTTGTAAAAGGGCTCAATTATTAGAAAGAGATAACGAAAGTACTACCAACCGAGGACCACAACCGAGATCGTGATCGTAGATAGCAGTCAATGTAATAATGATAACCTCGCAGAGAAAGAAAGCAGATTTTACAAAATGGTAACCACTCGGTGGTAATCATGGCCATGAAAATAGAAGAAGCGAGTCGAGGAGATTTTAAAAAGAGGAGATTTAACAACGACCATATGTAAAGATGACAATGCCGTGAAGAATTGGTTCTAAGGGAGGAGAACGACCACCCCATCATATGCTACAAATGCGAAAAGAGGGACATATCACCAAACCGCCCAACAACAGCTCAAGGTATGCTATAATTGTGGAAAGGAAGGACATATCGCTTCGAGATTGTGACAATGTAAACCTAGTTCAATGGGACGGTGACTCAAAAGATCATCCCGGAAAAAGTCAAAGTCAACGATTCCGGAAGAGCGTTTGTTGTGATCGTCATAATGCGAGAACCCAAACGAGGTGATCACGGTAAGCTATTTATAAATTCTTGCGAAGTTTATACCTTACTTGATACCGCTACCCATTCATTTATCTCTCCCGCATGTGCTCAACGCTTAAACTTGACTCAGAGAAATTAGACTTTGACCTATCTGTGGAAACTCCATTGGAGAAACTTTCATCACATCCACTGCTTATAAATCTTGTTTGATTCAAGTTGGCACCATCACCTTACTTGTTGACCTTATCTCTTTAAAGATACTTACTTTTTGATGTGATTTTAGGGATTGATTGGTTAACTACTCATCATGCCAAAATTGATTGTTTTCGTAAGGTTGTTAGTTTTCATGTTTCTAACCAACCCGTTGCAATTAATTCAAGAAACTAAACCATTAAAATCAATCACTATCATATATAATCATAAAGCTATTCGATTATTGAAAAGCGGATGTCAAGCTTTCTTAGCCCATGTTATGGATTTGAATAAAGACACGCCAAATTTGAATAATATTCTGTTGTTATTGACTTTCCCGACGTATTTCAAAGAACTTCCTGGTCTACCCCGTAACGTGAAGTTGAATTCTTTATTGATCTTGAACCCGCACAGCCCATTTTAAAACCCCATATCGAATGGCTCCTATTGAACTTCAGAGTCAAAGGTCCAACTACGAGAAATTGTTGGACATTGGTTTCATTCGCCCTAAGTACATCTCCTCGGGGTGCTCCTCGCTTTATTTGTAAAGAAGAAAGACGGAGTATGCGACTTTGTATTGACTATCGGAATTGAACCATGTCACCATCAAGAATAGGTATCCTCTACCTCGTATTGATGACTTGTTTGACCAACAGTGAGGGGCACAATTCTTTTCAAAATCGATCTTCGCTCGGATATCATCACCAAGATTAGAATCGAGGATATTCCAAAGACCGCCTTTAGAACTCCTCGATGACGGCATTATGAATTCTTAGTCATGTCTTTTGGATTGACTAATGCTCCTGCTGGCTTTTGATGGATATGATGAACCGAGTATTCAAGGAATATTTGGATCAATTCGTTGTTGTCTTTATTGATGACATCCTCATATATTCCAAAAAGTCATGAAGATCATGAGCACCATTTAAGTTCGGTACTCCAAAGGCTTCGTGAAAACCAACTATATATGCCAAATTGAAGAAATGCGAGTTCGCGGCGAGGAAGTAGCATTCCTTGGGCACGTGGTGTCGAAACATGGAGTATCTGTTGATCCGCCAAGATCAAGCAATACAAAGTTAGAGCAACCAAGCTCGGTGGATCAAGACGTAGCTTTTGGGCTTAAAATTGGTTATTATCGGAGATTCGTGGAAGGGTTTTCTCGAATCGCTACTCCATTAACTCAATAGCTCGGAAGGATACAAAATTCGTTTGGAGCGAAGAATGCGAGAAAAGTTTCCAAGAGCTTAAGAGGAGACTTATTTCTAAGACACTGTTTCTAACAATACCATCCGGTTCTTGATGGATTTGTTATCTCTGATGATGCTTGAGCAAAGGGTTAGGATGTGTTCTCATGCAACGTGGGAAAGTCATAGCCTATGCCTCGACGACAACTTAAAGAGTATGAGAGGAATTATCCTACTCATGATCTAGAGTTGGCAAAGCAATTGCTCGCTCAAGCGCTAAAGATATGGAGGCACTATCTATATGGGGAGAAAGTGGAGATATATTCGGACCATAAAAGCCTTAAATATTTCTTCACTCAAAAGAACTCAACATGCGGCGTGACGTTGGCTCGAGCTATTGAAAGACTACGACCACACTATTCAATACCATCCCGGTAAAGTTTAACGTGGTAATGGCGACGCGTTGAGTAGAAGATCATATCGCAGAACGAAAAGCGATGATGTCAAGTATACGACGTAGAGCCAACTTTAATAGAAAAAGTTAAGGTTGCTCAAGCCACCGACCCTTGAGCTGATGCGTATGAAGAAGTAGTAAGTACAAGAAGGAGCTATTCCGGGCGAGAATTGATGAAGAAGGAATACTTGAGTCCACTCTGAACTTTGTGTTCCTAACGACTCGATTTGAAGTACAAGATTATGAGGGAGGCACACAATACACCATTTGCAATCCATCCTCGGAAGTACTAAAATGTATCGTGATCTTCGACATACATTTTGGTGGAACAATATGAAAAGAGATTGCAAAGTTTATCTCAATGTGTTTAACTTGTCAACGTGTAAAGCGCGAGCATCTAGTACTCTAAGGGTCCGTTGCAACCACTTGAGATTCCTGGAATGGAAGTGGGAACACATTACCATGGATTTCATTCTGGGTCTTCCTACGGTTTCTCAAGGCATCAATGCTTATTTGGGTTATTGTTGATAGATTAACCAAGTCTGCTTTCATTTCTTGCCGATCACGGAGACTTATTCCTTGAACGCCTTTGCTAGTATGTGCGTGAATGAAATTGTGAGGTTGCATGGCATGCTGTATCCATAGTTTTGGATCGTGACCCAAGATTCACTTCAAGATTTTGGGTTAGCTTGCAAAAAGCTATGAGCATGCACGGATTGCGATATAGTTCTAAGATACCATCCCCAAACGGACGGACAATCGAGAGGACTATTCAAACTCTTGAAGATTTATTAAGACTCATGTCCTAGACTTCAAGGGCGCTTGGGATAAGTATTTACCATTGGTGGAATTCTCCTACAACAACAGTTATCGTGCAAGTATAGGTGTAGCTCCATTTGAAGCATTATATGGACGAAAAGTGTCGCTCTCCAAAGATGTTGGGACGAGGTGGGTGAAGCAACACCGTTGGGACCCGAGTTGAGTACGTATGACTCACCGAAAAGATCCAAATGATTCGACAACGTATACAAAGCGGACAAGATCGACAAAAGAGTTATGCGGATCTTCATCGAAAGGAGGTGGAATTTAATGTGGGGGATCATGTATTGTCATGAGTTGCTCCATGGAAGGGAGTTACAAGATTTGGGAAGAGAGGAAAGCTCAATCCATGATTTATCGGTCCATTTCAAATTCTTGACCGAGTAGGAAATGTAGCCTATAGACTCGCGTTACCTCCGAGTATGTCTCGTGTTCATAATGTGTTTCACGTATCCGCATTTCAGAATATGTGAAAGACCCAACAACGTTATTGAAGTTAGAACCGACGAGATAGCCAAGACTTAACGTATTGAGGAGGTACCACAAGATATTGGATAGGAAGGAGCATGTCCCACGCCAAGAAAGGTCATACCACAAGTTAAAGTTTTGTGGAGGAATCATGCTATAGAGGAAATGACCGAGAATTGAAACGGAAATGAAAGCGAGGTATCCTCACCTTTTCAAACACCAGTACGTCGTCAATTTCGAGGACGAAAATTTCATAAGGAGGGAGGTTGTAAGACCTCAAATTTTTAAATAAAAAGGAATTTCCTTTATTTATTATTTTGAAATAGTAAGGGTTGATTTGATTAATGTGGATAGTTAAGGGTTAAATACGCAAATATTTCAAAATAAGCAAGTGGTTATAAAATATTCATTATCGTCGAATATTCGTTTGGTCGTGGAATATTCGCATCGCCTTGTCGGGAATATTCGCATGATTTGCCGCAAGTGACCGTGTGGGCCCCATAACGGAAAAGTGATTGATGAAGAAAACGACAAATATAAGTTATTTTTAAATAACTACGTAGTTATTCACAATTATCTTTGTTGGAATACCCTTGGTTAAAACATAAGTAATACTGGCGTTGTTGCACAAGAAGATACTCAGTATTGCACCAATTATTAAAGGCACTACTCAATAATGGTTACGATAATTATCGCTCAAAGATTTTATTGAGTTAATAATTGTCATAATTGATATTTTATATTCATTGTTGTTCAATAATTGTCATTACACACATTATTTTTCTTTATCGAAGCAATAATTCATATTATCGGAATAATATTATTAGATAACATTATTGGCAATGTCTAGAAAGTTCTGTCTAAGGAGAGGTTTGGTTACCTAATTGCGCGCCAGTAAGAAGAAATTCTTATTGGAAAGCCCCCTCTTTCCTGGGAACTGCCTGGTTGTCAATATTGTGATTCTCAGAATATTATTTGTGAATAATTAATTATTGATTTATATGATGAGGAAAATATTGATTTTATGTGGATATAGATGGAGAAAAAGTTTAATGTGACAATTGTTGAAAATTAAAATTTTATCTTTTTCTGATAAAATAATTCATTTAAATATATTATTATATTTTAATAATATAATAATGGTGATATTTTTACAAATCGAATGTGGGATATATGAGTATACTGAGGAGGAAGAGTATTTTTGTTGCAATAAATGTTTAAAACATGTTAAACATGTTCATGTGGACCCCATTTATCGACCGAAATTTGATTATAGCTTTGTAAAATCACCCGTTTGTGGATTTCGGTCAATTTCTATTTGGAATTTGGAAAAACTTTCTTCTGCAAAGTTGTAGAGAATTGAAATTCCTATAAAAACTCGCGAGATTCGAATTTTCTGATGAAAGGGCTATTTATTATGAATTATTGAAGTTCTGAAGCTTCGAAATAATTAATTTTTGAAGTTTTAAATATTTTTAATAAGAAAAACGTTTTTGTCATTAAAGGTGGGTCTTGCATGTGATGTATATGCTGAATTCAGATCCTTAAAAGTGGGCGTAGGAATTTGTAATATTAATATTAATATTTTATTAAATTTTCTGCTTTGGTGTTCTAAGCATTTTCCTATAAATAGGTGCTTAGGTTAGAATTGAAAATCACACCGTAAACAAGTTTTCTCTCTATATTATCGAGCGTATTCTTGTGAGTATTTTGAGTATACTTTGAGTATTGCTATACTGATGCAAGTCCAAGTCATAGCCTATATCCTGTTTTTAAATTTAGAAGTCTTGATCTTTCGAGGTAAGGGATATTATTTTTTTCAGAATGATATTATTTCTTCAATATCATTATCTTTGAAATGTTGATCTGAAGTTTTATCAAATTTGGAACTTTTCATGTATCTGGGTTACTATTCATGAGTTACTATTCACGATTCTTATTCATGAGTTACTTATTCACGAGTTACTATTCACGAGTACTATTCATGAAAGCGTGAAGATGTTTTTGTGGAATTTCTATCTTTTGGTGTTTGAGTTACTATTCACGTATAAAGACTATTCACGATACTCTGTCTTATTCACCTAAAAATAAAATTTCTTCTTTTCGTCTAAAACATCTATTCGGATACTAACTCGATTGTATCCATGTTTTGATCATTCTTGAATTTTACACCACTATGATTATTTTTGAGGTATTTTTGGACGTGGATAAAACCAAGTACGAATCCTTAATCCTTAATCCTTGTCATTTTGTTTCACCGGATTCGCTTTTTAAAAAATATTTTCATCATCCTCGGTCTTAAATGATGATATTATGGAATATCTTTGGCCCAGAAGTGCAAAGATGAATGATTTCTTAAGAATATCTTTGGCCCAGAGTGCAAAGATGAATGATTTCTCAAGAATATCTTTGGCCCGTGAGTGCAAAAGATGAACAGTGTTTAAATGAACACGACTTAATCGATGAATATCTTTGGCCTCAGTAGTGCAAAAGATGAATATTTGATTCCGTATGTATATTGATTGATGTTACGGGGATAAAAGATGAGACGATGAACTTTTAAATTCATACATAGAAGATAGTAGTTTGCATTCTCTACTTAAATCTTCTAATGAATTATTATTTCCATTGCGAATATTGATTTAAAATTTGTTGTCTATTGTATTCTATTATATTTTTCCTCGTTGAAGACTAACGATAATTTGTTGTATATTATCTTAGTCATAATATTCTTTTTATCGAGCTAGTTGAGCTCACCCTTTTCTTTTTTGTTCCATTTTTCTCGTGAGGCGAGAATATAAATGAGTAGCAGTCTGGGTATGGAATGAAGGTTTTAGAAAGGATTGCTTAGTAGTCCTCACCATTTTGTAAAATAATGTATCAATAAATGTGATGAGGATTTATTTGAGTATAGATATTGCATTCTGTAAGATAATATTTGTATTCAAACTCACGCTTTTATTGTTGTAATAATAAAGTTGTAGTTGTTTCGCATTTCATGTATCGACAACTCGTAATAGGTGATGTATACCTATTTTGGGGCGCCACGACCCATTCAAGCATTGTATGGAGGAAAGTGTCGCTTCTCCAATATGTTGGGATGAGGTGGGTGAAGCAACATTATTAGGACCCGAGTTGGTACGTATGACTCACTTTAACGATCCAAATGATTGGACAACGATACAAACGGCTCAAGATCGACAAAAAGAGTTATGCGGATCTTCATCAAAAGGACGTGGAATTTAGTATTGGGGATCATGTATTGTTGCGTGTTGCCCCATGAAAGGGAGTTACAAGATTCGGGAAGAGAGGAAAGCTCAATCCACGATTTATTGGTCCATTTTAGATTCTTGACCGAGTAGGAAATGTAGCCTATAGACTTGCGTGACCTCCAAGTATGTCTCGTGTTCATAATATTTTTTTATATATCTGTGCTTTGTAAATATGTGAAAGACCCAAACCACGTTATTGAGTTAGAACCGGATGAGATAGCCGAAGACTTAACGTACGAGGAGGTACCTGTCAAGATCTTGGATAGGGAGGAACATGTCTTACGTACAAAGGTCATACCACAAGTTAAAGTTTTGTGGAGAAACCATGTTATTGAGGAAATGACCTAGGAGTTAGAAACGGGAATGAAAGCGAGGTATCCTCACCTTTTCGAAACACCAGGTACGTACGTCAATTTCGAGGACGAAATTTCATAAGGAGGGGAGGTTGTAAGACCCCAACTTATTATAAATAAATTCAAATTTCCTCTATTTATTATTTTGAAATATTAAGGGTTGATTTGATTAATGTGGTTAGTTATGGGTAAAATGCGCAAATATTTCAAATATTCAAGTGGTTATAAAATATTCATTTTTATCGGAGAATATTCGTTTGGTCATGGAATATTCTTACTGTCGAGGAATATTCGTATGACGGCGCAGCCTTGTGTGGGCCCCATAACGGTAAGCGATTGGATGAAGAAAACGACAAGTATAAGTTGTTTATAATTATAACGGCGTAGTTGTTATCATTAATTCTGTTGGAATACCCGGTGGTTAAAACACAGTAGCACACGATATTGCATCAATTATTGATTCTTACGTAGGAAGACATTACTCAATAATTGTTACGATGAGTTATCGCTCAATATTTTATTTTATTGATTCAATAATTGCTACATCGATATTTTATATTATCATTGTTTCAATAATTGTCACTACACAAAGATTTTCATTATCGGATCAATAATTCATATTATTTGAATAATATTATTAAATAACATTATTGGCAATGTTTAGAAAGTTCTGCTAAGGAGAGGTTTGGTCACCTAATTGCGCGCCAAGAAGAGAAATCCTTATTGAAAGCCCCTCTTCCTGGTGAATCGCCGCCTCAGTTGTCGATGATTGTGATTCTCAGAATATTATTTGTGAATAATTAATTATTAATTTATATGATAAGGAAAATATTCATTTTATGTGGATATAAATAGAGAAAAAATTTAATGTGACAATTGTTGAAAATTGTTATTTTATCTTTTCTGATAAATAATTCATTTAAATATATTATTATATTTTAATAATATAATAATGGTGATATTTTTACAATGAATGTGGGATATATGAGTATATGAGGAGGAGGAGTATATTTGTTATAATTAATGTTTAAAACATGTTAAACATGTCGGTGGACCCTATTTCTTGACTGAAATTGGTTTATAGCTTCGTAAAATCGCTTCAGCTTTGTGGATTTCTTGGCCAACTTCGCTTGGAATTTGGAAAAACTTAAACTTACAAAATTGTAGAGAATGGAATTTCCTATGAAAAGGACATGTGGTTCGAATTTTTCTGATAAAAGGGATATTTATTATGAATTATTGAAGTTCAGTAATTCCGAAATAATTGATTTTTGAAAGTTTTAATTATTTTTAATAACAATTTTTTTTTGTTTTTGTCATTATTTAGTGGCTGAATTCAGATGGTCAAGGTAGGCTAAGGAAAATTTTATAAATATATTAATATTTTATTAAATTTTCTGCTTTGGTGTTCTAAAGATTTTCCTATAAATAGGGTGCTTGGGTTAGAATTGAAAATCACACTTTAAATCAAGTTTTCTCTCTATTATCGAGTTTATTCTTGTGAGTATTTTGATACTTTGAGTGTTGCTATACGGTGCAAGTTCTCTTCAGCACTATATTCGGTATTCAAGCTAGAAGTACAGTCTTTTCAAGGTAAGGGATATTTTTTTTAAATGATATTATTTCTTCTAATATCATTATACCGGATTATTGGTAAGATTTTTCTTGTGAAATTCTTGTCTTTTAGTGTCGGGGTTACTATTCATGTATACGGCACTATTCACGTATACGGCACTATTCACAAGAAAATTAAATTTTTGTTTTTTGTCCAAAATATCTATTATGGATACTAGCTTTGATTTTATCCATGTTTTGATCATTCTTGAATTTTACTTCACAATGATTATTAATGAAGTATTTTTGAACTTGGACTATTCAAAGTACGAATCCCACTACAAAAAAACAGATCATTGCTTGACGGACAAAGTCTGCCGCTTAATTCAATTCCTAATCTTGCCGGCCAAGAATGAGGTTATCATGCGATTTTGACCGTCCGTCATTCTCATCCCGTCAGCTGCAGGGTCATCGCGCCTGCTCCCGTCATTCATGAGCGATAAGAGGATCAATCTCGACGGGGTCATTGTTGATTTTACGTACCGCCTCGCAGAAGAGGCATTGGCGAAGAATAGCCCGTCAGTACTTTTTTCCTTAGAAAATTAAAAAAAGTCATTGCCGATGGCATAGCTGTGACGCCCCCAAAATTAGGTATACATCACCCATCTTGGGTAGTCAGATACATGGTACAGAATTTAAATACAACTTACTAATATAACTGTCATGTACAATACGACATAAACCGTGAGTTTGAATACAATATTGTCTACTGAGATCATACAAACTCAAAAGAAGTCCTCATTACAATTATTATCACACTATTTCACGTAATAGTGAGGACTACTAATGCTATCCTCCGGACCATTACTCTGCTCCCCGACTCGTCCCAAATTATATTCTCATTTCAAGAGAATAATGAAAGAAAGAAAGGGTGAGCTCAACTAGCTCAAGAAGAAATATTATGACTAAGATAATGCGTAATAAATTATCATTAGCCTACAAATGTGAAAGTTAAACCGATAAAATATAATGAACATCAAGTTTAACTATAATGGAACAAAAATCCATTAAAAGAGTCAAGTAGAAAATAAAATCTACTATCTTTTATGATTTTAAAAGTTTTTCATCATCATGTATAGTTTGAGACTCAACTTTAATAAATATTCCACATCATCGAATCACCCCTCGCACTACTACGCCAAGGATATTCTTTAAGATCACGACCACAATTATTCATGCGCCACGGGCCAAGAATATTTGTGTATTCATTAATGGTCATGATCATGCCAACAACTCGTCCATCAATGCACTACGGCCAATCGAGGATTTTTACCACATCATTTGTAACATTACGGCCATGATTACAATCGAATAGTCTCTGGTCATAATCATACCAAGTCCATCTATGACTACTGTGCCATGTATGACTTTCAACATAATATAAACATGAGGATGATGACAATGATATTCAATAAAACAAGTTCAAGAATTAATTTATCTAGGAACCAATAACATCCAAACTGTCAACACGATAATCGCTTTGTAGAGTAAAATTCAAGAATCTCGAGAAGAATATTTTTATGAAAGGATACTTTGGATGAAACGCAAATATCAAGGATATTCCACTAATTTCATGGAGTATAGAAGTCAAAGTTTTAACCAACCGGGTATAATAAAGAATGGAATAACAAAAGAAATCACCATGCATGCGATAGATCGCAGACAGCAAAAGTTATTCCAACGTAATAATAAATAACTTGGAACCAGTGTCCCACAGAAACGCATGCATGTGATATTCCAATGTAATAATAAAGAATGGAACCAGTCCGACGTAAAACACACAGATGTGATGTTCCAATGTAATAATAATAAAGATGGAACCAGTCCTGTGTAAAACACACGAACGAGTGATGTTCCAATGAATAATAATAAAGATTTTAACCATATCCCTGTAAAAACACATGCATGTGATGTTCCAATGTAATAATAGAAGAATGTCACCAAGTATAGGGTAAACCACGTATACAAAGTTATTCCAATGTAATAATAAGCAATGGAATAACAACAGCTTCTCTTCATGAATAAGAAAGAATAACACCCTTTACTTTTAATAGGAGATTGAATACTGCAAAGAGTGTAAGAACAAAATACTTTCTTCTTTCTCTTATTCTCTCTATACTTTCTCTCTATAGCTTGAATGAATTCGTGAAAAATAATGAAGCACTAGGCCTCTATTTATAGAAGATTTCTAGCTTAAGACCGCCACGTGAAAAAGCAAGTGGCTCGACGATCGGTGACGTGAAAAGAAAAAGTGGTTTGACGCCTCAGAATGTGAAACGCGACAAGTGGTTCGGCGCGCTCAGTAATGTGAAACGACAAGTGGTTCGACGCCTATAATGTGAAACGATAAGTGGTTCGATCGCTCAATATATGAAACGGCAAGTGGTTTGACGTCTCGTAAAGGTAATTACTATTGACGAAGGTAATTACTATCGACGAAGACTCTTAGATGATGACATATGGCCCCCATAAAATAATCAAACTTACCACAAACGCCTCATAATGCACTTTTATATACATAGAGGATTGAATAAATATTACCACAAATCATTTTATTTTTAATCAACACATATTTAATCTTTCAACAATTATTAATCATTTATAACTTGTCGCCTCAATTATTGATTTAATACTATAACATATTATACGTATGATACTTGTGACAATAATTGAATCAATAATATAAGAGATATGATGCAAAGAATTATCGTAGCAATAATCGAAAGTAGTGTGACTTCTCACGTAAAGATCAATATCGTATCGTGTGCTACTATACAACTACGCCAGACATCGCATTTTTTTTACTCCGGGTAGTTCAACAGCTTTAACGGTAACACCTCTGCCAGTTATTTTTATAGAAAGATAATTTTGTCGCTTTTCTAACTACTTACAATACTTCCGCTGGGGTCCACTTAATGATTGAGCCGTTCGCATTTAATATTCCCCACAAAAAGAATATTCCCCACCAAACGAATATTTTATAACAACTTGCTTACTTTGCAAAATTTATAAATATTACCCACAACTATAACATTATATCAAATTTATTCCATAATATTCAAAAAATAATATTTATAGAAAAATTCATCTCAGTATTTATAAAAGTTGGGGTCTTACAACCTCCCTTTCTTATGAAATTTCGCCTCGAAATTAGGGTACGTACTGGTATGTCAAGAGGTAAGGATACCTTGATTTCATTTCGATTCTAACTCCCAAGTCATTTCTCAACATCGTGGTTCCTCCACAAAACTTTGACTTTAGGTATAACCTTGGAGCGTATAATATGTTCCTTCTTATCCAAGATTTGAACAGAACCTCTTCATACGTCAAATCTTCCGCTATTTCGTCCTGGCTTCTAACTCAATAATGTGGTTCGGTCTTTTCACATATTTACGTAATATGGATATGTGAAAAACGTTATGAACACGAGACATACTTGGCAGAAAGCGAGTCTATAGGCCACGCTTCCTACTCGATCGAGGATTAAAATGGACCGATGAATCGAGGATCGAGTTTTCCTCTTTTTCTAAATCTTGTAACTCCTTTCCATGGAGTAACTCTTAACAACACATGATCTCCTATATCGAATTCCACGCCCTTTCGATGAAGATCAAGATAACTCTTTTCATCGATTTTGTGAGGTTTTTATACGTCATTTCGGATCGTTTGAATCTTTTCCGTAGTCATACGCATTCAACTCCGGTCCCAACAATGTTGCTTCACCCACCTCATCCCAAAGATACCGAGAACGACACTTTCTTCCATACAACGCTCGAATGGAGCCATGCCAATACTTGCTTGATAACCGTTGTTGTAGTGGGAAAACTCCACCAATGGTAAGAACTTGTCCCAATTTCCCTTGAAATAAAGGACACAGAGTCTTAATAGATCTTCAAGAGTTTGAATAGTCCTCTCCGATCGTCCGTCTGTCTCGAGGATGATATGCCGAGCTAAATCGTAAGTCTGTGCTCATAGCTTTTTGTAAACTAACCCAAAATCGTGAAGTGAATCTTGGGTCTCAATCGTAAACTATGGATACTTGGCATACCATGCAGCCTTACAATCTCGCTTATGTACATACGAGCAAGACGTTCAAGTGTATAAGTTTCTCGTGATTTGGGTAAGAAATGAGCGCACTTGGTCAATCTATCAACAATGACCCAAATCGCATTTATGCCTTGAGAAACCTTAGGAAGACCGATAACGAAATCCATGGTAATGTGCTCCACTTCCATTCTCGAATTTCAAGTGGTTGCAATGGACCTTTTGGTACTTGATGCTCCGCTTTAACTCGCTTGACAAGTTAGACACCTTGAGATAAACAAATACTATCTCTCTCTTCATATTGCTCCACCAAAATGAATGATTTAATATCATGATACATTTTGGTACTCCTGTGATGGATTGCAAATGGTGTGTTGTGCGCCCCATCATGATATTATACTTTAAATCGTGGTCGTTAGAACACAAAAAGTCCGGAGTCGACTCAAGTATTCCTTCTTCATCGATTCTTTCTTCCTAAGATAAGACCTTCTTCGCACTTTCTTCCTCATACGATCGCCTCCGTGTCCGTAGCTTGGCAAACTTTAACTTTATCGATTAAAGTCGGTTCTCTACTCAGATACTCGCTTATCATCACACGCGTCCCCTCGAGTCTTTAACTCTATCTCCATCCTTCGCAAGTCACACAAAATGGGCCTTTATGTTGACAATATCGCACTCAGTCTTTACATATGATTTTCTACTCAATGCGCCGCCTACCACGCTTCGCTTTTCCGTGATGGTATTGATTGTATGATCATAATCTTTCAATGCTTTCAAGCCAACGCCGTTGTCGCATGTTGAGTTCCTTTTGAGTGAAGAAATATTTGAGGCTTTTATGATCCGTAAAAGATCTCCATTTTCTCCCCATACAAGTAATGCCTCCAAATTTTAAGTGCAAAGATAATAAATGCCAACTCTAGATCATGAGTAGGATAATTCCTCTCATATTCTTTGAGTTGTCATGAGGCATAAAGCTATAACTTTTTCATGTTGCATAAGAACACATCCCAACCTTTTTGCCCAAACATCATCAGAGATGACAAATCCTCCGAGCCGATGGTATTGTCGAAACAGTCTTTAAATAAGTCTCCTCTCGAGTTCTTGAAAACCCTTCTCACATTCTTCGCCCCAACCGAACTTTGTCTCTTTTCGAGTCACCGAGTCAATGGAGTAGCGATTCGAGAAAATCCTTCCACGAATCTCCGATAATAACCAAATAAACCGAGAAAGTCACGTACTTGGCATCGATTTAGGTTGTTTCCACTTTGAATAGCTTCAATTTTTTTGGTCAATGATATTCCATGACTTGATACCACATGCCCAAGGAATGCTACTTCTTCAAGCCGTAACTCGTATTTCTTCAACTCGCATAAAGCTTATATTCACGGCTTTTGGAGTGTTAGCCTCAAGTGTTGCTTTCATGATCTTCACGGCTTTTGGAATAAATAAGGATGTCATCAATAAAGACGACCACAAAGTGATCCAAATATTCCTTGAATACTCGATTCATCATATCCATGAAGGCAAAGAGGAGCATTAGTCAATCCAAAGGATACGACTAGAATTCATAATGCCCGCATCGAAGTTCCGAAAGCCGCCTTCTTGAATGTCGTGGTTCTAATCTTCAATTGGTGATATTCTAACGAAGATCAATCTTTGAAAATAATTTGGCTCTTGCAATCGGGTCAAACAGTCATCAATACGTGGCAATGGATACCTATTTTTTTATGGTGACATGATTCAACTCCCGATAATCAATACAAAGTCGCATACTCCCATCTTTCTTCTTCACGAATAGAACTGGAGCACCCGAAGAGAAGTACTAGGGACGAATAAAGCCAATGTCTAACAATTCCTGCAGCTTGGGTCTTTAACTCACGAAGTTCAATAGAGCCATTCGATATGGGCTTTGGAAATAGGTTTTGTCGTGTTCAAGGTCGATACAAAATTCAATTTCACGCCTGGGGGTAGGCCAGAAGTTCTTCGGGAATACGTCAGAAATTTATTAACAATAGAAATATCGCTCAAAACCGACGTATTTTTGTTTAAATCATGATACATGAGCTAAGAAAGCTTGACATCCGCTTTTCAATAAACGAATAGCTTTATGGCTTGAGATAACCGTGATTGATTTTAATGGTTTGGTCGCTTGAATTCGCATATAATAGGTTGGTTAGAATATGAAAGCTAACAACCTTACGAAAAATAATCAATTTTTGCATAATAAGTAGTTAACCAATCAATCCCTTGTAATCACGCCAAATGCAAGTATTTTTAATGAAATAAGATCGACAGTAATGTGAGGTTACCGATTTGAACCAAACAAGACTTATAAACAAAGGGATGTAATGAAGGTTTCTCCCAACGGAGTTTCCACAGATAAGTCAAAGTCTAATTTCTCCGCAGTCAAATTTAATCGATGAGCCGCAAGTAGAGAGAAATAAAAGAATGGGTAGAACCCAGATCAAATAAAGTATAGACTTCATTAGAGTTTATGATAAGCTTACCCGTGATGACCTCATTCGGGTTCCTTACTCTCTCCGGGAGGTGACAACAAACGCCTCCCTCAGACTACCGATTTTTGACTTTTCCGACTACTTTGGTGCCTCCATCCTAGCTTTGAATTTGTCTTCTGTGAAACGACAAAATCGAGCTAAGTGACCTTCTCTTCCACAATTATAACACGCTTTGGACTAAGATGGCTAGCTTTGATCGATGTGTCCCTCTCCTCCGCATTTGAAGCATATGATAGTGGTCTTTCTCCTTCCTTAACAACGGTCTTGTGGTCTTGACGCCTTTCCATCATTGTTGAATCTCCTTTTCTTGAAATGTACATTCTTATTGTTTTGGCTCTCGATTACCACCGGCGGTTACCATATCCGCCCGTTGATTCCTCCACGCTTTGTTGTCACCGCTTCACGACTACTCTCCATTGGTATTATAATTTTGCTTACCGCTTCTCTTTTAGTCAAGGCTGACTCGTTATCGCTACTTCACTAATCGAGCCCTATTTACAACATCTCAATACAAACACGCTTTATGAGAAATAAGATGTCGACGTATCTCCGCTTTCAAACCTCTTAAAACATTCGCTACCATTCTCTTTCATTATCCACCAAGTGGGACGAAAACCGTGATAACTCCGCAAATTTTTCCTCGTATCATGACACGGGCCATATTGTTTTGTTCCAACTTGATAAACTCCACCTCCTTCATGTGGCGAATTCTTTTCAGAAAGTATTTGTCGTTGAATGCCTCCCCAAACTTCTCCCAAGATATCTTCAAGACAAAGAAGTTGAGTACGCTTTTACCGATTCCCACCAAGAATCGCCTCTCCGCAACATAAAGGCGTAAAAGGAACCTTTTGCTCCTCGAGCATCCCAAGACATCAAATATCTTGGTAATCTGCTTTATCCATGCTTCCGCCAAAGTAGTTTTGCTTCTCCTTAAACTCCGGTGGTCCCAGCCTTGAATCATTTAATGGTGACCGCCCGAGAGTTTTCCGTGTTTCCACCTACGTTTTGGATGAGTCGGTCTCGCATTTCATTGTTGCATGAATTGCATAAAGCCTCCGAACATTTGATCATTCATCATTTGGTCGGTGGTTGTTGTTTGCATGAGGATTGTCGCCTTCTCGATGCACATTATCCTCGATTATTGATGCTGGTGAATCAACGATCGCTCATGCTCCATCATATTCTCAACATTCTCGAGATGTCATTTTCAGACATCGCCACAAAACAAAAGGTTAATTGACATGTAACATATTATCCATATATTCTCGACCAACCAATAAAATAAAGACATAAACTTAGGTAGGTCATAATAACGAAGGTATTCCCCCTCTCCCTCCTAGTACTATTCTCACATCTTAGCCAGGATCATATCCCTAAGCTCGATACCAACCGTGACGCCCCAAAATTAGGTATACATCACCCATCTTGGGTAGTCAGATACATGGTACAGAATTTAAATACAACTTACTAATATAACTGTCGTGAACAATACGACATAAACTGTGAGTTTGAATACAATATTGTCTACTAGAGATCATACAAACTCAAAAGAAGTCCTCATTACAATTATTATCACACTATTTCACGTAATAAAGTGAGAACTACTAATGCTATCCTCTCGACCATTACTCCGCTCCCCGACTGTCGTCCCAACTATATTCTCATTTCAAGAGAATAAAGTGAAAGAAAGGGTGAGCTCAACTAGCTCAAGAAGAAATATTATGACTAAGATAATGCGTAATAAATTATCATTAGCCTACAACAGTGTTAAACTGATAAAATATAATGAACATCAAGTTTAACTATAGTGGAACCAACAATCCATTAAAAGAGTCAAGTAGAAAATAAAATCTACTATCTTTTATGATTTTAAAAGGTTTTTCATCATCAAGTAAATTTGAGACTCACTTTTAATAAATATTCCACATCATCGAATCACCCCGCACTACTACCAAGGATATTCTTTAAGATCACGACCACAATTATTCATGCGCTACGAGCCAAGAATATTTGTGTATTCATTAATGGTCATGATCATGCCAACAATCGTCCCATCAATGCACTACGCAGACCCATCGAGGATTTTTACCACATCATTTGTAACATTACTACCATGATTACACCGAATAGTCTCTCGGTCATAATCATACCAAGTCCATCTACGCACTACACTACATGCCACGATGACTTTCAACATAATATAAACATGAGGATGATGACAATGATATTCAATAAAACAAGTTCAAGAATTAATTTATCTAGAAACCAATAACATCCAAACTCGTCAACATGATATCGCTTTGTAGAGTAAAATTCAAGAATACCGAGAAGAATATTTTTTCATGAAAGGATATTTGATGAAACGCAAATATCAAGGATATTCCACTAATTTCATGGAGTATAGAAGTCAAAGTTTTAACCAACCGGGTATAATAAAGAATGGAATAACAAAAGAAATCACCATGCATGCGATAAGCAAATGCAGGCGTTATTCCAATGTAATAATAAATAATCGGAACCCAGTCCCACCAGAAACGCATGCATGTGATATTCCAATGTAATAATAAAGAATGGAACCAGTCCCGTAAAACACACGCATGTGATGTTCCAATGTAATAATAATAAAGATGGAACCAGTCCTGTAAAACACATGCATGTGATGTTCCAATGAATAATAATAAAGACGGAACCGTGTCCTGTGTAAACACACGCATGTGATGTTCCAATGTAATAATTGAAGAATGTCACCAAGTATAGGTAAACCACGATACAGTTATTCCAATGTAATAATAAGCAATGGAATAACAACAGCCTCTCTTCATGAATAAGAAAGAATAACACCCTTACTTTTAATAGGAGATTGAATACTGCAAGAGTATAAGAACAAAATACTCTTCTTCTTTCTCTCTTATTCTCTCTATACTTTCTCTCTCTATAGCTTGAATGAATTAAGTGAAAAATAATGAAGCACTAGGCCTCTATTTATAGAAGATTTCTAGCTTAGCACCTGCCATGTGAAAAGGCAAGTGGCTTGACGACTGGTGATGTGAAAAGAAAAGTGGTTTGACGCCTGTAATGTGAAACGACAAGTGGTTCGATGCCTGTAATGTGAAACGACAAGTGGTTCAACGCCTGTAATGTGAAACGACAAGTGGTTCGACGCCTGTAATATGAAACGGCAAGTGGTTTGACGTCTGGTAAAGGTAATTACTATTGACGAAGGTAATTACTATCGACGAAGACTCTTAGATGATGACATATACGCCCCCATAAAATAATCAAACTTACCACAAACGCCTCATAATGTACTTTTATATACATACAGAGGATTGAATAAATATTACCACAAATCATTTTATTTTTAATCAACACATATTTAATCTTTCAACAATTATTAATCATTTATAACTTGTCGCCTCAATTATTGATTTAATACTATAACATATTATATAGATGATATCGTGACAATAATTGAATCAATAATATAAGAGATATGATGCAAAGAATTATCATAGTAATAATCGAGCATAAAATGAGTGACTTCTCACGTAAGCATCAATATCGTATGCTACTATACAACTACGCCAGACATCGTATTTTTTTACTAATGGGTAGTTCAACGCTTTTAACGGTAACACCTCTGCCGTTATTTTTATAGAAAGATAATTTTGTCGCTTTCTAACTACGACAATACTTCCGCTAGGGTCCACTTAATGATTGAGCCGTCGTATTTAATATTCCCCGACAAAAAAGAATATTCCCACCAAACGAATATTTTATAACAACTTGCTTACTTTTGCAAAATTTATAAATATTACCCACAACTATAACATTATATCAAATTTATTCCATAATATTCAAAAATAATATTTATAGAAAAATTCATCTGTATTTATAAAAGTTGGGGTCTTACAATAGCCGTCGCCAATGATCCTCAATGCCCGTCGCCAATGAGTTTTTTAGAAGAAAAAAAATTTGGAAAAATGCAAAATACTCCTATTCATTTACATATATATAATTATACCTATAATAAACTAAAGAAAAATTATAAAGAATTCTTCACTTAACGCATATCAATAATTACTTTTGCTATATCAACCATCAATGTAATCATAAACAATCAAGTTTTGCAACCGGGCGATAACTCTCGCCACCGGTCCCACGCCTAATCGAGTCCCGTAAGTTCTAACGCTGTCAAATACCTACGCGGCAGGCATGTGTGTGTTTCCACGTGTCTCATCGGACGGCCGACGCGGGTTTTGAACTCTTTTTTAAGCTTTTTGCCTAAGTTGTTGGGCGAAGTTTTGCAACCGGGCGATAACTCGGCCCGACGTCGAATCGAAGTCCCGTAAGTTCTAACGCTGCGTCAAATACCCACGCGGTGCTATGTGTGTGTTTGCGTGTCGTTCGGACGGCCGACCGGGTTTTGAACTCTTTTTCGCTTTTTCCCGCCTAAGTTGTCGGCGTAGTTTTGCAACCGGGCGATAACTCGGCCCGTGACGCCGTAATCGAGTCCCGTAAGTTCTAACGCGTGTCAAATACCTACGCGGTACTATGTATGTGTTTGCGTGTCGTTCGGACGGCCGACGCGGTTTTGAACTTTTTTCGCTTTTTGCCTAAGTGTCGGCGAAGTTTTGCAACCGGGCGATAACTCGGCTTCAGTGACGCCGAAATCGAGTCCCGTAAGTTCTAACGCTGTCAAATACCTACGCTGGTACTATGTGTGTGTTTGCATGTCGTCGTCGACGGCCGACGCGTTTTTTGAACTTTTTTTTCGCTTTTTGCCTTAGTTGTCGGCGAAGTTTTGCAACCGGGCGATAACTCGCCTGGCTTCCGTGACGTCTTTTGAACTCTTTTTCGCTCGAGTCCCGTAAGTTCTAACGCTGCGGTCAAATACCCACGCTGGTGCTATGTGTGTGTTTTGCGTGTCGTTCGGACGGCCGACGCGGGTTTTGAACTCTTTTTCGGCTTTTTGCCTAAGTATTGGCGAGTTTTGGAAACTGGGCGATAACTCGGCCTCCGTACGTCGAAATCGAGTCCCGTAAGTTCTAACGCGTGTCAAATACCTACGCGGTGCTATGTGTGTGTTTGCGTGTCGTTCGGACGGCCGACGCGGTTTTGAACTCTTTTTTTCGCTTTTTGCCTAAGTGTTGGCGAGTTTTGCAAACTGGGCGATAACTCGGCCTCAGACGTCGAATCGAGTCCCGTAAGTTCTAACGCTGCGTGTCAAATACCTACGCGGTGCTATGTGTGTGTTTCATGTGTGTGTCTCGGACGGCCGACGCGGTTTTTTGAACTTTTTCGACTTTTTTGCCTTTTGCGCAAGTTTTACAACCGGCGAAGTTTTGCAACCGGGCGATAACTCGGCTCAACGTACCGTCGAATCGAGTCCCGTAAGTTCTAACGCTGTCAAATACCTACGCGGTGCTATCGAAGTGTGTGTTCTAACGCAGTGTCAAATACCTCGGACTACCGACGCGGTTTTGAACTCTTTTTCGCTTTTTGCCTAAAGTTGTCATGCGAAGTTTTGCAAATCGGGCGATAACTCGGCTTCCGTGACGCGTCAAAATCGAGTCCCGTAAGTTCTAACGCGTGTCAAATACCTACGCGGTGCTATGTGTGTGTTTGCGTGCCGTTCGGACGGCCGACGCGGGTTTTGAACTCTTTTTCGCTTTTTGCCTAGTGTCATGCGAAGTTTTGCAAACCGGGCGATAACTCGCTTCAGACGCCGGAATCGAGTCCCGTAAGTTCTAACGCTGTCAAATACCTACGCGCGTATATGTGTGTGTTTTTGCGTGTCGCTCGACGGCCGACGCGGTTTTGAACTCTTTTTCGCTTTTTTTCAAAGTTGGCGACGTTTTCGCAACCGGGCGATAACTCTGGCTGTGACGCCGGAATCGAGTCCCGTAAGTTCTAACGCTGTTTTAAATACCTACGCGGTGCTATGTGTGTGTTTCATGTGTGTGTTCGGACGGCCGACGCGGTTTTTGAACTTTTTTCTTTTTTGCTAAGTGTCATGAAGTTTTGCAACCGGGCGATAACTCTGGCTTTTCAGACGCCGGAATCGAGTCCCGTAAGTTCTAATGCATGTCAAATAGCTACGCGGTACTATGTGTGTTTTCGTGTCGTTAGGACGGCCGACGCGGGTTTTGAACTCTTTTTCGCTTTTTGCCTGTTGTTGGCGAAGTTTTGCAACCGGGCGATAACTCGGCCTTCCGTGACGCCGGAATCGAGTCCCGTAAGTTCTAACGCGTGTCAAATACCTACGCTGGCTACTATGTGTGTTTGTTCGTGTCGTCGACGGACGACGACGGGTTTTGAACTCTTTTTTTTTGCTTTTTTGCCCAAAGTTGTCATGAAGTTTTGCAAACCGGGCGATAACTCGATTCCAGACGCTTTTCGAAATCGAAGTCCCGTAAGTTCTAACGCGTGTCAAATACCTACGCTGCGTTATGTACCTACGCGTGTTTATGTGTCGCTCGACGGGACGACGCGCGTTTTGAACTCTTTTTCGCTTTTTTTGCCTAAGTTGTCATGAAGTTTTGCAAACCGGGCGATAACTCGGCTTCCGTGACGCCGTAATCGAGTCCCGTAAGTTCTAACGCGCGTCAAATACCTACGCTGTGCTATATGTGTGTTTGGTGTCGCTCGGACGACGACGCGGTTTTTGAACTCTTTTTCGCTTTTTGCCTAAGTTGTTGGCGAAGTTTTGCAAACGGGCGATAACTCTACCTCGTGACGCCTAAATCGAGTCCCGTAAGTTCTAACGCTGTAACGCTGTCAAATACCTACGCTGCTATGTCAAATGTGTTTTGAACTCTTACGTAGTAGACTCTGACATCTGAGTGTCATCTCTCTCGGCCGCCCCCGCCACTGCAAGATCCTCGAACCTCCGCTGAAAAAAAACACATTAGTAGATGATACGTAAATAATAAAATGAAATAATACAAAAGAATATCTGAATTTTAAAAACATACTAAATAAGATAATTACATAACTTACAAAGAATGCGTTTCACCGTGTGAGATATTACCACACTCACCTTTCTTTTGGTGGGCGTGCCATCAAAACTCCAAGCGGGAGGGTGCATGCTTTAAACTCACCTCGAGTCTCTCCCCAGACAGTCGATGACTAAGACCCAAAGGTCAGTGGGAGACGACTCATTGTCGGGAAGTCAACGCCAGCGTCGACATCTTCTAGAAGGCCTCGCCGTCCCAAATACCGCACATCTGGTCCCACACTGCAGCAGATATGAAATCTGGCCGGACATTCTTAAGTGTCTGTCCATCAGCCATCTTCGTCTGGGCCTTCTTCTTCCAGTCGTAGACCCACTTATGCCCATTCATCTCTAAGAATCTGTGCAAAACAGTCATGCCATGGGTTTCCTGCCCATCCTCAAAACGATAATATCTCTGCACATTACACATTAAGAAGCTTAGTATACAACATAAATCAAAGAGGTAACAGTATATTCAAATGGAATATAAAACTATCATATGAATGATTGACATCCTACCCTAAACTTATCAATAATCAAATTTCAAAGTGCGATCATCCACATCAAACCCACCTCATCCACGTGCTTGAGAATCGGTTGCATGACGATCCTAAAGCAACGTGTTCCTCAAGCGTGGCGGCCAAGGATTCTACAATTAAAATTAATACATTGCAAATTACAATGAATATATAAGAACTAAATACTTATGTTATATTAATACTATATAGGATTATGAAATTAATTACCTATGAGTCCCAACACGACATATAAGCAGCGCCTGGGGGGGATTCCCTAGCAAGCCACGTGCTAGTCCCCGTGGAGGCCTACGTCGTTCCCCTATGTAGTGAAAAACATCAATATTTATATAAACGAATATAATGTTAATACAATATAAAATAAAAAAAATAAGATGTATCCCAATAAAATATGTAATTATACCTGACGATCCGGCCTGATCATCACGCTGTAGAATCGCCATTTTACCTTCATTAACCTCGCATCGCCCACCGCGATCGCCATGTGGTGTGCGCGCCATATGAATGTATACTGTCAAATCATAAAAAAATATTATTAAACATTCATAAATACTATATTTGAGCACAATAACAAAGAGGATAACACACAGATACAACTAAAAGTATGCAACATAAATAGTAACCTAAAAGAATACAGCATAAATAGTAACACCTTTAGTAGATTAATATAAGTTGAAGATAATGATTGCACTACTACAAACTATTACATTTGAATACAACTAAAAGGACTCAAAGAGTACATACTCCTAATCATTTATATCGTCAAAGCCATCAATATCAGAATCATCATCTTCGAGCAATAGATCTTCACTATCGTTGTCATCACCATCTTCGTCGTCCTCAACGATTTCTTCAATTATATCTACCTCCTCAACAACATCGCCTTCACTTTCGACAAATGGCCAACAACATCAACCTCTTCTTCACTAGACTCACTAATAATTGTTATATCGCCAAAGTGTGACACTAGTAGACTCGACTTGAAGGTTCATCGTCTCGAACGAGGAGTCAGTGCCTTGAAAACCACGGCACCGGTGGTTATAACAAAGATGCCATGGGCTTGCAGGGTCTTAACACTCACAGCGTAGTACACCTTCGTGTTGCTTTGACTTCTTTAAAATAAAAGGCTCGTCAATACCACTCATCGATCTTAGTTTTGACTTAACGTTAATAAATCACCCGTCCTTATTTTTTTATCTACTTTAACTTCATTCTCAACATCAAACCAATGACAATCAAGCAAACTAATTCTTTATGACCCCAATATTTGAGCACGATAACTTCTAGCAATCGTCCATACCAAATATCCCAAATGTTATCGTAGCAGCCTACCTTTCACCACAACACCGTAATCAGCCAGGTTTACTTCCCCAATATCGCAACACTTAAATCAGAACCATTGACAATGCAAAGATGCATAAGTATCTACAGATCTTTTCAGTATTATCGGTATTATAAGCTTTAGCCTATTGTCACTAACTCATCCGCGAGGACCTAATGTACATTAACACAACATATTCTAAAGTTAATTATGCCATAAGAATAAATCTATGATGGTAGATTCATTGAACTTGTAATGGTTAGACTTACATGATCTTTAAACCATTGCACATATTCTCCATTTCTCAACTTTTACAAATCCCCATTCGATATACTCGGATTTGCTTCACGTACTTCAGCATCATATTGACTGCAACACAGTTATATACTCAACGTGTTTATAAAGGAACTTGACACAATTACACTAGACATATATAGTTATGACTACTTACTTAATATATGGCGCTACTTCATTCATGTTGACAAGTGCATACAATGTGGCAGCTGCATACTCACTATCGGTTAAGAATCGCCTTTTTTTACCACCGAATGGGCGTACAGGATGACTAAAGGCTGTTAATTCTCCATTTCCTCGCAAGGCAATGTGATTCCGATTCTCGACGTAAGCGATTGTGTTTCGTCTCAACATTCTACTCAAAGTACAATGAGCAAATATTAACAAGTTCCTCCATAACATAACTTTTCAAAGAATCGACCCTCTACACGGCTCTATTCTTCACCTTTTTCTTTAGACGTCGCATATACCTATGTGATATATAAATTAGCAAAAAAGAATGAACATTTTACCGTATTAAAAACATTAATGTCATTACCTTTTGAATGGATGCATCCATCTATATTGTATGGGACCGCCAAACTTAGCTTCGTATGGCAAGTGAATAGGCAAATGCTCCATTGAATCAAAAAACGATGAGGAGATGATCATTTCTAGCTTGCACATTATTTCCACTATCTGCGTCTCCATTTTATCTATGTATTTGAGCTGAAACTCCGTCAAGCATAAATCTCTGAAGAAATTAGAAAGCTCTATCAGTGCTTCAACCACACGTTTTGGTAACAAGTAGATAAATGCCACAGGGATCAACTTTTTCATGAATACGTGACAATCATGACTTTTGAGACCCTGAAACTTCAACTCTTCGACTTTACAACACCTTGCTATATTCGAAGAATATCCATCTGGGAGCTTCAGTCTACTGATCCAATTACATATCAATATCAACTGTTCCCTGGTCAAAGTATATTCAAACTTTAGGCGCACTCTTTACTACCCTCCCCGACATGTACCACAGATCTTCCCTAACGTTCATTTCTACCAAATCAAGCCTCGACTTGTTGTTGTCCTTTGTTTCTACCAATCGGCATCTAGGATCAGATATAAAATGTTATCAAATACGTTCTTCTCAGTATGCATCGGATCTATACAATGACGGATGCAGAGTGTAGCCAAATAAGGCAGGTCAAAGAACATGGATCTGTGTGTCCAGTTGTGAACCTTACCGTAACCATAAGCTCACTCTAATCTGTGATTCTTCCCTGGAGGTAGAAACTTCAAATGACTAATCCAACTCAACATTAATGACCCAGAAAGACAGCTAGGTACTTGACGTTTGTCTATTTTTTGATTGAATTGTCTACTCATCCGTCGATAATGATGTTCAATCGGCAAAAACTGTCTGGATGTTGCAAAGAAACTCATTTTTCCCCCATGTTTGAGCCGCACAGCTTTAACTGACCCCATGCACACGGGACATGACAAGCCCCCGTGAGTCGACCATCCACTGATCATTCTTAACACCGGGAAGTCATTTATTGTCCACAGTAAAGCTGCCCTCATGTCAAAGTTCTGCTTAAGAGATACATCATAAGTTTGAACCCCTTTTTCCCACAACATCTTTAACTCATCAACTAACGGCCTGAGATATACATTGATGTCTTTACTCGGACTCTTACCACCCGGAATCAATAAAGGCATGAACATGTAGGGATCTTTCATGCACATCGAAGGCGGGAGGTTATACACCACAATAATCACCGCCAAGTTGAGTAGGGCTTTGTGTAAGGCTCGTTAAACCGATTAAACCCATCCGTAGCAAGTCCAAGCCTAACATTGCGAACCTCTTCAAAGAAACGAGGGTGCTTATTATCAAAATTTTCCCACTCAAGCCCATCTACCCAAAAAGTCCACCGACCTTCGACTATGTCCCGTGTAGAGTGCCACCTCATATCCCCATGCAGATGTGTTGACATGAACAACCGCTGAAGCCTCCTGGGTAATGGAAAAGTAACGTAAGATCTTTCTCTAAGACGCCTTTTCCTTTTTCAGTGTTATTCACTTCAGATCTACTTGTACCACAAATATCACACGACCTCTTATCTTTATCGACATCACCGTAATACAATATACAACATTCTCATAAGCATCGATCTTCTCATACCCTAGATTGAGCCTTTTGACCATTTTCTTCACATCATAATACGACTCCGTAACTTATTTCCTGCAGTAAAGACTCCTTCACAATGCTTAATAGCTTCATTAAAACCTCTCTCGCCATACCATGCTCGTTCTTGAAGTATAAAAACTTAGTCACGGCGAGATAAGATGGTGTGCTTTTCGTGTCTCATCATATGATGGTGTCATTGCTTCATACAATAACTCATAGAAACCCTTAGCCCGTCATTCTTGCTTTCGCTCGACGCCATCATCATCCCCGTCTCAGATTCCATCGAAGTATGAACCAAAGAGCTTTCGATTATCATGTTAAGATAATCCAAAGGTTTCGTCACCTCTAGATTCTGGTTCTGATTCATGTTCATCCAACCAGGTTTCCCCATGATAGATCCATGTCGTATAACCCTGCTTGAACCCATACGCAAATAAGTCGTACATGTCATCACTCCTTTCATTCCACACTTCATTCACACACCTCTTACAAGGACATCTAATCTCATCGCCGCTGACTTGATCAAACGTAAAATTGAGAAACTGTTCAACCCCACTACAGTACTCAGAGCTAAGCCCACTTTTATCAGTGGCTACCCTACGTTCCATCCAACTTCGATCAACAGACATCTTGGACAACTGTCTGCTAAATATATGGAAAGTTAGACAAACACAATCAAGTCTCCAAGTTAATGTATATGCAAGCTTATGAGTTTCCTAACTTCATCTCCCACTCTAACGGGTCAGGCTTCTATCCCATTCCCGAATGTGTCGCCTCACTGATGCCAACAACTTAAACACATTTTTAAATTTTCAAAAATTTCGCCAGCATCTCCCTATGGTCTTCAAGTACACGAAATAAACTAACACATCGTAGTCTAAATATACACCCGAAGAACGTCAAGAGATATATACTGACCGAAAATTCAAAAAATATAAAGACGTGCTCAAGTTGTTAACACCGACCTAAGTGAGATCGAAACATACAAGAACAGTCCCAAAACGAGGACTATTTGAGATTCACTCCTACTAAGTGAATCTTCTAAGCTTCCTAAACTATATAAAAATATGCACATGTCAAGTCACATGGAATAACTATTATTTTTACCCTTACTCATATTTTTTTAACAACATACTAACAAACACTTGACAACCATAAACAAAGACAGTTAATTTACCCTAAATCTCTCCCATATATATACACACATTTAATTGATCATAGTGATTACTGAAGAAAAAAAGACAGTTCTTCAAGGATGAATAAGAAATCAAAGAAACACAAAGAAGATCACTTTCTTAGACTCCCAGATGATATTATAATCACTATATTTACCAAGTTAAGCAATCTTCAATAACCCAATAAACGAACATTACACAACATTTACATACAACCATTACATGAGCAATCTTCAAATGCTAGTATCAAACTTTGATTGATGTTCAAATGCTCTTTATACATGTAAAATTAATAATTATAAAGTGTTATACATTTCTCTAAACTAGTACGGAGAGAATGCCACTTAATCAAGTGTTTCCTTTCACACAACCATTTGTCCTTCAGGGGAATCTCATTTGTATAAATTAACTGTATAAAAAATTTTATGCCTATATATTCACAAACAATACACAAAACGAGATATTCCTTCAGTTATGAAAACATATTATATATATCTTTAACAATTGACTGTCCACCAAATATATAGCTAACTCTATTTTTCAATAAACACCACAGTCAAATTAAATATTTTTTTTCTCTCTCTCTAACTCTTCACAAATATAGATATGGCCATATAACTAAAATATTCACAGGACAGAGATTGAACATACCTAAAAACAAATTAATTACTACCCATTATGCCAAGCAAGTCAACAAGATATACCTTCCGAAAATTTCTAAATTAATGTAAAATCGAGGCATACCTGAACTTTGATTCAAGAAATAACTAAATTCTTCAGCACAATAATTTATCAACACAAGTTGGATGTATGTCACTAAGCCATGAAAATCCCAGTTCAGCATCAAACGGAAAGAATGAAGTAATACAATGTAATTGGGTATCTCATGTCACATTAAAATTTTCATAAAAACTTGCAAACTATAAATTTGTAATACACAACAACTGATATTTGGGGAAAAATAGAGTGAAATTGTAGAAACATTGATTATTAGGTTACATTTGGGGGGGAAATTGGATTTGAGAAAACATACCTTGTGTAAGACCCCGAAATTTTTTTAAATAAAAAGGAATTTCCTTTATTTATTATTTTAAAATAGTAAGGGTGGATTTGATTAATGTGGTTAGTTATGGGTAAAATGCGCAAATATTTTAAATAAGCAAGTGGTGATAAAATATTCATTATTGTCGGGGAATATTCGTTTGGTCGTGGAATATTCGCATCGTCAGGGAATATTCGCATGCACGACGCCATGATTTTGTGGGCCCCATAACTGAAAGCAATTGGATGAAGAAACGACAAATATAAGTTGTTTATAAATAACTACGTAGTTATTCTGAATTATCTTGTTGGAATACCCGTGGTTAAAAAACACACTAATATCGCGCTGTTGTTGAACGAAGACACCAGATTGCACCAATTATTGATTCTTACGTAAGAAGGCACTACTATAATTGTGACGCCCCCAAAATAGGTATACACAACACCCATTCTGAGTCGCCAAATCGTGGTACAAAAAGCAAACTACAACTTCAATAATTCAAATGTCAGTGAAATACGATATATATCTGAAAATATAATATTGTCTTCTAAAATATCCACATCTGAAATAAATCCCCATCATAATTATTGATTCATTATTTTACAAAAATGGTGAGGACTACTAAACAACTCTCTAAACCTTCATTCCATACCCCGACTAAGTACTGGTTACATTCTCGCCTCAGAAGAAAAATGGAACAACAAGGAAAAGGGTTACTCAACTAGCCCAATAAAGAATATTATGACTAAGATAATATACAACAAATTATCGTTAGTCTTCAACGGGGAAAATCGATAGAATCTGAATAAACAACAAGTTTCAGATCAATATTCGCAATGAAATAATAATTCATAGAAGAGTTACGTAGAGAATGAAATCTACTATAATCTATGAATTTAACGATTCCATCATCAATATTTTATCCTCAGTAACATCAATCAATATACATCCGAATCAAATATTCATCTTTCACCATGAACAAAGATATTCATCATAATTCATATTCATTTAAACACTGTTCATCTTTGCACTACTGAGCCAAAGATATTAATCAATCGATCATATTCATCTCAACACTGTTCATCTGCACTGCACTGGGGCCAAAGATATTCTTCAGAAAGCATTCATCTTTGCACTACAGTGCCAAAAGATATTCAATAATATCATCATTTAAGACCGAGGATGATGAAAAATATTTTTAAAGAAACGAATCCAATTGAAACAAAATGACAAGGATTAAGGATTAAGGATTCAGTACTTGGTTTTATCCACATCCAAAAATACCTCAAAATAATAATCATAGTGGTGTAAAATTCAAGAATGATCAAAACATGGATCTGATCGAGTTAGTATCCGAATAGATATTTTAGACGAAAAGAAGAAATTTTATTTTTATTGAATAGTCTTGATATCGTGAATAGTCTTAGATATCGTGAATAGTAACTCTCACACCAAAAGATAGAAATTCCACAAAAACATCTTCACGCTTACATGAATAGTACTCGTGAATAAGAACTCGTGAATAAGAACTTTCATGAATAAGAACTCGTGAATAGTAACTCATGAATAAGAACTTCATGAATAAGAACCCCGACATGAAAAAGTTCCAAATTTGATAAAACTTCAGATCAACATTTCAAAGATAATGATATTGAAGAAATAATATCATTTGAGAAGAAAATAACATCCTTACCTCGAAAGATCAAGTCTTACAATTGAAACACTTGATATAAGCATGACTTGAACTTGCACTTGCATATAGAATACTCAAAGTATACTCAAAATACTCACAAGAATAAACCGATAATATAGAGAGAAAACTTTGATTTCGGTGTGATTTTCAATTCTAACCTAAGACCCTATTTATAGGAAATTGCTTAACACCAAAGCGTAAAATTTAATATAATATTAATATATTTAATAAATTCTCTGCGCCCATCTAGACAATCTGATCTCAGCCATCAAGCACATGTTAAAGATGGCCAACAACATTTGAAAAACGTTTTCTTAAAAACATAATTAAAACTTCAAAAATTAATTATTTGAACTTGAACTTCAATAATTCATAATAAATAGCCCTTTCATCAGAAAATTCGAATCTCGCGAGTTTTTATAGGAAATTCAATTCTCTACAACTTTGCAGAAGAAAGTTTTCCAAATTCCAAATAAAATTGACCGAAATCCACAAACGGGCAATTTTCCAAAATTATAATCAAATTTCTACACATAATTGTGTCCACCAACACACAAAACATGTGTTAAACATTTAATGCCACAAAATACTCTTCCTCCTCATATACTCATATATCCCACATTCATTGTAAAAATATCACCATTAATATATTATTAAAGTAATATATTTAAATGAATTATTTTATCGAAAAAGATAAAATATTAATTTTCAACAATTGTCATTTTAAAAATTTTCTCCATCTATATCCACATAAAATCAATATTTTCCTCATCATATAAATCAATAATTAATTATTCACAAATAATATTACGTAATCACAATATTGACAACCGGTAGTTCCCGTGAAGAGAACTTTCAATAAAATTTCTTCTTACTTGGGCAGCGATTTAGGTGACCAAACCTCTCCTTGTACGTAACTTTCTAGACATTGCCAATAATGTTATCTAATAATATTATTCGAGATAATATGAATTATTGCTTCGATAATGAAAGATACCGTGTAATGACAATTATCAAACAATGACAATGATATAAAATATCAACGCAAAGAATTATTAACTCAATAAAATAATTGATAAAGAATAATTCGTAACCATTATTGAGTAGTGCCTTTCACGTAAGAATCAATAATTGGTGCAATACTGGTATGCTACTATTCAACAACGCGTATTAGTGTGTTTTAAACCAATTTGTATTCCAACAAGATAATTGTGAATAACTACGCCCAAGTTATTTAAAAACAACTTATATTTGTCGCTTTTCTTCATCCAATCACTTTCCGTTATGGGCCCACACATGGTCACACCGTCGTCATTTAATATTCCTCGACAAAGATTTAATATTCCACGACCAAACGAATATTCCCCGACGATAATGAATATTTTATAACCACTTGCTTAATTTGAAATATTTGCATATTTAACCCTTAACTATCCACATTAATCAAATCAACCCTTACTATTTCAAAATAATAAATAAAGGAAATTCCTTTTATTTAAAAATTTTGGGTCTTACAATAATGGTTACAGAATAATTCTCTCAAGATTTTATCGAGTTAATAATTACTGCGTTGATATTTTATATTCTGTCATTGTTTCAATAATTGTCATTACACAATTATTTTTCATTATCGAAGCAATAATTCATATTATCCTAATATTATTAGATAACATTATTGGCAATGTCTAGAAAGTTCTCTCCTAAGGAGAGGTTTGGTCACCTAATCATGCTACCAAGAAGAAGAAGAAATTCTTATCGGAAAGCCCTCTTTCCTTAGAACTACCTCGTTGTCAATATTGTGATTCTCAGTAATATTATTTGTGAATAATTAATTATTGATTCATATGATGAGGAAAATATTGATTTTATGTGGATATAGATGGAGAAAAATTTTAAAATGACAATTGTTGAAAATTAATATTTTATCTTTTTCTCGATAAAATAATTCATTTAAATATATTATTTTAATAATATATTAACTATGATATTTTTTACAACGAATGTGGGATATATGAGTATACGAGGAGGAAGAGTATTTTTGTTGCAATAAATGTTTAAAACATGTTAAACATGTCTGTGGACCCCATTTCTTGATCGAAATTTGATTATACCGTAAAATTGTCCGTATGTGGATTTCTTTACCAATTTATGTTTGGAATTTGGAAAACTTTCTTCTGCAAAGTTGTATAGAATTGAATTTCCTATAAAAACTCATGAGATTCTAATTTTCTGATAAAAGGGCTATTTATTATGAATTATTGAAGTTTTGAGTTCAAATAATTGATTTTTGAAGTTTAAAATATTTTTAATTACAAAAACGTTTTTTCCATTTTTGAATATCATTTAACATGTGTTAGGGTGGCTGAGTTCAGATTCTTGGATGCGTAGGGAAGTTGTAGAAAAATTATAATATTAATTTATTAAATTTTCTGCTTTCGTGTTCTAAGCAATTTCCTATAAATAGGTGCTTAGTAAGAATTGAAAATCACACCGTAAACTCAAGTTTTCTCTCTATATTATCGAAATGTATTCTTGTGAGTATTTTGAGTATACTTTGAGTATTGCTATACTACGGTCTTCAAGTCATAGCCTATATCCTGTTTTCAACTAAGTAAGACTGCCTTTTCGAGGTAAGGGGATGTTATTTTCTTCTCAAATGATATTATTTCTTCAATATCATTATGTCAAAATATTGGTTGGAACTTTTATCAAATTTAGAACTTTTTCATGCTCTGGTTACTATTCATGAGTTACTATTCACGAAGTTACTATGCATTTAGTTACTATTCACGAAGTTACTATTCACGAAAGTACTATTCACGAAAGTACTATTCATGAAGTGTGAAGATGTTTTTTGTGGAATTTCTATCTTTTCGGTGCTCTGAGTTACTATTCACGATACTACTATTCTATTCAATAAAAATGAAATTTCTTCTTTTTGTCTAAAATATCTATTCGGATACTAGCTTTCGATCAGATCCATGTTTTGATCATTCTTGAATTTTACACCACCGTAATTATTTTTGAGGTATTTTGGACGTGATAAAACAAAGTACTTAATCCTTAATCCTTAATCCTCACATTTTGTTTCACCGGATTCGCTTTTTTAAAAAATATTTTCATCATTCTCGCCTTAAATGATGATATTATTGAATATCTTCGGCCTCAGTAGTGCAAAGATGAATGATTTCTCAAGAATATCTTTGGCCCGTGAAAAAAGATGAACAGTGTTTAGATGAACATGACCAATCGATGAATATCTTCGGCCTGTAGTGCAAAAGATGAATATTTGATTCCGTATGTATATCGATTGATGTTACAGGATAAAAGATAGATTTATGAACTTTTAAATTCATACATGTAAGATAGTAGTTTGCATTCTCTACTTAACTCTTCTAATGAATTATTATTTCACCGCGAATATTGATTTAAAATTTGTTGTCTATCAGATTCTATTAGATTTTTCCTCGTTGAAGACTAAGGATAATTTGTTGTATATTATCTTAGTCATAATATTCTTTATCGAAAGCTAGTTGAGCTCACCCTTTCCTTTTTGTTCCATTTTTCTTCTCGTGAGGCGAGAATGTAGCAAGTACTAGTGGGGTATGGAATGAAGGTTCTGTAGAGAGTTGTTTAGTAGTCCTCACCATTTTTATAAAATAATGTATCAATAATTATGATGGGGATTTATTTGCGTGGTGGATATTGCTGCAGATGGAAATATCTCGTATTTAAACTCACAGCTTTATATGTTGTAATAATAAAGTTGTAGTTATTTCGCATTCATGTATTTGGCAACTCGTAATAGGTTGGATGGAATGGACCTATTTTGGGGGCGCCACAATTGGTATCGTAGCTTAGGATATGATCTTTGGCGAGATCGTGAATGTAACTAGAGGGGAGAGACGAGTAAATCCTTCGCTAAAGGTGTCCTACCTAAGCTTATTTGTTAGTTGGTCAAGATATAGGATATTATGTGATATATTAATTTCCTTAATTAACCCTTGTTTTATGACAAGATTTGAGAATGTCGAATGAGAATATTAACAATGGAGTAAATGAGACCGTGGAGATGCCTGTACTTACCAACAAGGAGAAACGTAACAGTCGTGGCAATGTACCTCCCATGAACAACACCAATCGAAAGCGTATGATGAACGAGGGATGTTTAGAAGCTTTTTGCAGCTCATGCAAAATCGCATTTGGAGACTCGTGTTCAAAATACAGGAGGAAATGATAGCAATTCACGGTGGTCACAAATGCAAGCGAGCTTCAAAGAGTCAGGGACCACCGTGCACTGCGGGAAAGCCGATCCGATTAAGCGCGAGACGGGTCAAACAAATTACCAAGATATTCGATGTCTTGGATGCACGGAGGAAACGTAAAGTTCCATTCGCTACTTTTATGTTCCGTGGCGAGGCAGACATCGGTGGGAATCAGTAGCTGCACTCCATCCAAATTTCAGACTCAAAGATGTCATGGGAGACATTTCGAGAATAGCTTCAATGACAAGTACTTACCGAAAGTATTTGTTATATGAAGGAAGTGGAGTTTATTAGACCGAGCGAATAACATGACGATGTCCCAAAGACGAGGTGAAGTTCATGAGTTATCCAGGTTTGCAGACCTCATTTGGTGGAGAATGAGGAATGTATGACGCGATGTTTCGAGAGGTTTGAAACCCAAGATACGTCAAGATCTCTCATTTCTCATAAATTTTCTCTATTCGGATGTTGTCAATGTGGCTCAACGATTGTTAGAAGCGAGATAACGAAGTACGCTCAACCGAGGGACCATAACCGTGATCATACCAAAGATAGTATTCAACAAAATAACGATAACCAAATGGAGAAAGAAGAATACGATAAAGGCAAGAACCACTCGGTGGTAATCGTGGCCATGAAAATAGAAGTTAGTCGGGAGGAGATTTTAAAAGAGGAGATTTAACAATGACCATGTGAAGACGACAAAGTCTTGGCAAGAATCGGTTCTAAGGGAGGAGAACGACCACCGTCATATGCTACAAAACGCGAAAAGAGGGATATATCACCAAACCGTCCACAACAGCTTCAAGTTATGCTATAATTGTGGAAAGGAAGGACATATCGCCGAGATCAGACGGTAAATAAAACCTAGTTCAATGGGATTTGGTGACTCAAAAGATCGTCCCGTAAAAGTCAAAGTCAACGATTCCGGAAGAGCGTTTGTTGTGATCGGGTCATAATGCGAGAACCCAAACGAGGTGATCACGGTAAGCTATTTATAAATTCTTGCGAAGTTTATACCTTACTTGATACCGGTCTTACCCATTCATTTATCTCTCCGCATGTGCTCAACGCTTAAACTTGACTCGAGAAATTAGACTTTGACCTATCTCTGTGGAAACTCCGCTAGAGAAACTTTCATCACATCCAATCGCTTATAAATCTTGTTTGATTCAAGTTGGCACCATTACCTTACCATTCAACCTTATCTCTTTAAAGATATTTGCTGATGTGATTTTAAGGTTAACTACTCATCACGCCGAAATTGATTACTTTCGTAAGGTTGTTAGTTTTCATATTCCTAAGCAACCTGTTACTCAATTCAAGCAATCAAACCATTGTAGTCAAACATTTTCATATCAAGCCATGAAGTCATTCGTTTATTATGGATGTCAAGTTTTCTTAGTCCATGTTATGGATTTGAATAAAAACACGCCGATTTGAATAATATTCCCGTTGTTATTGATTTTCCCCGATGTATTTCTGAAGAATTTCTTGGTTTACTCCCAAAGATCGATATTAAATTTTGTATCGACTTTGAACCCTAAGACAAAACTCATTTCTAAAATCTCATATCGAATGGCTTCTATTGAACTTCAGAGTTAAAATTCAACTATAAATTTGGTACCGAGCCTTTATCCGTGACTTCCTTTGTGGAATGCACCGCCGCATTCTCTCGTAGGGGACACCATATTCGTGCGATATTAAACCGATAGGTGTCATTGTAACGTCATATCCAAGGTTGGGATATGAGTCACAGCTTGAGAACAACCTAAGTCGTTAATCGAAATACGTAGCTTTCTAGGCTTAGTTGGTTATTATCGGAGATTCGTTGAAGGATATTCTCGAATTGCTATTCCATTAACACAGCTGACTCGTAGAGATACAAAATTCGAATGGAGCAAGGAATGTGGGAAGAGCTTTGAAGAACTCAAGAGAGACTCATTTCAAAGACATGTTCACCATGCCATCCCGGAAAAGTCGAACGTGGTAGCTGACGTGTTGAGTAGAAGATCGTATACAAGTACGAGTAAGATATTGTCAAAGACTCATTTCGTATAATTTATAAATAATAGAGATGGAGATGAAAACTCTAGGTATCCACGTGATGATATATGAGTATAATCGACTTTAATCGATAAAATTAAAGCTATTCAAGCTACACACCGGAGCTGATGAATTTGAAGAAGGAGGTGCAAGAAGTTGTTATTTCAAAAGCGAGAGAATCGGTGAGGTGAGGAAAGCTCAAACCTTCGATTTATTAATCCATTTAAAATTCTCGATCGAGTAGGAACTGTGGCCTATAGACTCGTTTTACTACCAAGTATGTCGCGTGTTTATAATATTTTTTTCACGTATCGATGTTACGTAAATATGTGGATCTAATTCAAACTACGCTATCGAAGTTAGAAACCGACGAGATAATGAAAGACTTAACGTTTGAGGAGGTACCATCCAAGATCTTGTAGAGAAAAGAACATGTCCTATGTATCGAGGTTATACCACAAGTTAAAGTTTTGTGGAGAAACCATGCTATTGAGGAAATGACACGGAGTTGGAAATGAAAATGAAAGCGAGGTAATCTCATCTTTTCAAACACTGTGTATCGTGACGTCCAATTTCGAGGACGAAATTTCATAAGGAGGGAGGTTGTAAGACCCCGAAATTTTTTTAAATAAAAAAGAATTTCCTTTATTTATTATTTTGAAATAGTAAGGGTGGATTTGATTAATGTGGTTAGTTATGGGTATAATGCGCAAATATTTTAAATAAGCAAGTGGTGATAAAATATTCATTATTGTTTGGAATATTCGTTTGGTCGTGGAATATTCGTACTTATCTGGGAAATATTCGCATTTACAGTCACAAGATCTTTTGTGGGCCCCATAACTAAAGCGATTGGATGAAGAAAACGACAAATATAAGTTGTTTATAAATAATGGCGTAGTTGTTACCAATTATCTCGCTGAATACCCGGTGGTTAAAACACACTAATACGCCGTTGTTGAACAAGAAGACACCAGATTGCACCAATTATTGATTCTTACGTGAGAAGGCACTTTACTCAATAATGGTTACGAATTATCGCTCAATTATTTTATCGAGTTAATAATTGTCAAGGTTGATATTTTATATTGTTGTTGTTTCAATAATTGTCATTACATATTTTTCATTATCGAAGCAATAATTCATATTATCTGAATAATATTATTAGATAACATTATTGGCAATGTCTAGAAAGTTCGCTAAGGAGAGGTTTGGTCACCTAATTGCGCGCAAAGAAGAAGAAATTCTTATCGAAAGCCCTCTTCCTCTGAACCCGCACGGTTTATCAATATTGTGATTCGTAATATTATTTGTGAATAATTAATTATTGATTCATATGATGAGGAAAATATTGATTTTATGTGGATATAGATGGAGAAAAATTTTAAAATGACAATTGTTGAAAATTAATATTTTATCTTTTTCTGATAAAATAATTCATTTAAATATATTATTTTAATAATATATTAACGGTGATATTTTTACAACGAATGTGGGATATATGAGTATACGAGGAGGAAGAGTATTTTTGTTGCAATAAATGTTTAAAACATGTTAAACATGTCGGTGGACCCCATTTCTTGACTGAAATTTGATTATAACTTGTAAAATTGTCCGTATGTGGATTTCGGTCAATTTATGTTTGGAATTTGGAAAAACTTTCTTCTGCAAAGTTGTAGAGAATTGAATTTCCTATAAAAACTCGCGAGATTCTAATTTTCTGATAAAAGGGCTATTTATTATGAATTATTGAAGTTTTGGAGTTCCGAAATAATTGATTTTTGGAAGTTTAAAATATTTTTAATTACAAAAACGTTTTTTCCATTTTTGAATCTCATTTAACATGTGTTAGGGTGGCTGAGTTCAGATTCTTGGATGCGTAGGAAGTTGTAGAAAAAATTATAATATTAATTTATTAAATTTTCTGCTTTGGTGTTCTAAGCAATTTCCTATAAATAGGGTCTTAGGTTAGAATTGAAAATCACACCGAAATCAAGTTTTCTCTCTATATTATCGAAATGATTCTTGTGAGTATTTTGAGTATACTTTGAGTATTGCTATACTATGCAAGTTCAAGTCATAGCCTATATCCTGTTTCAACTAAAAGACTGCCTTTCGAGGTAAGGGATGTTATTTTCTTCCCAAATGATATTATTTCTTCAATATCATTATCTTTGAAATATTGGTTGGAACTTTTTATCAAATTTAGAACTTTTTCATGTCGGGTTACTATTCATGAGTTACTATTCACGAGTTACTATTCACGAAGTTACTATTCACGAAAGTACTATTCACGAAGCGTGAAGATGTTTTTTTTTGGAATTTCTATCTTTTGGTGTCTGAGTTACTATTCACGATATACTGACTATTCACCTAAAAATGAAATTTCTTCTTTTTGTCTAAAATATCTATTCGGATACTAACTTTGATTGTATCCATGTTTTGATCATTCTCGAATTTTACACCACCGTAATTATTTTTGAGGTATTTTTTGGACGTGGATAAAACAAAGTACTTAATCCTTAATCCTTAATCCTTGTCATTTTGTTTCACCGGATTCGCTTTCTTTAAAAAATATTTTCATCATCCTCGCCTTAAATGATGATATTATTGAATATCTTTGGCTGAAGGGTCAAGATGAATGATTTCTAAAGAATATCTTCTACCAGAAGTCAAAGATGAACACGTGTTTAGATGAACACGACCCGATTAATCGATGAATATCTTTGGCACAGTAGTGCAAAGATGAATATTTGATTCCGTATGTATATTGATTGATGTTACAGGATAAAAGATAGATCGATGAACTTTTAAATTCATACATGTAAGATAGTAGTTTGCATTCTCTACTTAACTCTTCTAATGAATTATTATTTCATCATGAATATTGATTTAAAATTTGTTGTCTATCAGTATTCTATTAGATTTTTCCTTGTTGAAGACTAACGATAATTTGTTGTATATTATCTTAGTCATAATATTCTTTATTGAGCTAGTTGAGCTCACCCTTTTCCTTTTTTGTTCCATTTTTCTTCTCGGAGGCGTAGAATGTAGCAAAGTCTAGCTCGGGTATGGAATGAAGGTTCTAGAGAGAGTTGTTTAGTAGTCCTCACCATTTTTATAAAATAATATATCAATAATTATGATGGGGATTTATTTGCGTGTGGATATATGTCTGATGGCAATATCTCGTATTTAAACTCACAGCTTATATGTTATAATAATAAAGTTGTAGTTATTTCGCATCATGTATTTGGCGACTTTTAATAGGTTGGATGGAATAGACTTATTTTTGGGCGCCACACCTTATACTTCGAGAGAGACACAGAGGGACCCAATGGCGCCAAGAGAGGATGGTGGCGACAGCGAAAGAACTAATTGGAGGGCAACTAAGAAGAAAGAAGAGGGCTACCTACAAGAAGAGAAGTCGAATCATGAGGAAAGGGAAGTAGAAAACAAAAAAGCAGAATGAATAAACCGAAATGGGTAAAATGGGTTAACTTTAGAGAATCAATAAACGCAATTTGAGATTCGTGGGGAAATTAAGGAGCGAAAATGGCTGATATTGAGAGGGAAAGAAAAATAGAGAAGAAAATTTCATAAAAAGAGTCGTTGCTGTCGAAGAGGTTTTAATTGTCATTCTCGACGGCATCCTCCGTCAATAATGACCCCGTCGCTATTAACTCAATACCAACGGCAACACCGTCGACCCTAAAATAAACACCGTCACCAATGAGGTTTTTCCTCCACTGGGAATGTCTGGCGCCAAAAAATGGGTCATTAGCGACGGCTATCATTGGCAACGACAAGGCCGTCGATATTGACGTTATTATCGACGGGGATTGTGCCGTCGGTATTGAGCCCGTCGCCAATGACTCTTTTTTTTGTAGTGTCCTTTATATTTGCTCTTTTGTTTCACTGGATTCGTTTTTTTTAAAATATTTTTCATCATCCTCGGTCCTAAATGATGGTATTATCAATATCTTTGGCCCAGTAGTGCAAAGATGAATGAATTTTTAATGAATATCTTCGGCTCAGTAGTGCAAAGATGTACAAAGTGTTGAGATGAACACGACCGATCGATGAATATCTTTGGCTCAGTAAGTGCAAAGATGAATATTTGATTCAAGATGAATATTGATTGATGTTACGGGGATAAAATATTGATGATGGACTTTTAAATTCATAGATAAAAGTAGATTTCATTCTCTACGTAACTCTTCTATGAATTATTATTTCGCTATGCGAATATTGATCCGAAAACTTGTTGTCTATTTGTATTTTATCAAATTTTTCCTGTTGAAGACTAACGATAATTTGTTCTATATTATCTTAGTCATAATATTCTTCTTTATGCGCTAGTTGAGCTCACCCTTTTCTTTTTGTTCCATTTTTCCTCTCGGGAGGCGAGAATGTAGCGAGTTCTAGTGGGGTGTGGAATGATGATTCTAGAAAGTTGTTTTAGTAGTCCCTCACCATTTTGTAAAATAATGTACCAATAATTGTAATGAGGACTTATTTGGGTGTGAATATTGTCTGACGGCAATATTTGTATTTGAACTAACAGCTTTCATGTTGATTAATAAAGTTGTAGTTGTTTACGTACTATGTTATTCTTGATTTACTAAAAATGGGTGATGTATACCTATTTTGGGGGCGTCGCGATAGGGTTTTTCGAGAGTGGTCATGTTGTGCACACGACCTCTGAGAAATTCCAAATTTACCCTTAGTCATTAGAGTAATGCATGCCTGATAGTCCCCGCCTCTTCTACCACCAATCCAATCCTCAATCAATTCCAAAATGAGTCGCCTCCACGAGTCTTCTCGCCTCGGACACGTGGAGACTTCTCTTAGGTCTCGTGATATTTATTCCGACTTTTCTTGCTCATTATTTAATTCTTTAGGTCGTATTGAACCTTAATTTGCACTTGGGCCCATAAAATTTATTTTGTCCAATTATATTATTTCACAACTCCATATTCCAACCATTTTCAACTTTTGAGTTGTGAGTCTAATAACTTTAAAATATATATATATATATATATATATATATATATATATATATATATATATAGATAAAGATCAGTCATACTCTTATCTTATCTCCGTCATCTTTACCTTTACGACGACGACAGACGGATTTAATTATATTGCCAATGTAAATACATACTTTTAGCGACGGACAACATATAGCGTCGCTAAAAGTATAGATGACTATTGTATAATCAACTGTCACCGGTCCGTCATTAAAGGGGGGTAAGACGACTGAAGAAGATAAGATAAGAGGTACGCACTTGATCCGAACAGATATATATATATATATATATATATATATATATATATATATATATATTAATTTTCCCCAAACTATGAGATTATTAATCAAACTTTTAATTTTTTAGTTAACTCGATTAGCTATTTTTATAGATAACTTATAAATTATAATATTATATATATTCAAAACATTATATTGTGGTTCTAGTCATCTTTCTTGAAGACAACTGAGAGTAGTCACTCAAAGCAAGAAAATGAATTAAGTTATTCTCATTTACAAAAAATTGATATTAAGGTATGATTAAGTCAGTAAGACAAATGAGTGCAATATTAAGTAATTAATCATCAAACTTATTTAACATTATTTTATCTTATAATAATATTGTTAATTTATTATAGGTAGAAGGACATGAGGAAGCAAATAAATTAATACCATCTCATAACAAAGATCAAATTTAACTATTATTAACATACTTCAGATTCCAGAGTTGGAGAGTCATATGACCCCTTAGCCCCCCACTAGTTCCGCCCATGCACAGAGTAATATATATTTTAAATTGTGTAAGAGTATTTAAGTAAATGTTCATTCAACTTTCTAACTTATTGATGTAGCCAAAAATTTGAAGTCAATTTGTTGAGGACAATTTCATTCAATTCAGACCTTCACGTATCCAAATCAAACAGTATGAATGACTTAGCGATTCGGATTTGAAGTCATTCAGATCCATTAAGTGCTAATCAAATAGCTTCTTAGTAAAACGACGTAGTTTTATCTTTAAGGTTAAATGTTCTTCTATTTTTGAATTTCATATAATAAAAAATTTAATTATAATTTTTATACAAAATTACGTCATTTTAATAAAATTTTATTAAATAGCTTTAGTTAAACTTTACTAAATCGTTAAAGCATACTTTATATTATATTTATATATTAATATCAATACCTAACTATAACAAACCATAAGTTCATTCATGAAATGAGTTAAATAGGTAATTTTTTCAATTTGGCTTAGTTTTATCGAGTTACTATCAAGTTAAAGATTAAAATAAATTAATTTGGTTTTAACCAAAAGTTTAGTTACGTTAAATATTTTAAAATATGATTGAATTATTTTTGATTGTACGGTCGAATTTGGATTGAAAAATTAAAGTGTTACTCCTTCATAACAAATCATAGTCTCTAATTTGGATTGTAAAATCGAAAGAGTTTCATAATCTTCTTCTTATTTTCTCCCCAAAAAAAGTCTCATCTTCTCCCAAAAAACTTCTTCTCTCCAATTCACACGCACACACACAACAAACACACACACACACGCACTGATGTTTACCGCCATGACATATGAGAGAATCATATCATATAAAAAAATAAGAATGATGAAAATTAGATCGGAAGAAGTAAGAAAGAATGGGGAAAGGATTAGCTATGACTGCCAATTGAAATTGATGATAGCAGATTGAAAATGAATATGGACCGAACTGCGACGAACGGCTACGGAAGAGGCTGAGGCGACGTCATTTTCTGATGACTTGGAGCTCAACGAGAACAACTTTGTGGTATGGAATTCACGGGAGTTTCCTTGGCTTTTATTTTGTAATCTATTTCAAGCACAATAATTTCTCCAACTTCATCAGATAGACTTCTTAATATTTATTATGTTAATAATATAATATTGACTTATTCTCTGTTGTGTTATGGAGTTTGAGTTTTGGTTGGTTGTAACGAGAACAAGGGGAAGTGGAAAGGGAAGAAGGAAGTTGGGATGCAATGGGAGGAGGAGGAGGAGGAACACGTACGGAAGCTATGGAGGAGAAACAAAGGGTGGGTGTCTTTTTTCTTTCATCGTTTTTTTTAATATTTAATATAGGTGAATACTCTTTTTATTCTAAAAAAGATTACATTTTTTATGAATTCATTTGTGAAATTCTTAAATTTAAATTATCATGTAATTTATTAATAATTTCAACATAAAAATTTTATACTTGATAATATTTTGTAATTTGTTTATAATATTAAGTAAAAATCTATATTATTTTAATGTTCAGCTACAAATTTGATACCAAATTGGTTATATGTTCTCTAAACAACAACAATTCTATTGATCCAGATTATAATTTTATAGATATACGAGTATATATATATATATATATATATATATATATATATATATATATATATATATATATAATTTGTTGACTAATAAATTCATATTTTCAATAATTATTTACCAGTATTTTGTACACATACCGTGCTTATATATGTATAATAATAATAATTAGAAAAATGATTACGATTATAAAGCAAACTGGAGTATCATCCAAGAACGTTGATTTAAAATGTGAAGTGCGTAACTGAAAATCCAACTGGGTCGATGCTGATTCCCCAGTCAAGAAAAGAAAACGAAAAGTCAATAAATACTACACAATAACTGCCATTTCAGTCCACCCATTTAAAGCAGTAGCATTACATAGCAATCGTTGTGGTCCGTCCTCTTTCCATCTCAACATATATATATATATACGGGGACTGGGAGCTTACCTACGTTTGGGTTTGGGTTTGGGTTGAATAAATAAAATAAATATAAAAATTAAATGATTTTTTTGGATCCAAAAATACTTAAAATTTATCCAACAAGATACAATTAACTAAATTAAATATTTTTGGTGTTTTCTTTTTTCTTTCTTTAGTAAAACTAAAACGGAACTGATATTTCACATGTATTTTTGATACTTTCAAATGATCTTCTTTCACATAAACATACAATGAATTTCACTTTTATGTGAGAAGAAAATATACAAAAATATTAAAAATACGTATAAAAACTGTGCTCCCCAATTAAAAGTCAATTTTGATTAAAAAATTTGGATTATTCTCATGGTAAAATAAAAACAAGGGGTTGAGGAGACAAAAGGCTTGGTTTAGACCACGTAAGGAAAATATGTGAAAACAGTCTGTATCCACGTACCACACCCCACCACACCACTGTCACCACGCCATCCAATCTTCAAATGGGAAGCGGTTAGTATGAAATTTCTTTTGAGATAAATTGGTCAATTAATCAATGAATCGATCATGCACAGATTTGGCGAGGTTGATGCGTATAATATTCTATTAAATTAATCGACCAATTTATCAAAAAAATAACTTCATACTAACCGAATCCTTTAAAATGAGGTATAAAAGCAACCACCTTATATACATATATATATATATATATATATATATTTTTGTCCCTCCCTCCCTCCTCCACTTGTATCCAAAATATTCTCATTAAATACATCCCCTATTTACCAAATGAACCCTAAAAGGGAAAACATTAGCTAATACTAATTTATAATATTAGCTAATACTAATTTATAAATAATGATATTAAAAGGAAAACATAAGAAAAATATTAGTTTCTGTAAATATTCTTACAGCATGCATGACAGTTGGTGCATTATTATAATTGGTGATGGTTTTTATTTGTTGACAATAGTATTGAAAGGAATTGTTATTTTCACACACGTAAAAAAATGATATATTTTACAATTATTTATTTACATAAATATGAATCTCATTTATTATTTATGTAAAATTAATCTTATAATTAAAACTATTAAATTAATCTACTTCTAGAAATATCAATTTTCATATTAATTAAATGGTGCTAGCTAGCTATATAATATTTTTATTATTAATATTGAATTTCATGATTAAGTTAGTACCTTTATTCGGTGTACGACATATATTATTCTACTAAGATTCTAATTCCCCATAGAAAAAATTATAAAAAAAAGGTACGAGAGAGCTAATATATATATATAATTTACTAGTTGTTATATATATATATATATATATATAGAGAGAGGGGGAAATATCAAGAGTATGTTTTGTCTAATATTTTTTTAAATAATATTTTTTTATTAAAATTACGTTGTTTTAAAAAAAAAATTAAAAAATAAGTGGTGTAGCAGTTGTCATTAATGTGGTATATAAAAAGTATGGTGTCATTTTGATTGCAAAAAGGTAAACTAAGGGGAAAAAACCAATTAAATGAATGAGAAATATATATAGGCAGGCAGCAAATATTATCTGTTTGGAATATGAGTTGGTTTCATTAGGAAACCTTTCATTGGTTGAAAGCACCAGAGCGATCTTCACCACTACCACCCAAAATACCAAACACCAATCACCTCACTGATATGAATGGGAAATGAAAAATTTCTCTGCTGCACAAAACCCAGACGACCTACCTTTATTACAAACGTCCCAACAACAAGAATTCGACCCTAAACCCCGCTCTGAATGGGACTTCAATCTCTCTACTCTCGTTTCATCCACCTCCGTCGCGGCCTCTGACACCCTTGGCGTCACAGAATTCGACCCCTCCGATACCCTCTTGGCCACCGGAGGAATTGCTAGAAAAATCCGGATTTATAATTTCACCTCTTTGTTACCCCATGGTCAAACTCCTCCCAATGTTACTTTTCTCGATCATGCTACTGCATGTGACTACTACATATGCACCCCGGCTAAGCTTAGCAGCCTCAGATGGAAACCCGGATCCAGCGGACTGATTCTTGGCTCCGCCGATTACGATGGGGTTGTTATGGAGTATGATCTTGAAAAGAGAACCCCTGTATTTGAGCGTGACGAGCACGGTGGGAGGCGGGTTTGGAGCATGGATTACTCGCATTTGGATCCGGTAGTAGGTGCATCCGGGTCGGATGATGGCTCCATGCAAATGTGGGACCCGCGCTGCGAAGGTGGGAGATGTGTGGCAAAGGTTACTCCCAGCATATCACGCAGTCCGGTATGCTGCGTAGAGTTTAATCCTTTTGGTGGCTCATCCATAGTCGTTGGATGCGCTGACCGGAGAGTGTACGGCTACGATGTCAGGATGATGCTTGACCCGGTAATGGTGTTGGAGGGGCATCAGAAAACCGTGACGTATGGCCGCTACCTGGATCACCGCACCATTGTGACATCGGGTACGGATGGGTGCCTTAAAATGTGGGACACGGATGAACAGCGGCTTGTCCGTACGTTCCGAGGGCACATTAACCGGAGGAAATTTATTGGGTTATCGGTACGGAGGAGTGGTGGACTGATTAGTTGCGGGTCCGAAAGTAATCAAGTGTTTTGTGTATGATACACGGTGGGGCGAACCTATATGGGTGCATGGGTCCGAACCGGTGGGCCGTGATGGTGGCGGCTTCGTCAGCAGCGTGGGCTGGAGGCAAGTGGGAGAAGATGAGTGTACACTAGTGGCTGGGGGATCAGATGGAGCACTGCATGTTTTTGTGGGTAAGAGAAAGCCATTTTCATGACAAGGTATATATATATATATATATATATATATATATAAAAGATCGAGACAGAAATACTCCCATATATATTAACAATAATGTACTAAGAAGAGAAAAAATAGGCCAAATTTTCTCTTTCTTTTTCTTAATTATATATATAGCCTTGATCGATTTCACTAACTGAGAGGTTTAATTAATTTGTGACTTAATTAGTTATATGTACAAACAAATTGTACTCTGTCGTCGTCGTCATCATATATATATATATATATATATATATATATATATATATATATATATATATAAAACCTTTAATTAGGCTATTAATTTGGTGGCTTACTAAGCCAGCTTTTATTACATGCATGATACTTCATCACTTGTACGTGACAGATGTCCTCCTCTGCCATTAATCATTTGGTGAAACTTACATAAAATAATCACATATGTTGCTAGGCCTAGGCCATTGCCATTAAAATGTATGTTTATAGATTAGTGATTTACTCCATAACGTGAAGTAGTAGTAGATTGGTCTGATTTTAGGTTAGACTCGGATTAATTTTTATTTATTTTAAAATTAGAGATTATTTTAAAATTATTTTAAAATTAATGATAGATATTTAATTTTAGATACAAAATCTTAACATGTCGTTAATTATTTTTATTTTTAACAAATTTTCTGAATAAAATTAAAAGAATAATTAATTTCTAAAAAGTCTTTCAAATGCATGCGTCCCTAACTAGTTTTTAGTAAAATTAAATAGAGTAATAGTATATGTACGTAATCTCATAAACGAATTCGGTTTATGATAAGTTGGTCAATTGACAAATACAGTGCTGACACGTAGAGAGAAATCATCTTTCAATCTGTGTATCGATACTGTTAACGCCAAGATCTTTTCGTCACGTCCCAATCACCTAAAACGTCCTGATCCTGCAACGTAAACACAATAAACACCACAAGCTTCGACTACGGCTCCGTCGGGGATAGCTCAAAGTGAGAGTCAATATCTCAATTCACAAGGTTTATCGAAAACGGAGGCTATATCACCTAGTGCATATATAGAAAATAATAATTCTCCGTGTTCAGGTGATTCTCGAATGATGAAATGTATGAGAACATACCTCTCAGCGGAGACTTCCTTGTCAAGTTATACCCTCCTCGCTCAATTACTGCCCACTACTACTACCCGACACATTCCCTTTACCCGATGGGTTCTCGGCCGATCGCATGTAGTTTATTCTCTCGCTTTTCATCATCAATTACTACCGCCGAATCGATTATAATCCCATCCACATTAATGCACGGCAGTTCTTTTAAGTCAACCGACATGCTTTTTCATCATTACAGTCAAAAGATCAGAGATATTTAAAATGTCTAAAGGATTAATCCACCGATTCAATCTTGTTTTATAAGTTTGAAATGAAAATAATATGATGATCGGGCTTAATGATTTTCATAATTCAATAATAAAGGCCCAATAGAATAAAAAAGAATAAGCCCAATATACTTCTACCAAAGAGATAAAAAAATATCACGACCCAACATCGCCCCTAGTTTTTTGTCGAATGTAATGTTTAATAAAAACTATAAACAATCCATGATATTTTACCGAGAATCAATAAATGACAAGATGTAATTAAAAACGCACTCCATTTATTGTTCACGAAATGAAATGAAAGGAAGTTAAGGGCCCAATTCAGAAAGTCTCTATCCATTAAGTACCCGGACCCGAAACCGGACGTTTCTCATTCAAATTCCAAATTATTACTAGCATTTAATGCACCCTTCTTGAACACCGTAAATCACAAGATAAAAGGATAACTTTACCAATTTTGACAGTTTTACCTGTTCATTTGAAATTCGAGCGCCTTTCTAAACTTTCTCGATCTCTCTCTCTCGCAAATCGTCACAAATGGCTTCCCAAAACCCCGAATGAGTTCTCCCATACTTGTAACACCCCATCACCGTGGTTCCACCAAACCCTAATCTTCACGAGGGGACTTCAAGTACGAATCCCAAACAAAAACCCGTAAAACCCCTCCGAATACTACAGAGTACGGAGCGATTTTCGCATGCCAACACTCCTTCTATCATAACCGAGGTCAATTAAAGAGGGTTCAACTCTGCCCACATTCCGTATACCCATGCCGCCGTGGTACCTCGCTCGGAGAGAAGATGATCAATCAACTACCAAGGATGGACTACTGCTCCAATGACTTTTACCGGAGAAGGGGGTTCGCTTCTCTTCACATCTTTATAGTGACCCTCATCGGGGTTTTGGGTGTAGGATTTTCACAACCGGTGCCGAACTCCTACATCCACATTCTCGCCTTCGTGGCCTTCGCCATGAATCAAGGCGCCGAGCCCTCATCGACTTCTTCTTCACTGCCTATAAGATAAGATAAATCCAGGAGAAGGGGTTCAAGGCCCTCAAAGAAACATTCTCCAAGTCCGGAGAAAAATTTGACAGACGTTCACGGTGAACACCCTTCGAGCAATAGGGGATGGCACGAGAAGTGGTTTTTCGCCAAAGGCCCGTAGATCTCTTCTTTACCGAATCGGGCAACTGATGAAAAATATCTCACGACTTCAAGATGTTTCAAGAACGAGAAGTGGAAATGATTGAGCTATTCGACAACTTCCCAAGGAAGAGTGAAATACTTGACTCTCTCAAGCAAGCATGGTTATATTGACCATAAGTGTAAGTACCAGCTTTATTTCATATATTTATATTTTTTTGAAAATATTTCCACAATATATAATTATAACATGGAATTGTTTGATTTGTGGCAAGATCTTTGATCGCATCGAGCTCAGAGAAATAAAGGAACTCAAGATTTCTTTGTCTGGGAAGTCTTCTAAGCAATTGAGGCTACACCAACCGGTTATCCCCAAGTAGATTCAACACCGTAAATTCATACGATGAATTTCAAATGAAGAAATAGAGGTCAAGAGGTTCTCATACCGTAAGAGACCCTTCATCCTCGATGTAAGAGAGAGCTACCAGAAACCCAGTGTCACCTTTTGAACTCCTTCCAACCAACACCGTAAATGTAACCAACTTCCAAAACATTCCTCGATCAAAGCGCTTTACTTGATCGTCTCCGATCAAGGAGTATACTTAGGACCAAAAATTAAAACAAAATAACCCCTTAATCACCAAGACCTCGTGGTTCCTCGCCTTTTCGGTTATTCCACCTTCGTGCCCCCCTCAGAGAAATACAGATCAAGAGGATTCGGTGATCGTGATTTTAAGGATTCCGACGTTATCCGTAAGAGGAAACGCACTCGAGAGTCATCCAAGTTCCGCATCTGCTTCAACACCCAAAGAACCCACTCCAAACAAATCTCCCATAATCGAAACCATTCACACGTACCCTACACCTCCCGGTAATGTTTCACTCTTTTTTCTCCCGAAAGGTCGAGACCTCTCCCGAATCTACCGGGTCCTTCGTGTCAAGGTTATCATGCCGAAGCCGTAGGATCTCCTCGACCGTGGCCTCAGTTCAACGCCAACTTTCCTTTCGACCTCTTCGAGCTTTCGTCGACACAATCGACGACACCACCGGCTCAAAGGATCATACGACGGAAATCTTCTCGACGAGGGAATGAGTTATTCGCCAAGGTAAATAATAATCACTTCTTCCTCTACATCTCTATTTTCCTTTGAGCATTTTATTCGCTTAACTTGAATATCTTGAAAATATGCAGTTAATGTCAGTTTCTGGACGATCGCGGCCCGAGACACATAAATGGAGAGGCCGAGGAAGATTTCATGCGCCAAGAGATAAATATGTCGAAATCGACTTTTGGACCGAGAAAGAGCCGGTCGTGAAGATGCTTTTCATACCATCAATGGTCTTCAAATAGAATTGATCGCCAAGATGGATTTGAAGACATCCGATGACGAACTAAGGGCCACAAGAGATGAGTCAAGGTCATCCAAGCCACCAACAAAATCGACCAACTCCGAATGCCGGGCTTGGTCAAGAGAACTTACTCTCAAGGCGAAGAATGAGGAGTTTTCTTCACCAATCGAAGCTTAGTCCTACAACTTGGTGAAGCCGAGACGAAAATTCGTGACGAAGCCCAAGGCATAAGGCCAAGCGTCACAAGCTTCGCCATAAGATAAAGGACTCGAGGAGGACGAGGCCCGCCTCGATCAAGAGCTTCAAGCGATTCAAAGCAGAGTATAGGACTCTGGATGAACTTAATGTAGAGATCACGAAGGTCTATTCGGAGGATATGAGGACCGCTTGAACGAGGAAAGAGAAGCTATCTACCGCTTCAAATTGACTCCTAAGACCGCTTAATTCGGCGATGAAGGCGGTGTCTCTAATATATATCATGTTTTGATTCTATGTAAATATTTAACTTTTATGTTCATGTAATTAATCGACTTAAATGAAATGAACATTTTATGCTTATCGATAAATCTTTAACTGCCTTTGATTATAACTTCGTCCCTGGCCATTTTTTGTCAATAATTTAGTATCAATAAGATGAACTATCAATTAGATATGGCATATAACAGCTTAACTCATGCAATGAAGTGAATTGAATTTTACTGACAGTGATTCAAGTTAATCAACTAAATAAACCGAACTCAACACTTAAACAAAATAAATAACTTATACTCATCTTGCATCAAGAGTGACATCACTCATATGTGAAGTAAATTTGACGACAAATGATAAGAACCAAGACATAAGGATTAATAATGACCATCGACTTATCACCCCCGATAAGATCAATATAGGATCGAAAAGGACCCTGGGCTACCATCGAATGGCCAAATGAGTCCTACCATACCTCCTTACACCATAAACCCCGACCATCGGACCAATAGTGACCATCGACTTACCACCCCCGATAAGATCAATATAGACCAAAAGGACTGGGCTACCATCGAATGGCCAAATAGTCCTACCATACCTCCTTACACCATAAATGACCATCTGGACCAATAGTGACCATCGACTTACCACCACCGATAAGATCAATATAGACCAAAAGGACCTGGGCTACCATCGAATGGTCCTACCATACCTCCTACCATACCTCCTTACACCATACCTCCTGATTAATAAATGACTATCGACTTACCATCGGATCAATATAGTGACCATTGATAATTTGTCCTAATAGTGATCTTTATTGATATCAAACAATAAGTGGATACGGAAAAGTCTTTTATTGATATCAAACAATCTTAAACTTTATTTAATTGAAAATATTTCCGAAGCTCGCCAAAGATGCCAAGTATTCTTGATCTCTAACCATCAAGTGCCTTTAATCGATAAGTACTGGCTTTGTACTTCGATCACTTCATATGGCCCTTCCCAATTCTAAGATTAGCTTTCCGTGTTTTGAGGTGTAGAAGCTTTTTTTCTTTCGAGAACGAAGTCTCCCACTTCAATCTACGAAGTTCGACGCCTTTGTTATAATGTTTGGCCACCCTTCGCTGATAAGCGCGCCAATTTGATTAAAGCTTCTCTCTCGACTTCGCCTAAGCAGTCCAAGTTAGCCTTCACCTTCATCGTTGTAGATTTCTTTGAATCGACTTACCCAAGACTTGAGATCCGATCTCGACCGACTAAGGCATCGCATTATAGGCCAACCTAAGGGCTTAATCCCCGTAGTAGTCCTCTGCCAGTAGTTCTAGATGCCCACAAAGACGCTCAGCAATTCTTCCGCCATCTCCCTTAGCTTTCATCCAACCCACGCTTTATTCCGCTCAACAGTCATTCCGTTGGTCACCTCAACTTGCCCATTCGACCGTGGGTGAGCCACGTAAGTCTTCTTGTCTTCAAATCCCCAAATCGCTCAAAAATTCTTCAAATTTTGAACCCACGAATCAAGGCCCATCGTCCGATATCAATACCTTAGGGATCCCGGCGAAACACCACGCACTTTTATAAACTTTAAGCACTCCTGCTCACATATCGATCAAGTGGTTTCGCCTCTACCCACTTAGTCATATAATCAATAAAGAACTATGACGGCTAACCTCGACCTTTAGCTTTAGGTAATCTGGTCCCAATATATCCACCCCCGCATAAATAAGGCGGTATATAGAGATAGAATCGAGTATAACTCTTCCTGGTCGATGGGGACCCACTATCGAAATGGCATTTTCATATTTCTCGACGACTCAGAGCTTCTTTTTGAAAATTGCTTTACCAATAAGAACCTTGTCAAGTACTTTATGTGCCAAAGACTTGGCGACCCATACGATCACCGCAAATCCTTCACATGAACTTCCCAAGAGCATACTTCGGCCTTTTGACGGAACCAAACATTTCAATAATGGTGAGGAAAAATGCCAATCGATAAAGATCCCCATCAATAAGACCAAATTAGTACTCTTATACTTGATCTTCTTTTGCCAAAGATTTGATCCGGGAAGGAAGGACGCCGTCGCCAAATACTCAATATAGGGGTCATCCAACAGCTCGTTCGCTTCGATGCACATCATCGCTTTCGGTCAACACTTTCGGGTCGCCGCAAAAAATTTCCAAATACACCGATCCACGAAAGACATCTCGATCCAGAAGGGCCAATTTCGACAAAGCATCGCCAGAGAATTGTCGTTATGGCTTATACCTCAAACTCGTACGAAGTAAAAAATCGAAGTTGGTTTCTTAACTCCGCCAGATATTTGATCATTCGGTCCCACGAGCTTCATAATCTCCCGACAAATTGCTTAACGACCAACCGAGAATCACTATAGATAATTAATCGCTGACTTCGAGACTCTTCGCTAATCGGACACCGCTAACACCGCTTCAGACTTCAAATTTCATTATTCGTTGCTTTAAACCCGAATCGATGGCTCATTTGACTCAATCCTCCCACTTATTAAAATAATTCTCGCCCACTAATAAATCATCGTAGAGATCCATCTCGCATACAACGCCCACGCCTTCTCGACTTCGTAAGAACTACCATCGCCGATCGTCGAAGAATCAGCCCCGAATTCCAGATTCGCTTTGCGGTGAATGAACATTCTACCATAAAGTCAGCCAAGGCTTGGCCTTTGATGGCAGTTCGGGGATGATACTCAATAAAAAACTGGGACAACTCCATAGTCCATGCTGCTAGTCTACCCGAGACCTCTGGCTTGCCCATCACCTTCTTCAATGGTCGATCCGCAGACGACGACCAGAGTCGACCTTGAAAATAATGCCGAAGCTTTCTACTGGCAATTATTAAAGCAAAGGCAAATTTCTCAATGTTAGATACCGTTTCAAAGATCTCGTAGGACGTGGTCGACGTAATAGATCGGATGTCGCTTCCCACCGATCTCCCGAATCAAAATCGCCCAATCGCTAAGGAACTCGCCGCAAGATACAAATATAAAGTCTCTGCGCTGATAGTTTGACCAATAAAGGAGCCAAGATGATACGCCTCTTTATACCTTGAAAGCGCCTTCACACTCTAAGTCCACCGGAATGTCTTCGCATTCTTCTGGCCCCTTCAATGTGTCAAAGAAAGGAAGACATCTCTCTCGCAGATCCGGCGACGAACCTCCTTAAAGCCGCAATCCTACCAAATGACGACGAACGCCCTCGAACGACCGAGGAGTCTTCATGTCGAGGATGGCCTCGGATCTTCTCCTCGATTGGCTTCGATGCCCTTTTCGATCGACCAGATAACCCAGAAATTTTCCAAAGACCAAGGTCGAAAGTACATTTGGTGGGATTAAGTCTCAATTGACGATAACGAATAGTTTGAAAGCACTCCTCTAGATCGTCCAAATGTTTCGAATTTGATACTTTCACGATCATATCATCTACATAAACCTCCATGTTCCTCCCCAAATTGCCTATCGAATATAAAGTTCATCATCCTCCCGATAAGTTGCTCCAAAGATTAATGAGGCCAAAAGTTATTTTTTGTATGCATACACCGAATCTGTGTAATAAACGCCGCTTTTGGAATGTCTTCTTTGCACATGGATATTTGATGATAACCTCAAAAGCATCCATAAAACTTAATAATGCATACCCCAAGTGGCATCAATGAGTCGATCGATATGGGCGGAGGATAAAGTCCTTCTGACACAAGCTTTGTTGAGGTTTGTAGTAGTCAATGCAAACCCGCCACTTTCCATTATGTTTCGCACCAATACTACATTTGCTATCCACTCCGTAATCAATCTCGTAGAGATGAAGTCAAATAGCCAACAACTTTGAAACCTCTTCATCGATGATCTTTTGACGCTCGAGCAAATATCCGCCTTCTTCCGACGATTTAACCGCTTTTTCAAGGATCTATCTCCGCTTTATGCTCAAGAACCTTCCTATTAACTCTGTGCATATCTTGTGGTTCCCATGCAAAATATCGACATAAAGATCGTAAGAGTTCCATAAGATTCGTCCGAAGAGGTTCCGCAAACCCAACCAATCATCACCGCTTTTGTCCGGCTTCAGATGACCAACTCAATCTCCTCCGTTCCCCCCGGGGATCACCAACAAATCTCGCTTCTCTCGTGAAGGGTTCGATTTCAATTGCCATCGCTTTTCTTTGTTTACTTACCCCATTCCTGGATGAAATGACAGAATCTGATAACATCTCCTGCCGATCCAAGTCACCCATCACCTCTCCTACTCCACGTCTTTGTGGGAATTTGATTTTGAAATGTGGATGGAAGTTACACTTAAAGAGTCACAACGTAGTCTTCCCAAAATGGCGCCAGAGTAGAATCCATATGCACAACATAAAATTTACAAGTTATCTCCACTTGCGCGGGGGCCGTCTTAGAAGATGACAGGAAGTTCAATAAGGCTTCGCCACTTTGATCGGATCGTCATTAAACCATATAGAGGAGCCTCCCGTCCACCTCCATTTTGTGCCCATCGAGATGCATTCTTTGATAAGCGTGGGCATAAAGAATGTCTACCAAGATCCATTATCTATCAACATACGCTTTCACATCCACCGAGCCCACTTTCAGGCCGTGATCACCAATGCCCCTTCACGCGGCTTCAATGGGCTCAAGGATAATCCGTGATCGGTAAATGAAATAACAGCCTCGGGAAAGGCCTCACAACCATCGTAGTAAAGATCTCACACGACATAATCAATCAAGATAAGACCTTCTCTTCTTTCTACTAACTTCCCAATGCACTCCACCAGCTTATTACATCAACGACTTGTCTTGGCGGTGGTGGAGCATTTTGAATAAAGCAGATTTGAACCGTTTGAATCAGCATTTATTGATAACTCACTTGATTTTGACGGTCTTTTCTCACCCACATATTGAATCAAGAATCCACTTTAATCTTGCTTTCTACAAAATCCTTTAAATTACAACATATCATTAGTGTCACGACCAAAGCAATTTGATGATAACCACAATATTTGCGAGGGTTGCCATGTCCCGCTTTTGTAATTATCACGAGGTGGTTCAAAGAAAGGTCGGTTTTGGATCCGATCCAAAATTATCGACCTCTCTCAGATTCAACTGGTATAAACCTTATTAACCTTCGGGTAGGAACAGTGTACGATCGCGCCTTGTCGCCACGAAGTTATCAGATTTCTTCAACTACCTTCCGCCTTTCGTTGTATCCTCCCCTCTTCTCGATCAACATCACTTGGGAACCTCTACCTCCTTTAATCGCTCAAAGAAGGATTCTTCAGACTGCTTCATAGCCTCTTCCACAACAATATAGCCTCTCGCTTTGTCAAAGGCTTCACAGTTTCTTCTGGATGGTGAAACATCAATTTCTTTACCAATTTCTCCGATTTAATCAGATCCAAATTTCATTCGAATAATCCAACAAACTGAGATCATTAAGATCGGACACCGTCCGATCGCTTCCCTAAACCTCTTTACATATCGGCCTAAAGATTCATCAGTGAATCACGACTTGTGCTAAAGAGCCCAGGCTTCCCCTTCTTCTATTGCTGCTTCCAAAACGAGCATGGAACTTATCACAAAGTTCACCCACGAGGAGATAGAATCGATGGTAAAGTCCCCATCCACCGTCTCGCCGCTTTTCTCAAAGTAGTGACAAAAGTGTGACATTTAAAGCAAAGATCAAGAAAGTCATAGTAATCCATTAATTCATTAAACGCCTCGACTACGGTCATAAGGATCTCCTCCCCCATCATAGCTTTCCACGCGAGGTAACTTTTTGGTAAGCATCTCGCTTTCTCCCGAGAATATCGGAGGAAAAAGGGACGCCTTCTTTCCGTAAGTATCTTTCACCGTTGACCTCACCAATTGTTTTGAGTTCTTTCAACTCTCTTACTGTAAAATCAACACCTTCGTCAGGATGAGATCTCCTTCTCCCGGGCGACATTAGGCTTTGGAATGGATCGACCTTCCCTACCGATCTCATTGCTTCTTCATGGGACTTCTTGATTTACTAGGTCGTAAAATCTCATCCTCATGATGAGAACGATTGTGATTTCAGATTCTCCCTTCTTGTTCTCGCATAATTTCTCTCGACCGCTTCTTCGCTCTTCATCGTCACGATGAATCGATCTAACGATCGTCGCTGCCTTCTTCGAGGCCAAGGCGTCTCTACTCTCGATCTCCTCCTACTACGAGAATGATCCCCGACACATGCGATGAATGTTCCGGCTCCTTACCCTTCCGACGGGTACCGCTTTATGCCTACTTCGTCCTTCTAATGAATACGGCTAGATGCTTCGCCTCTCAACTCATTCACCAAGCATCTGTTCGGCTATATCTTCTTTTGTCTTAAACAGTAACCTCCAAAGCTTTATCCGCTTCGTCCGCCATCCTTGCTAACTTGGTAGCTCTCGGTCCTCTTGACCACTTCTTGCCGATGAGTCCCGGTCATGGCGAACCGCCTACCTGCTTCGGATTGGGATCACGCCTTATCGGGCATTGAAAACTAACTTCCGTCTGCTCCACCACGGATCTTCTGGACGAAGTTCTTCCGAATCAGGTTAGAAGCCGTGTTCTCACGAAAGCACTTTTAGAAGGACCCAAGCGATCCTTTATCAAATACGAGGCAATGATGAACTAATGACCATCGTCTTCTTCCTGTTCCATCTCTACTCCTCATCATCTTTCGAAGCAAATTTAAACAATTGTGATTGAAAAGAAAGCCCTCCTTCTAGCGCCAATGTTAACGCCAAGATCTTTTCGTCACGTCCCAATCACCTAAAACGTCCTGATCCTGCAACGTAAACACAATAAACACCACAAGCTTGACGGCGGTTCCGTCGGGAATAGCTTCAAAGCGTGAGTCAATATCCGAATTCACAAGGTTTATCGAAACGGAGGCTATATCACCTAAAGGCATATATAGAAAATAATAATTCTCCGTGTCAGGTGATTCGAATGATGAAATGTATGAGAACATACCTCTTGTGGAGACTTCCTCACAAGTTATACCTCTCTCGCTCAATTACCGTACACCCACTACTACCGACGACATTCCCTTTACCCGATGGGTTCTCGCCGAATCGCATGTAGTTTATTCTCTCGCTTTTGATCATCATTATTACCACCGAATCGATTATAATCCCATCCACATTAATGCACGGCAGTTCTTTAGTCAACCGACATGCTTTTTCATCATTACAGTCAAAGATCAGATATTTAAAATGTCTAAAGGATTAATCCACCGAATTCAAATTGGCCTTATAAGTTTGAAATGAAAATAATATGATGATTGGGCTTAATGATTTTCATAATTCAATAATAAAGGCCCAATAGAATAAAAAAGAATAAGCCCAATATACTCGGCCCAAAGAGATAAAATATCACGACCCAACAGATACCATATTAATCAATTGACCAAAATTAACTGTATGTTAACCATCCCGCTCAGAAACTCTGCCAATTTTTGTCTTCAAAAGTTAAAGTAGTAACAGACAAAAATAACAAACAAAACCTGAATCTTGATCATAACAAGTTTTTGCAAGGGCGAGGCCGCATCAGTAATGCCAATTGGCTTTCTTTTTACGTACTAGTAGTATATAGGCCTGATAAAATATGGTTATAGGTTGATTTTGGTTTTTAAAATATGGTTATGGTTCTATTTAAGAACTAAAACCATATTAATCATTTTTAATATGGATAATGTGGGTTGGAACCATATGGTTATGGTTAAAAACCATATTAATCATTTTAATATTGTTATGGGTTTCATAAAGACCTGATTTGACACTAATATTATGTGATTATGTATATACCCCTTACTCCCACCCCCACTCCACCCCATCCCACCCCAACCCCACTACCACTAAAAAAAAAAATATTATATGATTATGTATATACCCCTTACCCCCACCCCACCCCACCCCAACCCAAACCAAAATAATAATATAATGTGATTATGTATATACCCTTTACCCCCCCACTCCCACCCCCCACCCCCCACATACATACCTACCCACCCACCCCACCCAACCCCTTACCCCCACCCCACCACCCCCCCACTACAACTAAAAAAATAATATTATGTGATTATGATATACCCCTTTACCCGCATCCCCCACCCACCCACCCAATTCCACCCACCCACCCCCCTCTAACTACCCCACCCCACCTCGCCCACCTACCCACCCCCACCCATCCACCCCCACCCCACCCCACCCCCCACCCACCTACTTACCCACCCCCACCCACCTACTTTCACCTACCTACCTACCCACCCAACACTCCTCCCAAAAAAATGATATTAAGCGATTATGATACCCCACCCACCCCCACCCCACCCCACCCCACCCACCTACCTTCCCACCCATCCAACACTCCCTCTCAAAAAAAATGATATTAGCGATTATGTATACTCCACCCACCCCACCCACCCACCCACCCACCCACCCACCCACCCACCCCCCACTCCCAACCCCACCCCCACCCCCACCCCAACCCCAACCCCAAAAAATAATGTGTACACCACCCACCCCACCCCACCACTCTCTCCCAAAATAAATTAATATTAAGCGATTATGTATACACCACCCACCTACTACCCCTACCCACCCACCCACCAAAAAAAAAATAATCGTGTTTGAAAGTAAGTTCTTGAGAGAGAGAGAGGAGTGCAATTGAATAGAATATGGGTTAAAAAATGGTTAATCAGTTAATTAACTATATTTATTTTTAAAATATGGGTTCAAACTTTAACCAACCTGAATAAATAAAAATGGTTAACCGACCCATTTGGTTCCAATTAATATGGTTTGACCCAACAGTTAACTACTTATATTGTCAGGTCTAGTAGTATATTTATATTTATTATAAGGGTACATAATGTACATACGTAGTATATTAATTAAAAATACAACTATCATATAATATAATCACATACCGCTCACATATTGTTGACGTGATATTCATGATTTTATTATTGTGTTAAGTGGACCATATCAATAATAAATTCATGGATGTCAAGTCAGTAATATATGAGCGATATGTGACTATTTTATGTTATAGTAGCATTCTCGTATATTAATTGGTTTAATTTCATGCACATCTCTTGAAGTATCCACTTAATGAAGGGATGTTTGATAAAAATTGAATAAATCTAAATCTGAATAAGTTGAATTTGAATAAAAAAAGTTGTTTGATAATTAACATGTCTGAAACATCTGAATGACAAGATTTTATTATTTTACCTCTCTGAAAAAATTTAAAGTTATTGTAAATTTATTTAATATTACTTAATATAATAGTTAATATTTTTTATTTTTTTATTTTTTTTATTTTATTCAGTTGTTCATTCAGCTAAAAAAATATGACTTAGCCATTCAGATCAATCATCCGGATCGATTCACCATTCGATTTATTTTTTTCAAAACAAACGCCCGAATGGGTAATAATTAATTTAGCCATTCAGATGTATTCAGTCATAAACAAACAACCCCTTAATCTTTTGTAGAGGAGGATTCTGCAGTCATATAATTTGGAATGGTCCACAGCTCTATCAGTCTCTATATGGAGTGTTTAGCATGAAGTTAATTTTGATTTGGTTAATTAGCTAATACAATATCGACACGCAGGTCAGGAGTTTATCTTTTTCTACGTGTCAGCACTGTATTAGCCAATTAACCAACTTATCATAAAATTAACTTCATGATAACCGGATCCTCGAATTAGCAACCACATTTCCATTACTATTTGTATTTAATTATTATACTTACTTTGTCTGGGAAACTACCGTATCATTTAATTTTCCATACCCACTAATTCATCAACAAATCTTTAATTTAGGTATAAAAAATAAACTTATTTAGTCTAAAAATTAAGTTTTAATAAAATTCAAAAAAAAGTAGGAAGCGAGCTGCTTTTTTGGGATTTATAGATTACGATATATTGGATTTCAGCATTTTAGTTTAAAAAATAATAAAATAAAAATGGTATAAGCAAGTGAATTCTAATAAGTCATGAATTACTACGAGACCTGACAGTATGAGGAGACAACAAACATATCTTTTGGGCCCAGAACCAGAATCATCCATCTCATTTAGGAATGAAACTATGTGGAGTAGTAATTATGTAATGGGCAAGAAACTTACACGCTTCCCAAAAGTAGACCAAACATGCATGGTAGAAACCCCCAACCCCCGCCACCTCCAACCTGTACCAGTACCAATAAATGGACTCAACCATGCTAAAAAGATTTCGATTTAATTGACATTAAATATACTTTTCTCCACTCTATTAAGAGTCGGTTTATAAATATATTATTGAATTGATTTTTTTTAAGATCTTTTACAATAATATACAATATTTAATAAATAATTACACTATTAGTGGATCATCAAAATAATTACAAAAATAATAATTTTCCCATATTTATTTACAATATTAGTGTCTTTAATTTAGAAAAAACACTCATCCGCTCATTCTCTTTATCTCCGTTACTGCCTCCTCTCTTCTCCCCTTCGTCTTCTTCCTTCGCCGCCACTTCAACACCTTAAATATGTAGATCTTGTACTTCTTCTTCACTCTCTTCTTCTTTATAAATTATAATTAGGAGTCATGTTCTGCAGCATATATTGGATAACCTCCTTTTGTGACGCCCCCAAAATAGGTATACATCACCCATTTTGAGTCGTCAATAACATAGTACAGAAACAACTACAACTTTATTAATACAATACATAAACTGTGAGTTTAAATACAAATATTGTCATCTAGATAATATTCACACCCAAATAAGTTCTCATTACAATTATTGATTATTTTATAAAAATGGTGAGGACTACTAAAATAACTTCCTAGGACCTTCATTCCATACCTCGACTAGTACTTGCTACATTCTCGCCTCCTGAAAAGAAAAAAAATAGAACAAAAAGGAAAAGGGTGAATTTCAACTAGCCTAATAAAAATATTATGGTAAGATAATATAGAACAAATTATCGTTAGTCTTCAACAGAGAAAAATATGATAAAATACAATAGACAACAAGTTTCAGATCAATATTCGCAGCGGAAATAATAATTCATAGATGAGTTACGTAGATAATGAAATCTACTATAATATCTGAATTTAAAAGTCCATCATCATTATTTTATCCCTGTAACATCAATCAATATTTATCTTAAATAAAATATTCATCTTTACACTACAGGCCAAAGATATTCATCAGCTAGTCATGTTCATCTCAACACTGCTCATCTTTGCACTACTTACCAAAAAAATATTCATCGAAAATCATTAATCTTTGACCTACAAAGCCAAAAGATATTCAAAAAAATCATCATTTAGAATCGAGGATGATAAAAATATTTTAAAAAAATGAATCTAGTGAAACAAAAGAACAAAATATGAATACAATCAAAATTTAGTATCCATAATAGATATTTTGGACAAAAATGAAAATTTAATTTTTACGTAAATAGTCTTATTCGTGAATAATCTGGTATACATGAATAGTCTTGAGTATACGTGAATAAGAACCCCGATACTAAAAGACAAAAAATTTCACAAGAAAAATACTATCAATATTACTAAAGATAATGATATTGGAAGAAATAATATCATTTTAAAAAAATAATATCCCTAACTCTCGAAAAGACAAAGATTACAATCGAAATCTTTGGATATAGTTCGAAGAAAACTTGCAGATCAGATAAAGCAACACTCAAAGTATCAAAATACTCACAAGAATACGGTTAGATAATATAGAGAGAAAACTTCAGTTTCTGGTGTGATTTTCAATTTTAACCTAAGTTCCCTATTTATAGGAAAATGCTTAGAACACTAAAGCAGAAAATTTAATAAAATAATAAAAAAAAATTTAAATTTCCTACGCACGCCAATATAGTCTAGATATCAACCACACCTCAATAACAACCACAAAAACGTTTTTCTTAATTAATTCATTTAAAACTCCAAAAAAATAATAATTAATTAATTCGGAACTTCAATAATTCATAATAAATAGCTTTTTTATCAGAAAAATACGAACCACATGTCTTTTTCATAGAAAATTCCATTCTCTACAACTTTGCAGAAGAAAATTTTTCCAAATTCCAAACAAAAATTAACCGAAATTCACAAACGGGCGATTTTACAGTTTATAATCAAATTTTCAGTCAAGAAATGGGGTCCACAAACATGAAAAACATGTTTTAAATATTTTTAGTAACAAAAATGCTCTTCCTCTTCATTTATTCATATATCCCATATTCATTATAAAAATTTCACCATTATTATATTATTATAATATAATAATATATTTAAATGAATTATTTTATCAGAAAAAGATAAAATATTAATTTTTAACAATTGTCAAATTAAAAATTTTCTCCATCTATATCCACATAAAGTGAATATTTTTCTCATTATATAAATTAATAATTAATTATTCATAAATAATATTACAGAATCACAATATCGACAACCGACGGGCGCCTTGTAGAAAGAGGAGAGCTTTCCATAAAGGATTTCTCCTTCTTGGTAGTAATTAGATGACCAAATCTTTTTCTAGACAGAACTTTCTAGACATTGCTAATATTGCTATCTAATAATACAATTCAAATAATATGAATTAGTGATCCGATAATGAAAAATACTGTGTAATGACAATTATTGAAACATTAATAATATAAAATATCAACGCATCAATTATTGAATCAATAAAATAAAATATTGAACAGTAATTACTGTAACAATTATTGAGTAGTGTCTTCTTACGTAAGAATCAATAATTGAGTGCAATACAGGTAATCTTCTTTGTGTTTTAACCACCGAGTATTTCAACAAATATAATATAATAACTACACCAGTTATTTATAAACAACTTATACTTGTCGCTTTCTTCATCTAATCGCTTTCCAGTTATGGGGCCCACATTAAGATCAAGCCGTCGTATTTAATATTCCCCGACAATAAGAATATTTCACGACCAAACGAATATTCTTCGATAAAAATGAATATTTTATAACCACTTTGAAATATTTACGCATTTTACCCATAACTAAACACTTTAATCAAATCAACCCTTACTATTTCAAAATAATAAATAGAGGAAATTTAATTTCATTTATAATAAGTTGGGGTCTTACACCTTTAGTGTGGCTTTCCGATCTTCACTACAGTTCAACAACTGAGGAACAACATATCTTCCGCTAGGATTATGCTCATTAACTTCTAACAAGGCTGTTGTAACAGCCTTATAAATCTGAACTCCCAATTACTTCTTTAGGGCTTTTAAGTTTTGGATCTTTCTCGTCCAACATTTCCTGCATATGATTTTTGTAATAAAAAAAATGTAATTATTAGCATTTACATAACTGAGGTTGATTTAGTCCATAAATTAAAAAGAGAAGAAGATAAATTTTAGTGCAGTTGGTAGCCAAACATTTATACAACGGTAACCATTTTAATTTTTGTGGGTAACCCAGAGAAATTTTCGTGCATTTGGTAGCCAAAACTTTCATATAAAGGTAACCATTTTAGGTTTTGTTGGTTACATTTGTATTAAGGTTTAATTTCTGAAATTCTATTAAAAAAAAAAATTCTATAATAGATTTTTTATAATTAATTGGTAACCCAATAAAATTGAATTAGTTACGGCTTTATTAAGGTTTAGCTACTAATTGCATCATGAAAAAAATTCTATAATAGATTTTTTTTAATTAATTGGTAACCCAATAAAACTGAATTGGTTATATTTGTATAAAGGTTTGGCTACCAACTGCACTATAAAATAAAAAAATCAATTATATATTTTTTGATATTTGTTTATTGTGAAGAGAGAAATAAAAACATTTAATGTTTTTGAAGATAAAGTTCTGAAAAATTTTGTTGCCAGTTATGGATGGTTATGGAAAGGAGTTCTAAGAGAGGGATAGAAGGAGGAGAGAGTCTTTGAATTACAACGTATTAAAACACTCAACTAAATTAAAGAGATAAAAATACACTAATTTTGTAAATAAAACTTTAAATGCATTAATTGTGTAAATATTTTATGAGTGCACTATTGTTGTAATAATTTTTAAAAATGTAATAAAAAATGTAATTGTTCCTTTTTTTTACAATTAACTCATTAAATTATACGTTATTTATAAAAAATAATTTTATCGTCTATGTCTGTTAACCATTTAACAGAAAAAAGACATGACAATACGTGACAATTGATTAAATCTATGTGTCACTGACAAAGAGAGAAGATAAGTTTAATAATTAATTAAATTAAACTACACTCAACTCAATTTTATAATAAATAGTTAAACCATCACTCATTTTCATTTCTTTCACTTTATTACTTGAATCTATTTGTGCTTTTCCGGCGACCTCTCAAAAATCTATCTACCGATTTATGTTTGCAAAGTTCGGAGCTGCTATAATTTGAAGTGGGGCCGGGGTGTATGGGATTGGCTTCAGGGATTTCAGATTTGTAGGGGTGGGGTTTTGGAAGTTGATCCACTCGAATCTGATTTTGTTCTTCACAAATCAGTTCAAGATCTATTTTGTGTGTACATATTCTACAGTTACCCATATGTTGTTATTGAAAGTTTTCATTCTATTTTACTTGGCTCTTTTGTTTGCGTGATAATTTGACGGTGATTGGAGTTTGGTGATATATTTTTATGGTCAATTTTTGTATGAGAATTTATCAAATATCTCTCATCTCTGTTCTTGGTTTGCTTCCGATTTTCTTTTTGTTTGATTAGCTCGATCAATTTGAACTTCGGTATGATGTATTAATTTGTTCACAGAAATGGAAAGTAAAATTCTATTTTTTTTAGTGTGGGAGAAGTATTTTTCGGTTCTGGTTATATTTGCTTTCCTTATTTAATCATAATTTTTTGGTTACGTGAGCTGGGCTCCTTTCTTTCAGCCTTGTGCATCTTATTAGCATAATATGGTATGACTAGATTGAAAAGTTCTTGTGTTGATGTTTATTTTCTTGAATATAATTTATTCTTAACACAATTGGATAGTCTACCCACTGTTTTGGCTTCTCTTGTTCCCCTCGTATTCACTTTTCTATTCTAGCATCTTCCTCTTAGTTTATGTTGGATATCTGACTTTGTTTTCTCATCTGATCTGGGTGGTGGGATTTATGATATGGATTCTTTTTGGGTGGGGGGATTGATTATTTGATGGATTTGTTGGAAAATTTTGATTTTGGGTTTGGGGAAGAAGACAAAATATTGACAAGTATTTGTTCATTTGTTTGATTCTTTTATATTAATTTTATAGATTATGTGGATGTTTTGTTCAACAAATTAATATTGTTTTCATTATAATTTCTTGGTGTTGTGATTTTAATTTAGTTTGCTAATTCAGGGCAATACATGCAATACACAATGTTTATATTATATTGTATGATTGTGCTGGATTTGTATTTTAATAATTAAAATATGAAATTATCAATTTTCGGACAGGTATAACACTAGTTTCTCTAAATTAGAGATAATTTTACCTTTTATTTTTTAATGACTGAAAACGGAGATTTTAAGAAAAATTATAAATTAATAATAAAATATATTAATGTATAATGTTTACAAATGTATTTATATAAAATTAATGAATTCATATTTTTATAAGTTTTAAATATTTTAGGTTATCTTTCTCTCTTCATATCTAATGGTTTCGGATTTAAAAATAGTAATAATTGATGTTTGAAGTGTTTTAATATTTTTTCTTTTATGTTTAAGCCTAGATTTAATGATTTCATAATATAAATAATAATTATATAAATTTTAAAAGTCAAAATAATAATTAATTTTCAAAATTTTAGTTATATTTTTGAAGTTTGAATTTATTTTATGAATTTTAATTTTAAATTTGTGCTTATTATGAAAATATTTATGAATAATGTTAAAGACATTACTCAAATTCAAAATTTACTCAAATTTCTCTTATTTTAATAATATATGTAATATATCTGAATAAAATAAAAGACAAATTTGTTCAAAAAATATTAATAATTTTAATTATTAATATTGAGGGTATTATAATGAAAATTAGTAATATAAAAGGTCAGACATTTATATGTCATATTACTAATTTTAGTTTTATCTGAAGATGGGTTAATTAAATAAATGAATTTAATGAGTTATTTAAATTAAAAAAAATTATATATTTATGTGTAATTTATATATTTTATTTAAAATTGTACCATATTGAAAAAAAGAAATATTTTTTGTATGCTATAATACCAAAGTTTTACCATATCAAACAAATATTAATGATTAAAATAAATTTAAAAAAAATATTTTTATTGTACTTTTATTTTGAATGGATTATTTTATTTTATTTATTTGATTTTGATAAATTTATCATTAAATTTATACAAGTTTCTATCTAGGCATCCCACAAATTAAGAAAAATGTTTGACATGTAGGTTTCACGTGGCAACTCATGTAATTTTTCCGTCTAAAGTCAAACAATTTAACAGAATTTGTAACAATTTGTAAAATAATTGTAGTTCAGTGAGTGAAATGTAAAAAAAATTATTTTGGTGATGCATTTGTAAACCGACCTTTAAACCAATTTAAATGTGATGTTATAGGTCTCAAATAATGTGTTATTATGTTGGAGTAGATCTTAGTAAAAAAATTGATCATGGTCTTAGTACTGTGTTTCCTTTCTTTCACTCTATTTTCTCTCAATAATTTTAAATTTCTTCCTCTCCCCAAACACAAACACAAACACAGTGAGGATCATCACATTACAATACTTGTACAAGATAAATCAAGTAAAAGAGTTTTCTGCAATTAAGAATCACATTAGAAATTAAAATTTGATGTGTTTTTTTGGTTTTTAAAATTTACTAAGGTTACGTATAGAAATTAGTATTACATTTTTTTTAAAGAACTATGTCTAATTACATTTATAATATTTATACAAATTAAATTTCATAATTAATATCAATTATCTTATTCACATGAAGCCGAATTACAAATAGCTCCCTCTTCTAAAACCTTTGCTCTTGAAGAATATCATCTCCCATCTTTCTTTTGGATTTTTACTATAAAATCTTATTTATCTATTTATTTATTATTATGCTGGAAATTGATTTATTAATAAAATTATATAATTCATTAAATGGTTGTTTAGTTTATCTATATAAATCTATGTTATGGTTTATGCATATATATAAATGTTATACACAGAAGATATAAATCATATGTAATATATAAATAAAAAAATAATACTTTATAACCTAGGATGATTTGAAAATATTATTTTAATTTTGAAATAATAATAAATTTAATATATATATATTTATATGTATATATGGATAATCGCCAGATTCTTATTAATATTTATGGCGACCAGATTTTTAGGCTATGGTGATGAATTACATCTAAATAGTTATGATGATGGGTGAAACCGTCACTATAGTCCAAAAATTCGTTCTTAATCGATCATCGCAGAATACACATTAATCTTGTATAATTTTTTTCCATATATATATATATATATATAAATTTAATGTTCTAATGAATGAGATTACACTGTGTTAATCAATACCTCATAATGTCTATTAATATATTTAAGTAATATTATGAACATTATTATTATCCTATAAAAATTTTCATAAGACAATTTATCATTGATTATATAAATTTGGTAGTCTTTTAATATTTATTATTAAAAGGATTAATTTAGTTGTTAATGAATTTATGATTAAAGATAGATAAATTATGGACTTATGAAATTATTTTAAATGTATCATAATTGTATTAATTGAATATGAAATATTTATGTACATTTATAGAGAAAATATTTACAATTTATTAATAAAGAGTTTATTTAATTTATAATTCCTAGAATTGAAGTACAATTACACTTAATTAGTGGAATTAATTGTAATTAATATTTATTCTAAATATTATTATTATTAGATGGAGTCAGAGGAATCCTAGCCTAATTGGATCCAAATTCTCAAGAGATGTATTTCGTTATAAAGATGATTATGGTTTTATTTTTATTTAAAAAAAAAAAAGAAGGGAAAATTTTATCAACATCCGGTGTCAGACCGGCAGCCTCCGGTTAGAGGAGACGAAGAGAATTTGAATAGAGAGTTACAATGGTGTCATCGCCTGTGGTAAATACATACCCACTGTCGAGCTACACTTTTGGAACAAAGGAGCCCAAGATGGAGAAAGACACCTCCGTCGCTGATCGCCTTGCTCGCATGAAAGTCAAGTTAGTTTCTTTTTTCTTATCTTTTGAAACCTAAATTAGAAAAAAAAAAGATTGTCCCTGGATACATGTTTTAGGCTTAAAATTATATGTACTGGTTTTATGGCGAAACCCTAGATCGAAACAACTAATATTAGATTTTTTCTTATTTTCCTTTTGTTTCCGAGCGATAATTCTTGAACTTAATTTGTTTTTGCAGTTATACGAAAGAGGGCATGAGGACCAGCGTCGAAGGAATCTTATTGGTACTCCTCTTTCTCACACGCACACTCATGAAATTATTTGTGCATTTCATTAAACAGTTGTATAGTGGGAAGTTAAAGAAAAACATTGGGATCTCTCTGAGATGGTATTGTTAATTACTTTTAAAACTACAGCCTAATTTTAAATAAATATTGAATTGGTAAATATATTAAACTCACAGCATCATAATAGAATGAGTTAATTCGGAGGTGTAATCAAGCTCGAACCATAAAAGATTAATTATGTGGATAGTGCAAGGTTCATTAATGATCAAAGCATTACTTAGATGGCATCCTAGATCAAGTCATTGGATTATTGCTAATAAATAAGCTATAAAACAGCGCCTTCCTTAGTTAATTGAATCATCTACTAAGTTCCGTTGTAATTAGTTTTCTTACAGTTGATAGTGTTCTGTGACTGCCTATGTTAGCATGCATATTAAATAAACACTATAGTGCACCGCAATTTGTCAAAGTGACGACTTTGTAGAAATGCATTCTCTCTGATTATATGACCAGGACTATTGTAGGATGGAGAAGTTCATAGACAGTAAGGACTTGCCTACTCTCATTCTCAATCCTTCACTGACATATAACCCCTTTGTCCGAATTTGAGTTCCATCTAGTTCAAATCTTGAGCCCTGATAGATGAGATTATTTTAGTAAATCTAATAGTATTAGCTCTTTGTTTTTTTGTGGACATGTCATTTCCTTTTAGTGTACCCATTAACTAATTTAATTGGAGTGTATGTACATGTCTTTATGCAGTCAATACTAATATGCATCCCTCTCCTGGCACCTTTTTATTTCTTCTGATAATTATCTCTCTACCATCTCTTAGTAGATTTTATAATATTTTATTACGTGATGAAGAGGCAAAATATGGCACATATCTAGTAGTCTTTTTCAATGTACACAAACATTATACATGGTTTTGGCTTTGCAGGTGCAGGAACATAATCACCCCCATATTCTTCTCCTGCAAATTGGAAACACTTTTTGCAAACTTCCTGGTGGGCGCCTCAAGCCAGGAGAGAATGGTATTATGCTTTACTTATGGGGTTCTCATTAAATTTAATGGTCTGTACTTTCTGAGGGCAGTTCATTCTTTTTTTAAAAAAGATTATTAATAGCTATGCTTTTCTCTTGATGCTTCAGAAATTGAGGGCTTGAAAAGAAAACTCTCTAGCAAGCTTGCTGCTGCTTCTGCTGGTTTTCAGCCTGAGTGGCAGGTACTACTTCCTATTTACTGTTGTAATTAAGAGTTTCAGAATTAGTTTAGGGGACAAAATTCTGATAAATGTATGCAAAAGCATGATCTATAGCTATTCTGTGAGTAGTGGGATACAAATAAAAATTGCAACGGAATGCTATATTTGCTGGACTGAGATTCCATAAATTTATGCTGAGATGTGAAACTTATCCAGATGTTATCTTTCTCACTTCGTACCTGTTTTTTCAAGGATCGCATATTCATTCTCTGCGTCTAGGAATATATTTCTGCAGGCTTCATTAATCTTTACTTATGTCATTGTAGATAGGTGAATGCGTGGGTATCTGGTGGAGGCCAAATTTTGAAACCATAATGTACCCATACTGCCCTCCCCATATAACAAAACCCAAGGTAAACTGCAAATGGAAATCATATTAACACGAATAACATATTTTTACCTGTATATATTTTGAATTTCCCTGCTCTCTTCCCATCTTCTTCTCTTCCCATCCTCTTCTTTATCTAATGTTATTAGCTGGCACCTTTCTGGTAATGCAGGAGTGTAAGAAGCTTTTCCTTGTTCATTTGTCTGAGAGAGAGTATTTTGCTGTGCCAAAGAATTTGAAACTTCTTGCAGTTCCGTTGTTTGAACTCTATGATAATGTTCAGGTATGTTGAATACAACATTTTTCTCCTCAAAGGTAAATTGGTGTTGGATTGTATTACTTAACATGATTACACGAATACCAACAGGTGGTATACTTGAAAAAGGCAATTATATGGTCAAGGTCTTGCATAGGCGTATTAAGTCCTCTCTTAAATTATATCATATGGAAAGCTTTTGTGCTCAGCTTTGATTTTGTTTCTCAAGCAATATGTTGTCTTAGAAATGGCAAGACCATGCGTGTTTTTTTCCCATATTTTATAAACTTATTGTTCTACTGATGTGGTTCTTATAGTAATTCTTATTCACTTCTGCTGGCAGAGATATGGTCCCGTTATATCCACAATTCCGCAGCAGTTGTCTAGATTCCAGTTTAACATGATGCAGACATAAATGATGGACTTCAAGAGCTCATACCCAGATAGGAATTATAGGAGACATTTGATTTGGTAGGTTTGTAGGTCCTTAATTTTGCAGATAACTAAAGAGAGTTTGACTAGGACTTATGACATATTTTATCCTTCTAGGCTGAATAGTTTTAGCTTCTCATTTCTCTGTGTAATTGTGTGATCTTTTTACCGGAACAAGTTCTGTTCTTTACCGTGCTACTTTGTCATTTGAGTAATCACATTGATGTTATGAACAAAAAGTAGTTCTCCAATAGTTTATGACTTCTTGGTTGCTACGGCGAGATGGGTTTGCTACAGTGCTCTTTTTGACAAATTTTGTTGCAACTATTGTTTGCCTATGGCACTGTAGACAATAGTTACTTGTGTTATGGATGTGGCGTCCTGCCTGCTACGTTGCCAGTTCCTACTAGTGTCAAATAATTTTACCCATCAACAACATTTTTCTACCTCTGAATAATTTTTTTTTATTATAAACAATAAAATTATACATGATTTTTTTTAAAAAGAAAAATTAAAGTAGTTGTTCGGATCATTTGGCAAACAGAACAGGCAGGACACCAAATCCAGGAGTGCCGACCATTTCATATTAAGACCGATTCTGTACCTCATATTTTTGAACCGGTTTTGATAGAAATGCAATTCCACATTTTTGAAATATGTTAAATTTCAAATAAATATTCGTTTCAATAAATATCCTACATCTCTTTTTTCTACGACATCAAAAGTTTCTTCAGGTGAATCTCATAGGAGACTACTGCACCCTGTTCTCTTCCATATATTCTTTTGTTCCATCTCGTCTCTTGCATCTGTGGCCTCTTTCCACCGACCCATAGAAGCATGAATGTGAGACGAGCACGAATACTCCAGATTCATTTACATTCACCCCATGACCCATCTCTATCACAAGCTCCGCCAATTTAAGATCACCTCTGACCTTGCAACCGCCAAGTAATGCTCCCCAAATAGCAATATCAGGCTCTAATGGCATCTCCTTAACCATAATCAGTGCTTCCTCAACCTTATCATTTCGGCTTAGTAAATCTATCATGGATCCATAGTGCTCTAATTTTGGACTTGCCCCAAATTTTTTCTTAATACTAGAAAAGATTTCACGACCTTCGTCTACCAGGCCTCCATGACTACATGCAAACAAAGCACTAGTAAATGTGAAGTCATTTGGCTCCAAACCTTTCTCCTGCATCAAATAGAAAATTTTGATAGCATCTTGTGTTCTTCCATGAATTGCTAGTGATCTGATCATAACATTATAGGAAAACACATCCTTATTTTGGATTTTTATAAAAACTGTGAAGGATCTATTAACATCTCCACATTTAGCATACATTTCTACAAGAGCAGTCCCTACTGAAACTGCCAAATTCAGCCAATCTTCAATTAGAGAATGTACCCAACTCCCAAACTCTAAAGCACCTAAGTGAGAGCAAGCTGAGAGAGCTGAAACAAAAGTGTACCCATCTGAATCAACACCTTCAAACTTCATTCGAGTAAAAAGATCCAATGCTTCTTCAAATTTCCCGTTACAGGTATAACTTGAAATCATGGAATTCCAGGAAACCACATTCCTCTCGGGAATTTCCTCGAAAAAATTTCTAGCCCTTTCAAGATCTCCACAATCAGCATATGCTCCGATCATTGAAGTCCAAGACACAACATTCTTTTCTGGCATCAGGTCAAACAAATCTATTGCATTTGCCACATCCCCGACTCGGACATAACCAGAAATAACCGAATTCCAGGAAACAATATCTCTTTCAGGCATATTATCAAACAGCTGTCTCGCACACTTAATGTCACCAACAACAGTATACCCAGTAATTAAACGGTTCCATAAATCAACCGGCTTATTGCACATATCACTGAAAATCTTTCGAGCATCATTCATTCTGTCGTTTTTTGGTACACCCAATTGAAAAGCTTCGACCATCTTCAAGTACAAATTAAAAAGTGAATTGGCAACTGGAAAAGCAGACTCAAACCCAGCTTTTATAATTTGACAGTGCACCTTCTCCCCGGTTCTAAACCATCGCAATGCAGTGCATGAATTTATAACATACGGGAATGTGAAATTATTGGATTGCAGCCCTCTTTGACGCATTTCATGGTACATTGATATGCATTTGTCAAAGGGACCATTATAAGCGAAGCCTCTAATGATAGCATTCCAAAGGGTGATCTCATTATTAAAACAATGCCCACCCATTTGAGAGAAAATCCTAGTGGGATACTCCATTTCCCCGAATTCGGTGCTCCGGCGAAGAAACTTTAATCGAATCTGTATATTTTGATGGAGGAGGGAAGTTGTGACAATGAAGGCATGAATCTGTTTCAACTGCTTGAAGGTGCATTGTTGCAGAAAGTATGAAACTTTGGCTTCTAAAGGATAAGGCATATGTTATGTGTAAGTATTGGTTTAAAGTTTAAACCATCTAAACAACTTATAATTGAATGTATCAGTACTCTTTCTTAGAAGACTATATATATATATATATATATATATATATATATCTAGTAAGTATATCCTTAAGTGAGTACTTGCTACAAATACATAAGAGTCCGGTGCATATATTATCACGCACGCACGCAAGGCAGGCAGATGAAGAATACTGATTAAACTGGTCGAGTTAAAATCTGATACTAATTGGTCTGGTATCAAAGGAGAAAAAACTAGACGCAAAACAGATGTAGTGGAAGTACCGAGTCCAATGTTAATTGGAATGCAATTTGTTTTGGTTCGTAGAACCGACCGATAAAGTTACATATGTTCAACAGTTCTATATTGTTGAATGTTCTTCTGTTAGAATTTTGATGCAATAAATAAAACTTACTACTACATTTTACTATAATAAAAGATTTTTAGTTGAATCAGAAGTCCTACTACCTCCGTTCCTAAAAATTATTGTTTAAGGTTTTGGCATGGATTAAGAAAGTATCATTTACTAAGTAAAATTTGTTTGAAATTTCATCACTACCCCTTTATGGAAAATTGAAAACTATTAATATAATAGAGAGAATTTCTTGAGACAATGAGAGAAGGTAGGAGTAATATAGGAAAATAAATAATTTATTCTCCTTAAAAGTTATAAACAACAAACTTTTTGGAACAATTTTTTTTCTTTCTAAAACGACAATCTTTTAAGAACGGAGAGAATATAATTTAATAAGTACAAATGAAATGTTTGGGCATATATATATCCGATATATTAATATATATTTATGATGTTTGGTATGTAATATATATATTACATATATATATATCCGATATATCCATATTCATGAATATTTGGAGAATAAGTTGAGGAGGCGGAGGTAGCTAGTTTAGCAAGGGTAACAGCAGACATGCTTGCTATGTACCGGTAATAAAAGGGACCTTTAAACTCTTACAAAAGCAAATATTAATAATAATATTTTCTCGTTCTTAAAAGATTATCGTTTAAGATTTTTATATATGGATTAAGAAAGTCATTTAATACTATCATTTACTAGTAGCAATTAAAATTTGTTTGGAATTTTATCACTACCCCTTTATGGGAAGTTGAAAACTATTAATATAAGAAGAAAAAAATTCTTGAAACAATGAGAGAAGGTCCTAGGGATAATATAAGAACCTAAATAATTCATTCTCCTAAAAAGTTGTAAACAACAAATATTTTAAAATAAATTTTTTCTTCTAAAACGACAATCTTTTAGGCAGACAAACAGACTGAGAGCCGAGTCTCCCTTTGATTTATTTCATCACAGTAATCAAGCAGGGGATATGAATGACATTAACAACCACGCTTCTTTGAAATTTTCTTCAGTTGAATCGAATCTACTCTATTTTAGTATTGAAGTACTAGTAATCAGTTTAATTAGTCAAAGAAAGAGCTAGGGTTGGTACGTACATAACGGTTTGTCGGTTTAGTCTCATGATCACATATATACTATCAAATTAATTAATTAATTAATGTTATGGTTGGTTCTTCCGGTTAGTTAAAATGAGGGACGACTTAACATAACAGTTTACAAGAATCCGGTTAGCAACTTCATGGTAAGTTCATTTTATGTCCAATAAAATGTTATACACGGATAGGAAGACGATCTCTTCGTGTGTCAACACTGTATTAACATAGTATGAAGTCATTTCATAATAACAACTCTCAGTTGACAATATAATTTAATTGATAAACATGGAATATATCAAATCCTTGTGCTGTAACACCAACGTACAACAGATTGCTTTGCTTCGATTGCTCTACCCTTTATTCTTTAATAATACATACATACATTCTGCATGTGTCACTCTCCATCCAATTAATGATATCCTTGTCCTTAATTTATTATTATTATCAACATCGAATCCGGATGAATCATTCGAATGAATATACTAAAGCCCACATTGCTCATGATTTCAAACTCCTCAATACAGAGGAATATATATAAAATATATATGTATGCATTGCCACCTAACTGTTTGTAATGTATTGTAATATAATATATGCTTGATGGAAGTCTAAAGTACTCTAATTAATATAGGATTTACTTTTTTTACGAGGAGAAGAAGCTAATTGATTTAAATAATTAATTACTATATCCTTGATTAATTTAAGGTTTACTTTGGTTGATGACGTGATGGTGGCATTTCATAACGTATTAATTATATTCTTTTTCCAATTCTCATAAAATAAAATAAAAAATCAATAAATTATCACTTTTACAAAATCAAGTCCTCTAAAACCAAATCTTCTTCATCTCTTAATTTGTTGTTCTTTTAAACTTGATTCATGTGGTAAACACCAATAAGAACTTTAATAATCGTATTATACGTACTAAGCAAATAGATTACGTTTAAGATTATTAAAGTCTACAAAGTGAGTTAGCAAAAATTCTATTTGAACTTAAATCTCTCCATCCATCCCTCGGTGGAAGTCAGAGATTTAATTTAGGTGGTTTATTTACTTTAAACTCTAGCTGTTCAAACCCTCAACCTCATTCTCACCAAATTTATATTAATTAATTATTATGTTTTTTGTTATATAGAAGACCGGGTATAAACAGAATAATGAAATTATTAACGGTTATTAAAGATTAATTTCATAATTAATATGATTTATTTAAAATTAAGTAATCATTGTTAATAAAAAGATATATCATAAGTTCATTAAAGCATATGCTACATTAATAGAAGTATAGACTACATAGAGTACTTGCTGCCTCAGAAGGCGTGGTTTTTTTCTAATTAATTTCTAAAAGGACAATCACCAATTCTTTATTGTACAGTTTTTTAACCATGCATCAAAATATCCAGAACATTTAATTATTATTTAAAAAGAAAGAAAAATATTTTCCTTAATATATAGTTTCTGATTATTTTAATAACAACTACGAATGTACAAGTTGAAGTTATGTTCTTTGACTATGGCAAATTTCGTAGGATTTAACACATTTCGTACGTTTTAAATTAGAGATATATTTTGATTTTTTAAGTCAAGTAGTTAAATAGAGTAATGAAGAGAGAGAAAGAAGAGTAATTAATTAGTGTATAGATAATAGTAATGAAATTTTAAATTAACATTATTTACCTAATATTAGAATTAATGAAATTTTTTAATCTTAAATGATTTATACTATAATGGAAAGGTGGGAGTCCTTGTGATCGAGGCTGCTAAATGAATGGCAAATTATTGGCTGGAGTTGGTGATTCTGAGTACAAATAAGAATTCTATCTCTGATGGGAATTACACCTACTCAATTATCACAAAGTCAATCCCTTAATTGCATAAGCAATGTCTAGAAGTCCGCAAATGAATTTGACAATTTTTTATGACAATTCTAATTCACTTAAGCCAATCAAATTATCAATTGTTTTTTAAATAATAATAAATAAAAAAACTAGCAGAGGACAACTAATCTTCCCTTTATATATATTCCAAGGCATCTACGTACAGTCATGGCCCGTGAAGCTCATAATCTCATTTAGCTATCTAGTAATAATACTAACTATCTCACTGTTCTCTTGAACCAAGTTTTGTGACGTACGTGCATAATATAATAATGGGGTGCAAGTCATTGGAAAAGTCAAAAATAAAGCAGAAGAAGGGGTTATGGTCACCAGATGAAGACCAGAAGTTTAGAGATTACATCATGAATCATGGTCATGGCTCCTGGAGCTCCCTCCCCATCAAAGCTGGTGTGTTACTAATTAACTTTCTTATACTTATATCTGCTGATTATGATTATTGGCACATTAATTGACCATGCATCTACTATGGGACTATATATTTATATCTCTTTTTTATAATTAATTGTTAATTACGATCCATATACAAGCTTATTAGGATTACATCAAAGATAGAATGCATACTGTTTGAAAATCATAACGTTATATATTGATGTTGGAGCTTGTATCAAGGACTATATATACATTATGTACGTTAATTAGAGGTGTGCGTTATATATTTATTTCTTTTCTTTTTCTTGAATTTGATATAATATCACATCAGAGTACGTAGTTTATTGACATTTTTAATCAGTTCTTGTTTATTTTGCGACATGAAGGTTTACAAAGGAATGGAAGGCCAGGATTGAGGCGAGGAAATTTTACGCTACAAGAGGAGGAGACTGTCCTCACCCTTCATGGAATACTAGGCAACAAGTAAGCACTAGACTTAACGACGGACAAATTTCTTGATAAACTCGTTGGCATGGAGTTTGAACCATTGAGATAGTCCGTAACCGCCGCTATATAACCTTTGCTTAGGCCTTCTACGATTTACGGATTTAGCGACAATTTTATATATATATATATATATATATATATATATATATATATAGTACTCTTGTGCATGGTTCAAGCGTCTCATCATTTGTGTATTAGAGTAGACGGACACTAATTGACAAAGGCGATGCATGCATGTGTGTGGTTTTTTTTCAGGTGGTCTCAAATTAGGCCTGACAAAATATGGTTACGGGTTAATTTTGGTTTTCAAAATATGGTTATGGTTTCATTTAAGAACTAAAACCATATTAACCATTTTTAATATGGATAATATGAGTTGGAACCATATGGTTATGGTTAAAAACCATATTAACCATATTAATCATTTTAATATTGTTATGGGTTATGGGTTCCATGAACACCCCCCCCCCAACCCCCCCAACCCCACCCCACCCCACTCCACCCCACCCGACACTCCCTCCCAAAAAAATGATATTAAGCGATTATGTATACCTCACCCCATACCCATATACCCCCACCCCCACCCCCACCCCCCACCCCCCACCCCTTACCCGCAACCCCGCCACCCCACCTACCTATCTACCCACCCCCCCCCCCCACCCAACCCAACCCTACCCTATCCTACCCACCTCCACTCCACCACTCTCTCCCAAAATAAATTAATATTAAGCGATTATGTATACACCACCCACCCTCTACCCCCATCCACCCACCCACCCAACCAAAAAAAATAAGTGTTTAGTGCGGTTACTGAGAGAGAAAGGAGTGCAATTGAATAGAATATGGGTTGAAAAATGGTTAACCAGTTAATTAACTATATTTGTTTTTAAAATATGGGTTCAAACTTTAACCAATCTAAATAAATAAAATGGTTAATCAATCTATTTAGTTTGAAGATTAATATGGTTTGGCCCAATTAGCTTCTTTATATTGTCAGGTTTATCTCAAATAGTACAACATTTGCCCGGAAAGACTGATAATGAGATAAAGAACTATTGGCATTCTTATCTGAAAAAGAAATTGGCAAAAACTGAAAACGTTCAAGATCAGACAAGATCAACTGATCATCATGACTACACCAGTTTGAAGACAAATAATCTAGAATCATCTTCCTTAAATTCATTGGGACAGTACATGAAATTAGGATCGCCCACCTATGCAGCAAATCAATTTGTCCCAAAATATAGCAACTTACCAAAGATCTTATTTGCTGACTGGTTTTCCTTTGATCGATTTCATTGCCAGGAGTACTTGAGCAATTCAAGTCAACAAACAGTACTTGCTAATGAATCTAACACCGAATTCCAGGATTCTTTGCACCAACAACTATTTGTCAACCAAGGTTTAAGCGATGGCTCAGCAGCTGACAATATGAATATTTTTCAGCCGCAGTTGAAGTTTGAGGATCAAACTTTGGAAAGTGAGTTGATTGATATCCTCTCGATCTGGGAATAACAACATATATACTGATTTCGATATGAATGATGTAATCTATATATACATTACATCATTCATGTTCAAATCTCTACACACGCATGTTATAAAAGACTTAAATATGTTTCATTGCCTTAAACTATGCGACATATTTCAGTTTGGTGATTCACCTTTAAATTTTTTAATTAAATGATTGAATTATTAATTTTTTTTAATTTGATCCGATTAAGGTGGTCATTTATGACGTAGCTATTTAGGTGGGTCATAAAACAGTTGATGTGTGAAAAAAAATATTTTTTATTTTGGGATTAAACATTAATTATATATTAAAGGGTAAAATAGGCACAAAACTTTCATTAATAATATCAGAGTAATTAAAAAACATCAAAAGCCCTCAAAACAATCACAAAATCGATCGACAAAAATCAATCGATGGACAAAAAGGCCTAGCTCTAGCTCTGAAGCACAAATTGGTTATAGGTCCTTGCTGCTGCATCCTCATGAAGTTGCTTTCAAATTAGACACTGTTTTCATCCGTTCTAACGAAAGGCCGCTATTTTTGATAAGTAACATAGTAAGGTCTTGCCCTTTCTGTAGTTACGAGTTACTGAGTTCCCTATTTGAACTGCCGACTTTAAAAATTTATAAATCTTAATTTGGATATTAAAGAAAATAAAATAAGACTCGTGTTTCGAAATTTAAAGAATAATTTAGTTTTATAAAAGGCAATATTTTTTTCTATTTATTTTATTTTGTCAAAGTGATGACATGAAAATGACATCATTCTTCATTTAATAGGGGATTTTGTTTGAGAAATAAAATGTTTTGGTCGGGTTCATAACCATGGACCGGTATAAATAAAGGGTTCTTTACATAAGTATACAATAAATAGAAAGTAATTATAAGAAAAGTGCATCAATCAAATAATTACAAAAAGATTGTACATATTACAAAAATAGTACAATTCACATTAATAAGGAAACCTAAAATCAAGGACAAATAACTATCATAATTAATAATTCAAATTCAAATATTTGGATCTAACAACAAAAATAAATTCAAATTCAAAATAACAATTCAAATTTAAATATTCAAATTCAAATCTTCATCTCCCTCATTACTATTACTATTATTATTATTTTTATTATTATTTGTTTGTGTGTGTAAAGAAGAAAGAAAAAGAATATTTTATGTGAACATGAGAGAGAGAGAGAGTATGGTGTATGAGTAAATTTGATTTGGTAAGGGAAGAAATATGTTTTTTAGATTAAGTTAGAAGAATTAAGTTAAAATGAATCAACTGTTCTTGTCTTTTGTCAAATGAAAGATTCAAAATGGGTTCTACATTTTATTATTATTATTATTATTATTATTATTATTATTATTATTATTATTATTATTATTATTATTATTATTATTATTATTATTACTACTACTACTACTACTACTACTACTACTACTACTACTATTATTATTATTATTATTATCATTATTGTTATTATTATTGTTATTTGATTTGGGCGGAAATTTTTAGTGTGAGATGAAATGTGAGCCTTTAGATTAAGTTGGAAGAATTGAGATGAAATCTGAACCGTTCTTGTGGTTTATCAAATGAAATATTCAAAATGGTTTCTATTTTATTATATAGATATTATAATTATTTTTATAATAATAATAATAATAATTATTATTATTATTATTAGTACTATTATAATAATATTTATTATTATTACTATTATTATTATTATTATTATTTTTATTATTATTTGTTTGTGTGTGTAAAGAAGAGAAGAGAAAGAAATATTTTGTGTGTGAACATGAGAGAGAGAGTATGGTGTATGAGTAAATTTGATTTGGGCGGGAAGAAATATGTGCCTTTAGATTAAGTTGGAAGAATTAAGTTAGAATGAATCTGAACCGTTCTTGTGCTTTGTCAAATGAAAGATTCAAAATAGGTTCTGTTTTATTATATAGATATAGAGGGAGAGAGAAAGAAAGAATTAAAGAATACATTGAATGAAGAAGAAGAAGAAGGGTGATGACTAAATACAGTTGTTATAGATAAGGAGAGAGAAGAAACCCTAAATTAAAGAATTCTAATTGCATACTAATTCTCTAAATGAAGGAATTCTAATTGCAATAGTATTGTAAAGAAATATGGAAGTGTATTAGTTGTGTAAAGATTTTATGAGAGCACTATTATTGTAATTATTTTTAAAAATATAATAGAATATGTAATTCATCCTATAAATAACAATTCCAAAAATCGAAACAAATTTTTTCATAATTTAGTCCTAAAGATAGTGCATAAAACTTGATAGCGCAAACCCAAATGTTGCTGGCTGGGTTCAGTACCGTTGGCCCAATTTTGAAGTACAATTACAAAACTCTAACAGAGGGTTTGAGGCCCAACTAAAATTACCGCCAGCCCAAAAGCGCAGTTACTTCGATATAAAAATGATATTTTGAGACATATTTTTAATCTCTGTTAAAAATTTATTAATTGACAACATGGTAATATTCAATTTATAGAAAATAGGTAATGACATATTAAAATTTTCATGTCATTTTATAATATAAAATTAAAATATATTTTAATTTATAAAAATATAATTATAAATTTAAAAAGAAGGGAGTAAAGTCTTTAATATTCTTAGATTTAGAGTATGATCTATTTATATAAAATTTGTTGAGTGCAAGGCATGACCAAGTCTATAATTAATTTATTTATTGATTCAAAAATATTAGATCTGATCACATCTTTCTATATTAGGAGTTTGGTGAAGGAGTCCATAGGTTAGAATGTATAACAATATTATTAATTCTGGGGAGAAATTAAAAAATTATTTACTTATTTAATTCATTTGCGGATCAATTTAAGTAATGATAAACTTAAATGGAGGAGGCCACCCACACCACACAAATGGAAATGTTGAAATCGTGACACTCATATTTTTAATGCAAAATAGAAACAAAGCGAAGCGAGGGCTCCACGCAAGGAAAAAGATGGGGAGAGAGGAAAGAGTTCACAATAACTTAATCATCCAAATTAGCTTTAAACGTTTTTGTTGAAAGTGATTAGCATAAAGTTTATTTTTGAATAAGTTGGTCAATTGGTGAATAGAAGTCTTGACACGCATGCTGGCGCTTAACGCAATGTCAATATTCTATATTACATTGATCGACCAACTTATCAAAAAAATAAACTTCATCTTAACCTGATCCGCTTTTCACCACCGGTAAGCAAATATCTTACGCAAAAGGAAATAATTTATTTTTATAAATAATTGTAGTGATATAATAGTATTTATTTATAATTATGTTGTATGAGATTAAACTATTCATAATATTTTTAGGAAACTAATAAATTTATAAGAAAAAATAATATTTATATCATGACGCCTTCAAAATTAGGTATATACATCACCCATCTTGGGTAGTGGGATACACGTGATGTAAATTTAAATACAACTTACTAATAATATAATCATGCATATGCAATCGACATAAAGCGTGAGTTTGAATACAAATATTGTTTACTAGATATTATACTGAACTCAAAAGGAAATCTCATTACAATTATTATCACACTATTTCACGAATATAGTGAGGACTACTTAATCTTATCCTCCGGACCATTACTCCGCTTCAAACTCGTCTCAAATATGTTCTCATTTCAAGAGAACGATGAAAGAAAGAAAGGAAATTTCAATAAGCAAAGAAGAAATATTATGACTAAGATAATGCAGAATAAATTATCAATAGCCTTCAACAAATGTTAAACCGATAAAATATAATAAACATCAAGTTTAATCTGCGGTGAACAAGCAATCCATTAAAAGAAATCAAGTAGAAAATAAAATCTACTATCTTTTATGATTTAAAAGGTTTTCATCATCATTTATATTTGAGACTCGCTTTTAATAAATATTCCACATCATCAAATCACCCCCGCACTACTACCAGGATATTCTTTAAAGATCACGACCACAATTATTCATGCACTACTACGGCCAAGAATAGTTGTGTATTCATTAATAATCATGATCATGTCAACAATCGTCCATCAACGATACTACTACCATCGAGGATTTTTATCACATCATTTGTAACATTACGGTCGTGATTACAAGAATAGTCTCTGGTCGTATAATCATACCAAGTCCATCTATGCACTACAGTGCCACGTATGACTTTCAACATAATATAAACATGAGGATGATGACAATGATATAAGAATTAAAAAACAAGTTCAAGAATTAATTTATCTAGAACCAATAACATCCAAATCACAACACGATCTGCTTGTAGAGTAAAATTCAAGAATCTTCGGAGAAGAATATTTCCATGAAAGGATCTTTGGATGAAGCCAAATATCGAGGATATTCCACTAATTTCATGGAGTATAGAAGTCAAAGTTTTAACCAACCCAGTATAATAAAGAATGGAATAACAAAAGAAATCACCACGTACGCGATGGGCCGCATGCGAAATTGGTTATTCCAACGTAATAATAAATAACGGAATCCAGTGTCCCACGTAAAACGCATGCATGACGGGATGTTCTAACAGAATAATAATAAAAAGATTTTAACCGTGTCCGGTGTAAAACACATGAGCATGGGATGTTCCAATGAATAATAATAAAGAAGATTAAACAGTCCTGTAAAAAACACATGCATGCATGGATGTTCAAATGAATAATAATAAAAAGATTTTAACCAGTCCCAGTGTAAAACACACGACGGATGTTCCAATGAGAATAATAGAAGAATGTCACCAAGTATAGGGTGATCACAGCGTATCAAGTTATTCCAATGTAATAATAAGCGATGGAATAACAATGATTCTCTTCGCTGAATTAAGAAAGAATAACACCCCTTACTTTTGGTAGGAGATTGAATACTGCAGAAGTGTAAGAACAAAATACTCTTCTTCTTTCTCTTATTCTCTCTATACTTTCTCTCTAAAGCTTGAATGAATTCGTGAAAATAAATGAAGACTTAGCCTCTATTTATAGAAGATTTCTAGCTTAAGACCTACCACGTGTGAAAAGGCGAGTGGTTTGACGACCGTGATGTGAAAAGAAAAGTGGTTCAACGCCTCAGAATGTGAAACGACAAGTGGTTCGACGCTTTTGTAATGTGAAACGACAAGTGGTTTGGACGCTGTAATGTGAAACGCAGCAAGTGGTTTGACGTCTGGTAAAAGGTAATTACTATTAACGAAGGTAATTACTATTCACAAGGGGTAATTACTATTGACGAAGGTAATTACTATTGATTGAAGGTAAATACTATTACGAAGGTAATTACTATTCACAAAGGTAATTACTATCGACGAAGAGACTCTTAGATGATGACATACGGCCCCCCCATAAAATAATCAAACTTACCACAAACGCCTCATAATGTACTTTTATATACATTAAGGATTGAATAAATATTACCACAAATCATTTTATTTTTAATCAACACATTTTTAATCTTTCAACAATTATTAATCATTTATAACTTGTCGTCTCAATTAATAATATAACATATTATATGATGATAATCTTGTGACAATAATTGAATCAATAATATAAGAGATATGATCACAGTGAATTCTCGTAAGAATAATTGAAAGCATAATGGTGAATGACTTCTCACGTAAGCATCAATAATCAATACCGTAGTGTTACTACTAAACCACGCCAGACATCGTATTTTCTTTACCAACGGGTAGTTCAATGCAGCTTTTAATTCAGTAACACCTCCGTAGTTATTTTTATAAAATATTTTTTGTCGTTTTCTCGATCCGAAATAATAATTACATTAATGGGGTCCACCAATGATTGAGTAGTTATGCGAATATTCCTAACAAAAGAATATTCCCGATCAAACGAATATTTTATAACAACTTGCATACTTTGCAAAATTTATAAATATTACCCACAACTATAACATTATATCAAATTTATTCCATAATATTCAAAAATAATATTTATAGAAAATTCATCTTTATTTATAATAAATTGGGTCTTACAACCTCCCCTTCTTATGAAATTTAGCCCTCGAAATTAGTGGTACGATACCAGGTATGTCAAGAGGTAAGGATACCTTGATTTCATTTCATTCTAACTCCCAAGTCATTTCCTCAACATCGTGGTTTCTCCACAAAACTTTGACTTGAGGTATAACCTTGGAGCGTAGAATATGTTCCTTCTTATCCAAAATTTGAACAGAACCTCTTTATACGTCAAATCTTCCGCTTATTTCGTCCGGCCTCTAACTCAATAATATGGTTCGGGTCTTTCACATATTTACGTAACATGGATATGTGAAAACGTTATGAACACGAGACATATTTGGCGGTAGAAATGAGTCTATAGCCACGAGTTCCTACTCGATCGAGGATTAAAATGGACCGATGAATCGAGGATTAAGTTTTCTCTCTTTCAAATCCTGTAACTCCTTTCCATGGAGCAACTCTTAACAACACACGATCTCCTATATCGAATTCCACGTCCTTTCGATGAAGATCGGTATAACTCTTTTATGGATTTTGTGAGGTTTTTATACGTTGTCGGATCGTTTGAATCTTTTAAAGTAGTCATACGTACCAACTCCGGTCCACAACAACGTTGCTTCACCCACCTCATCCCAAAGATCTGGGAGAACGACACTTTCTTCCATACAACGCTCGAATGGAGCCATGCCAATACTTGCTTGATAACTCATTGTTGTAGGAAAACTCCACCAATGGTAAGAACTTCTCCCAACTCCTCAAATCAAGGACACACGAGTCTTAATAGATCTTCAAGAGTTTGAATAGTCCTCTCCATTGTCCGTCCGTCTGAGAGGATGATATGCCGAGCTAAATCGTAAGTCTGCGCCCATAGCTTTTTGCAAACTAACCCAAAATCGTGAAGTGAATCTTGGGTCTCGATCGAAACTATGGATACTGCATACCATGCAGTCTTACAATCTCGTTTATGTACATACGAAAGCAAGACGTTCAAGTGTATAAGTTTCTCGACGGTAAAAATGAGCGGACTTGGTCAATCTATCAACAATGACCCAAATCGCATCAATGCCTTGAGAAACCTTAGGAAGGCCGTGAACGAAATCCATGGTAATGTGCTCCCACTTCCATTCCGGAATTTCAAGTGGTTGCAATGGACCTTTTGGTACTTGATGCTCCGCTTTTAACTCGTTGACAAGTTAGACACCTTGAGATAAACAATATATCTCTCTCTTCATATTGCTTCCACCAAAATGTATGACGAATATCATGATACATTTTGGTACTCCCGAGATGGATTGCAAATGGTGTGTTGTGCGCCTCCATCATGATATTATACTTTAAATCGTGGTCGTTAGAACACAAAGTCCGGAGTTGACTCAAGTATTCCTTCTTCATCGATTCTTCTTCCCTAAGATAAGACCTTCTTGCATTTTCTTCCTCATACTGAATCGACCTCGTGTTTTGTAGCTTGGCGACTTTAACTTTATCGATTAAAGTCGGGTTTCTACTCAGATACTCGCTTATCATCACATGCGTCCCTAGAGTCTTTAACTCTATCTCCATCCTTTGCAAGTCACACAAAATGGGTCTTTGTGTTGACAATAACGCACTCGTGATTTTCATACGATTTTACGCTTTCAATCGTCGCCACCTACCACGCTCGCTTTTCGGATGGTATTGGATGGTATGATCATAATCTTTCAACAGCTCAAGCCAACGTCGTTGTCGCATGTTGAGTTCCTTTTGAGTGAAGAAATATTTGAGGCTTTTATGATCCGTAAAGATCTCCACTTTCTCCCCATACAAGTAATGCCTCCAAATTTTAAGTCTGAAAGACAACAATGTCAACTCTAGATCATGAGTAGGATAATTCCTCTCATATTCTTTGAGTTGTCATGAGGCATAGCTATAACTTTTCCATGTCGCATGAGAACACATCCCAACCCTTTGCTCAAGCATCACCAGATGACAAATCCTCCGAGCCGATGGTATTGTCGAATAAGTCTTTGAAATAAGTCTCCTCTCGAGTTCTTGAAAACTCCTCTCACATTCTTCGCTCCAACCGAACTTTGTATCTTTCCAAGTCAATTTGAGTCAATGGAGTAGCGATTCGAGAAAATCCTTCCACGAATCTCCGATAATAACCAAATAAACCGAGAAAGCTACGTCTTTCTATCCATCGATTTAGGTTGTTCCTAGCTTTGAATAGCTTCAATCTTTCTTTGGGTCAGCAGATATTCCATGACTTGATACCACGTGCCCAAGGAATGCTACTTCTTCTTGCCGAACTCACATTTCTTCAACTTGGCATAAAGCTTATATTCACGAAGCTTTTGGAGTGTCGACCTCAAGTGTTGCTCATGATCTTCACGGGCTTTTGGAATAAATAAGGATGTCATCAATAAAGACGACCACAAAGTGATCTAAATATTCCTCAATACTTGGTTCATCATATCCACGAAGGCGGCGGAGCATTAGTCAATCCAAAGGACATGACTAGGAATTCATAATGCCCGTCTCGAAGTTCGAAAAGCCGCTTTGGAATGTCACGGTTCAATCTTCAATTGGTGATATCCTAACGAAGATCAATCTTTGAAAAGAATTTGGCTCCTTGAATCGGGTCAAACATGTCATCAATACGTGGCAATGGATACCTATTTTGATGGTGACATGATTCAACTCCGATAATCAATACAAAGTCGCATACTCCCATCTTTCTTCTTCACGAATAGAGCAGAGCACCCCAAGGAGAAGTACTAGGACGAATAAAGCCAATGTTTAACAATTCCTGCAGTTGGGTCTTTAACTCCTCGAAGTTCAATAGAGCCATTCGATATGGGGCTTTGGAAATAGGTTTTGTCCGGGGTTCAAGGTCGATACAAAATTCAATTTCACGCCTGGGGTAGGCCAGAAGTTCTTCGGGAATACGCCGGAAATTTATTAACAATGGAAATATCGTTCAAAAGCGGCGTATTTTTGTTTAAATCATGACATGAGCTAAGAAAGCTTGACATCCGTTTTTCAATAAACGAATAGCTTTATGGCTTGAGATAACCGTGATTGATTTTAATGGTTTGGTCGTTTGACTTGCATAATAGGTTGATTAGGAATATGAAAGCTAACAACCTTACGAAAACAATCAATTTTTGCATGATAAGTAGTTAACCAATCAATCCCTGTAATCACGCCAAATGCAAGTATTTTTAATGAAATAAGATCGACGGGTAAATGTGAGGGTACCGATTTGAACCAAACGAGACTTATAAATGCTGGATGTAATGAAGGTTTCTCCCAACGGAGTTTCCACAGATAAGTCAAAGTCTAATTTCTCCGAGTCAAATTTAATCGATGAGCGCAAGTAGGAGAAATAAAAGAATGGGTAGAACCCCAGATCAAATAAAGTATAGACTTCATTAGAGTTTATGATAAGCTTACCCGTGATGACCTCATTCGGATTCCTTGCTCTTTGGGAGGTCACAACAAACGCTTCTCCTCTTGACTACCGATTTTGACTTTTACGACTATGACCTTCTGTTGCCTCCATCCTAGTGAATTTGTCTTCTGAAAACGACAAAATTGAGCTAAGTGACCTTCTCTTCCACAATTATAACATGCTTTGACTGCATGGCGCTAGCTTTGATCGATGTGTCCCTCTCCTCCGCATTTAAAGCATATGATAGGTGGTCTTTCTCCTTCCTTAACAACGGGTCTTTGGTCTTGACGTCTTTCCATCATTGTTGAATCTCCTTTTCTTGAAATGTCCATTCTTATTGTTTTTACCTCGATTACCACCGGCGTGGTTACCATATCCGCCTGTTGATTCCTCCACGCTTGTTGTCACCGCTTGATGACTACTCTCTCATTGGTATTATAATTTTGCTTAATTGCTCTCTTTTAGTTAAGTTGACTCATTATCGCGCTCCACTAATCGAGCCTTATTTACAACATCCCGAATACAAACACGCTTTATGAAATAAGATGTTGACGTATCTCCCGACTTCAAACCTCTTAAAAACATTCGCGCCATTCTCTCTTCATTATCCACCAAGTGGACGAAACCGTGATAACTCATGAAATTTTCCCTCAGACATGCGACAAATTCATATTGTTTTGTTCCAACTTGATAAACTCCACCTCCTTCATCATGTATGGCGAATACTTTCGGAAAGTATTTGTCGTTGAACAAAGACCAAACTTCTCCCAAGATATCTTGATCAAAGAGAAGTTGAGTACGTTTTACCGATTCCCACCAAGAATCGGCTTTCGCAACATAAAGGCGTGAAGAACCTTTTGCTCTCGGAGCATCCCAAGACATCAAATATCTTGGTAATCTGCTTTTGTGCCGAGAGATTTTTATCACATCATTTGTAACATTACTACTATGATTACACCGAATAGTCTTTGGTCATAATCATATACAAGTCCATCTATGCACTTCACAGCCCACGTATGACTTTCAACATAATATAAACATGAGGATGATGACAATGATATAAGAATTCAATAAAACAAGTTCAAGAATTATTTTATATAGGAATTATTAACGTCCAAATTATCAACATGATATAACTGTTTTGTAGAGTAAAATTCAAGAATGATCAGAAGAATATTTTCATGAAAAGATACTTTGGATGAAACGCAAATATCGAGGATATTCCACTAATTTCATGGAGTATAAAGTCAAAGTTTTAACTAACCGGGTATAATAAAGAATGAAATAACAAAAGAAATCACCACGTACGCGATAGGCGCATACATGCAGGTTATTCTAACAGAATAATAAATAACGGAACCGGTCCCAAGCGTAAAACGCATGTGAAGGATGTTCAGCGAGAATAATAATAAAAAGATTTTAACCAGTCCTGTAAAACACACGACGTGATGTTCCAATGAATAATAATAAAGATTTTAACCAGTGTCCTGTAAAACACACAATCGGGATGTTCCAATGAGAATAATAATAAGATTTTAACCAGTCCTAAAACACACGAATGTGATGTTCCAACGAATAATAGAAGAATGTCACCAAGTATAGGTAGATCACGTATCTGAGTTATTCCAACGTAATAATAATAAGCGATGGAATAACAACAGCTTCTCTTCATGAATTAAGAAAAATAACACCCTTACTTTTGGTAGGAGATTGAATACTGCAGTAGTGTAGTAACAAAATACTCTTCTTCTTTATCTCTTATTCTCTATACTTTCTTTCTCTAAAGCTTGAATGAATTCGTGAAAATAATGAAGCACTAGGCCTCTATTTATAGAAGATTTCTAAACCTTAAAGACCTACCATGTGAAAAGGCAAGTGGCTTGACGATCGGTGATGATGAAAAAGAAAAGTGGTTCGATCACTGTGTGTGAAACGACAAGTGGTTCGACGCCCAGTAATATGAAACGACAAGTGGTTTGGCGCTTTGTAATGTAATGCGGCTAAGCAAGTGGTTTGACGTCTGGTAAAGGTAATTACTATCGACGAAGGTAATTACTATTCACAAGGGTAATTACTATCGACGAAGGTAATTACTTATCGACGAAGATAAATACTATTATGAAGGTAATTACTATTCACAAAGGTAATTACTATCGACGAAGAGACTCTTAGATGATGACATATATTTATAAAATAATCAAACTTACCACAAACGCCTCATAATGTACTTTTATATACATTAAGGATTGAATAAATATTACCACAAATCATTTTATTTTTAATCAACACATTTTTAATCTTTCAATAATTATTAATCATTTATAACTTGTCGTCTCAATTAATAATATAACATATTATACGTATGATCTTTGTGACAATAATTGAATCAATAATATAAGAGATATGATCGCAAAGAATTCTCGTGAGAATAATTGAAGCGTAAATGAGTGACTTCTCACGTAAGCATCAATAATCAATACCGTGTCTTCTACTACGCAACCACGCCAGACATCGCATTTTTACCAATACCATGGGTAGTTCAGCAAGTTTTAATTGACAACACTCCGTAGTTATTTTTATAAAATATTTTTGTCGTTTTCTCGATCATCCGATAATTACATTGTGAGGGTCCACCAATGATTGAGTAGTTGTCAGACTAATATTCCCTAACAAAAAGAATATTCCCGACCAAAACGAATATTTTATAACAACTTGCATCTTTTGCAAAATTTATAAATATTACCCACAACTATAACATTATATCAAATTTATTCCATAATATTCAAAAATAATATTTATAGAAAATTCATCTTTATTTATAATAGTTGGGATCTTACATCTATAACAAAACCGTCGCTATAGATTCTACCGATTTCACCGAGTGTTGTAAATATCAATTTCCTTTTTTTATACATTTAAACGTTTTCTTTTTAATCTTTCAACCAATTCAAATGGCAGTCTCATAATTTTTTAATTACTTTTTTTAAATCATTTATTAAGCTCTTAAAGGGAATTGTAGGATTAAATAATATCTTTATTGATACATCAAATGACTTTATAAATAAAAATTGATATATGAATTGCCATGAAAAAGTGATTTATGATATTAAAAATAATACAAATAAAAATAAATAAATAGTTCAATCGGATGTGTCAATATAATTTATAATAATTGTGTCAATTAAAATTAAATAAATTTAAATTTAATATGTCGCCAAATCTTGAAAATGAGGAAGTACTATAGTTAGAATTTTATGTTATAGTGTTACTTTGTAGTCAAAACTATACAAACTAATGTGTATTATGATAATGATTAATTATAATAATTGAATTTACTTATATATGTTAAAATATTAATTAATTATAAATTGACCCGTCATTTTTTATTTATATTTTTATAAATAATTTTTTTGTCCCCGTAGCATTATTCTTAAAAAAACATCCACTTAATCACAAAGTGGGTCATGAAACTTACGGAAAAAAGAAAATGGGGGCCATTTAATTTTAAGAGTTGGATAGTAGTATTTGATAAAATTGTGTAATAAGAACTTATTAAAATAGATGTTTGGTATAAAATAAAGTTTTTTTTAAATAAAATTTAAATGTAAAAGAGTTATTTAATAATTTGTCTTTATTATATGTATGAATACAATATTTTACTATTTTATCATTATATCAAATTATAAAAAAGATAATAAATATTAAATAATTTATTCAAACAAAATCTCAAATAATGTATAACTAATAAAATATTTGAAGTAATAAAACATAATAATAATTAGGATAATTTTAAGTAATTACTATAATATATGGTGATGGTGATAGCGGTGATGGGTGGCGAGTGATTATAGTGACGGGTGGTGGTGGGTGTTGGTGATGGTGGTGGTGGGCGGTGAATGGTAGTGATGGAGAGTCGTGATGGTGTAGTGAGAAAAATATAATAAAAAAATTTTAAAAAAAATTATACGAATAAATATAAAAGTAATGAAAAGTCTCTTTAAAAAAAAAGACTTGTCTAATTATTTTTTGAGTCAAAAAGAGGTGACTAAATTTTTATCAGACAAGATTAGCTCTTTACCTACACATTGATGAGTCCTGTCTACTGTCACAGTACCCTCGGCTCCAGGAAATGAAAAGACCGTACACGTGTAATCTAAATCAAGCGGCTATCAACATTCAAAAACCCGAAGTGACCAGCCGTAACCATATCATAATTGGTCCTTCACTCTTCACACTATTTTTGTTCTTCTTTGAGCGCACATAAAGCATAATTGAAACAATTAAGTCTCGGCGGACACGTTTGTCTCACCGGAATTAAAAAATGTTTTATAAAAACAAATATTTTATAACAAATGCTTTTATAATATATTTTATAACAAAATTAAAAATATTTTTATAAAATAAACAAACATTTTTATATTTTATAATAAAATAAAACATTTGTTTATAAAAACAAACATTTGTACAATTATGGATTTTTTTTTTTTTTTTTCTTATATATATCGTAAGAGCTACGGTTGATATTTTTTTTTTTTTTTTTTAGTAATTAAAATAAATATATTTTTTTTTTTTTTTGTGTTTAAAAATTAAAAAATTTAGATCGATCCAATTTTTTTTTTTTGTATCAATGTAGAAGCTTCTTTACTGTTGGCAATTTTTTTTTTTTTTTTAGCCTACATTCATCACCCAGCCAAGAGAAAAAAGAGCAATTCAGAAACACTTTCAAAAGAACATATATATATATATATATATATATATATATATATATTTACAGTCGGTTCAGCTCAGCTCCGCTCCGCCGCCTCCGCTCCTGGAAATATAAATTTCTTCTTTCTTTATTAATAGCTGCTAGTTTCAGTTCTCAATTCTGCAAATTTGTAAAATTCCCCAATCTTTTTTTACCAGTAAGTTTCCGTCGCCCTCACTTTGATCTCGTCTCTCTCTCTCCCTCTCTCTCTCTCTCTCTATATATATATATATATATATAAATCTTTTGAGTTAGTGTGACTGTGGTAGGGAATTGTTAATTCCACAAATTATTTTGGTGGTTTAACTAGGTCCCACATTCATTAAGAGGGCACCTGGTCTAACTAGCTATGTAATTCATGGAAATACCAATCCCTTGTGTATATATGATATATATACTTGTATGAAGAAGAAACATGCATCAATTTGTACGCATTTGGTGGAAGTATAGAAGTATATCTAAAGGGTAATTTGTTGTAATCACAATAGGTTAAAATGGTTGGTTATTAGTTGTTTGATTTTGGTTTGGTTTTTATCCTCATTTAAGTAGCTTTAAGCTATGGAATTTTTTCACACATTAAAGTGTGGGGTGGCAGAGACTAAATATTTGAGAGTACAAAAGCTAAGTAAATGCAAAAGGACAGAGGTGGAAGATAAGTCAGTTATATGTAATTATATGGTCCTTTAGTAATCCGGGTGTCAGCGATAATGGCTTATTCTTCTATCATTAATGTTGATGTGATCCAGAAGCATTTATTACTTAACTTTGACATCTCTCAATTGATCCTATCAATAATGTCCCTTTCTCTCTCTCTTAATTAGTTTAATCACTGTCATTTTACAGGATATCTTTAACCACTGGTTTAATTTGACTGGGGGAATTTGAATGAGAGAAAGAGACTGAAGAAGAAGAAGAAGAAGAAGAAGATGGGAAGAAGACCTTGCTGTGACAAAGGTGGTGTAAAGAAAGGTGCTTGGACTCCTGAAGAGGACAAGATTCTTGTTGATTACATAACCACACATGGCCATGGTACCTGGCGATCTCTCCCTAAACATGCAGGTATTTTGTCTTAACTCTATTTTTTTCGCCCTTATTTATTATCATCTCTTTTAGTTTCTTAAACTCGTATACAGAGTTCTCTGTTCTTCAATTTTATTTTGAGATTGCTAATTTTTGGGCCAGGGTTTCAACGTGTTTGATGACTTATCTCTGTTAATGGACATTTGTTTGTGATGATTGCATCAAAACATTACACTGTATTATGATGTATGTGTTTCTTGATAGATTTCTTATGCTTCAGGGAATTGTTTCTGTATTTTTTGACAGATAAGAAACTTGTGACATATTTTAAGGTTACTATTGGCTTCTTTCATAGTTCCTGCAGTAGCTTTACATATAAATAATATGAGCAGCACTACTCAATCGAGTTTTTTCCTGTAAGAACCATAAAATATTATGTCTTTTATTTCATTTAACTCTTACTCAACAGTCTTGATATTTCAAATGTCACATTATTTGCCAAATTTGCCTACCCAAATTTTATGTCATGAAATTTCTTAAAAGAAATTTCTTTTTTTTTTTTTTTTCATCCTTGAATCATTTTTTTACTTCAAGTTTCCATATAAATATATAATTGTTAGAAATATTGTGTTACTTTCTGCTTATTTTTCCTCTCTTGCTTTCCCCCAGCTTTGGTTGTGGTTGCTGGGAAATGTAGTGGTAAAACTAAATTCTGGTTGCTGCTGTAGAAATTGTGGTTCTAAAACAGTCCACGTGCACTAGTTATCAACATGTTATGCGGGATACTAAAGTAACTAAACCATTATTTCTTGGTCTCTCAATTCAATTATAGAATGGTTCATAATTTTTTTCTTTAAAGTTGTTTCATAATGCTCAGGGATGCAACTCTCGGTTGTAGGCTCCAACAGATGCATAGTAGCCTGTTTGTATCAATTAAATAAAATTTTATTAATTAGATCTGCAGAAGACATGTATACTTCATCTGTCGGTATTAGGTTCCATCAATTGATTGGACCATGGAGACAACACCACAGAAACAAAGCTAAGTTGTTATCGACACATCGTAATCAGCTCGAAGAACTTTGCAATCTGCACTGATGAAAGAATTGCACCAAAACTTTGCCACTCTTGTAGAACCCTAAGGAGAGTTTGCTCTAGTAGTCTGGTGTGTGTGTATATATGCATGTAGTATTATTGCATCTGTTATTGGATATCCTTTTGGATAATGTAATCTCTATAATCTTCTATTGTGAGGAGTAAGGTAATAGCCATCTTATAGTTATTAGACCTGCAAACTTTAATTGATGGACTATATTGTTTGCTAGGTCTCCTCCGCTGTGGGAAAAGCTGCCGGCTTCGTTGGACAAACTATCTTCGACCTGACATTATACGTGGTCCATTCACTCCTGAAGAAGAGAATACTATCATCCGCTTGCATGGCATGCTTGGTAACAAGTAATCACTTGCTTCAGTTTATTTCTTTTAGACTCCTTTTACTTGCAGAATATGTCTTGGGTATCATAATAATATTTAGATATACTGATTTGTTGATTTTGGTATTTATTATCTTTTATGTATAATATGTGGTCCATGTAGCCAGCAGGCTGCAGGAGATATGATTACAGGTCACTTGTATTTTTATGCTCTTCCGTTGATAGCTTTGTTTCAATTTGCACCCGACATATACGATAGCAACTAGATAATGACATAACTTGTGGGCTTCATCTCCTTGTTAATCGGTAGAGTGCTGATATGCCTTGCATATTCACTTGGTGATCATAATTTTTAGAATTTATGGTCAGAGGACATTATTTATGTGCAGTGAGAACTAGTAAATTCTTTTACTCACGCGAAATGGGAAAGAAAAATAGGAAAAAAAAACACTTGTTCATTCTTGCATATTAAAGTTTAATAGATGAAAGGTTCTTAGCTGTTTGTGTAAATCTCTAACAATAAGATGACACCATTAACCAGACAATGAGATAGACGAGGAAATCTCAAACCCATAGTTTCAGCCTAATTGCATTCTGTCCCATGCCACCCATGTGTCGGCTTAACTGAAAAGTTAGAATCCCATTAAGAAATCCTGACTGCATCCTAGAGAATGGAGAATGATAAAGAACTTCTTAGTATTTGTGTGTAGCAAGTCTTACAATTACAGGCTTCCTGAGCATCACTTTTGATGCCTCAATCAGATGAGAAAAGTTAGTTTGGATGCCTATCTTGTTCCACAAGTGTTCCTCCTAGCCATGTTCTAAAGGAAAATTTCTTGTTAATGATTCACTAGCTGGTCAATAAAATTAATACGTCACCTTTATTTTGGGTTTATGTAGACAGTGGATTATTAAGTTCAGTATTTGGTTCCTGATCCTATAGGACTTGTTCCTAAAAGTGAATATGGTTGAAATGGTGGGAATCTTCTGGAGTTGTTCTTTCTTGCACAGACTGAGCACAAAAATTTTCAGGTGGGCTTCTATAGCATCCCATCTAGCAGGAAGAACAGACAATGAGATAAAAAACTTCTGGAATACACATCTGAAGAAGAAGGTACCCAACACAGGCCTTAACCTGCACATGCTCCAGCCGTCCTCCATTTCCAAGTCAGTTGATGTTAAATCTGAATCCCCATCAACTAGCCACATGGTACAATGGGAAAGTGCGAGAGTTGAGGCTGAGGCCCGGCTTTCCATGAATTCATTGCTTCCTAGCTGCCCATCACCAGAAGTTAAACCCTATTGTGATCACGTTCTGAAATTATGGAATTCTGAAGTCGGGGAATCGTTTCGAAAGATTAAGAACCAAGATGGAATGGCATGCCAATGGCCAAAGTGGGAGACTTCCTCATCAACAAAAGTTGAATTAGACTCCGGAGTCACGACTGAAGCTGCAGGCTGGACCCTAACCCCCAGTGACGTGGCTGATAATGAAAAAGAGACGGACTGCAAAAAGAATGAAGAAGACATGGCAGTTGGCTCAGACTCCTCAAATTCATATGAACTGGATAGTTGCTCAGATGCAGCATTGAAGCTGCTGCTAGATATTCCGGGCGGCAACTACATGGATTTCCTACTAGAGGATACAGCTGATGTCTCCATTTATCACCAACATCAAATTTGAGAGCGTAGTCATATCGCAGTTTTGATGGTTTTTTGTTGCTCTATCAAGAAACCTTTAGTTAACATAGTAGGTTTTGTAATTTTAACCTTACATATGCTAAAAACTTAGGGTTTTAGAATTACTTTTTTTGATGGTATGTTCAAGACTAGTATCTGACATATACAATGGGAGCCCCTTTTGATAGCTGACTTGCAATCAAATCATCTTCATGGCCAATGTCAAGAAAGCACACAAGATGCACTCTTTGTTTCTTTATTCCTTTCATTTTGATTATTTCGAGATGAACAATGAAAGGTCTGTCTGCATGAATTAACAAAGCACCCAAGATACAGAGAAGAAATGATTGTAAGATACAGTGGAGAGAGAGAAAAAAAATGACTGTAAGATACAATGTGAGTAACTGCACTCATGGTTTTAACATTTGAAGATGCATCCAGGTAGGCAAAACTTCATGAAATTGAAAATCTAAATCAAACTAGTTTTACAACTATTAAGTTTCTTTTCCTCCACATGGTATATATACACAAATATACCACTATGCACACAACATTATAAATAATAACAAATCATCTACCAAATTAGCAATAGCACACACATCTTTAACAACAAATAAATCCCAATCAAGAAAATACTAATGCAACTTCTACCATTGTCAAATTAGACCTGAAAAATATTCTTCCTTTAAAAAATTCCAAGGAGTTTCTTTGGACCTGTTCCTGTAGCACGGTATTTTGCCGCCAACTCCTCTGCCTTGAGTAAATCTTCCCCTTGTTTGGCTTCAATCAACGCCCTCTTTTCTTCTGCTGCCTTGTGGATAGAAGCTACTTTGTTTTTCAATTTTTCGACATATTCTGCCTTTTTCTTCTCCAATTTCTCCTGCTCAATTTGCATATGTAATGTACAACACCATAAGCTTTGATTAAGCAAAGACTTTTCACTACCCTAAACCAGTTGAAAAACTAAGCATGTATAATTAATTAAAATAGAGTAATGCAATGTTTGGATTAAATACTTATGTATATCATTAGATTAATCAATTCTTCTTGTAGAACTTATGAAATTTAAATATGGTTAGACTTATATTATGTATGTTAGTGTTAGGTTTTCATAAGTCATGAAATCTAACTCAAGAACAAAAACGGTAACAAGTTGAAGAAATCGAAACCATGAAATGAGAAATCCTAATATGATCTGTTTTTGTAAAAATCATATGTTTAGAATTTGGACATGAAATAAAAAAGAAAAGTTGTAGATATGGAAGTTATCTAGCCTATCCCAGAGTTTGAACAATATCTACCATGTAAATTATTTTGTATGAATTAATTAGTGGGACGCAGAGCCTAAAAACACACTGCGGAAGCGCTGCCTAAGCACAACGTTTTAAGTTCGAGAATTTTGGGTTCCTAAAACTTGTAGAATAGATAGACCATGTTATACATAGGTCACTATCCGAAGATGAGCCAATTCTGAGTTGAAATGAATTTATTATGAATAAAACAGTTTTGAAATAAAAAACCGTAAAAATTGAAGAATCGAAGTTAAGAGCCTGATCTATGGCTAAAACTTTAGATTTGAGCTCTCTGTGATTATTTAAGATCACTGTCCAAAAATAAGAATTTTTGAAATTAATTTTGAATTTTAATGACATACAATTTTGACCAGAAATGATATATTAAAAATAATCAAACTCATTTGGAAAAATCTGAAACAATTACAGTAATTCTAATTTGACATTATGTACTACTGTCCAAAAGGGATAAGCCAACTAAATTATAGTTAAAACTTAAACGCTAGCGTATAAAGTTGGAAAAATTAATAAAAGCTATTTAAAGTGAACTAAAATAATGTACAATAGTTTTTACAGTAGAGATGAGTTAAGAAAAAAAACTAGAGAGCTTAAGTTTACAAAAAAAAAAGGTTATATATGTTGAAATGCAAAGTTAGGAAGAAACGACACGTAAAACGAGGTAAAAACGCGTTAATACGGGGTCGGTAAAACGAGAAGTTACCGGCAATAACAAGTCGTGACTAATTAGTATGTCAACCTTCATTACCTATGTAGGTTGTACGTGGATCGAAAAATTAGCGTAAACGTATAAAAGACGAATCAGACAAGTTTTTCTACGCTTTGTGCAACGTGATTTTAACTATTCGAGTTTCATTTAATTCTTATTTAAATTGTGAAATTCATTCTTATTTGTGAAATGATTTAAATTAATGATATTATGCCATTTTATTTTGCTAAACTCGATTATTGAGCTATTCCTTTCGGAATAATTATTGGTTGAAATATTGAATGGTTAAAATTCTTTATTTGAGCAAGTTTATTGTGTCAAACTAACTTGTTTTGGAGCAGAATATGTGTGTTAGTAACTGAGCTGAACATCCCTCGGAGGAATTTAAGATGTGTCGGGAAACCGACTTAAATACTGTTAATACGGTGTATAGCAGGTGTTATGCATAACATAAGATATTATTAGGTCAATCCCCTATAAATATCTATGGAGAGTTCTCAGACTGTGTGACTGTTAGACAAAACTGAAGAGTTTTAAGTCTTTATGACTGACGAACATTATTAGTTCTCGGTTTAACAACCGCTTAGTTTACTATATTGACAATTGTTGAAATCTTTTGTTGAGCTGTTATTTCTTTGAATCAGAAAAAATTGTGAGTTATTTAATATTTATATCTTTAAGACTTGTTGAGCAATCTGTTGCTCATTCTTGCAAATATTTTACTTCTGGCTTTGGAGCTAAGGAAGAATTATCAGAAGGAACTGACAGTAAGGGAAATGGAAAGAAAAGTAATTAGATAGCGAGCACCTGGTCACTTTGACTCAAGTTGTAGGACTTTTGGGCGGTTAAGAGTTACCTTGTAATCTTTTAATTGGTTGGTAGTCTAATATTATTATGGTTTGCTTTGTCTCTTTCTGTCCCTTTTAAATGACGTTTTAGACTTTTTATTTGTCCCTAATGATCCAATCGTCAGATAACTTTTTCTGAGCTCCTGTACAATAATAAACTTTAAAAAACTTATAGATTTAGTACAATATTTAATAATCATGACTCAAAACAAAAAATAGGGACGGAGTTTAGTTTAGTAAATATAATGTTGTTAGATAAAGCACCTGGTCACTTTAAAACAGGAAACCTCAGTTTTTTGATCAGCCTCTAGAGTTGCTTTCTTGTGTTTTCCCATGATCCAACGTCATCTATACTTTTTCTAGGCTCTATTCAATAATTTTAAAAACTTTTTAGTAAAAATAATCATGACTCAAAACAAAATAAAAGTTATTTTGAAGCTCGTATGATGATATCTATAGTAGTAAGTATTCTGAATTTTGTAAAATTCAAATTTTATTTTATTTTAATAGATGATATTAACAAGTATTGAGAGTCTAATAGCAGCAGCTTCAACATATTCTTACTTGTTTTCTGCTTTTGATTTCTCACTTTCTTCCCATGCTCTGATCAGTGCCAACCTTTTCTCTGTTGCTACCCGTTCAAGCACAGCATCTGTTGAGTAATTAATTAAAAATCATCATTAATTTTCCTTTAATCATGAAATTAAAATTTTAATGTTGATAAATTAATTTACCTCTGTTAACAGAACCCTCCAAAACTTTTTTCTCAACAGGCTCAGGTGCCTCTGCCATATGCACAAACGTAAGTTGACACGTATTAAAGAAACAAATTCGTATTAATAAACTAAAAATCAAGCACAGATATCTAATAGCTGAGAAAAATTGAAGGTAAGTGTGAAATTGAAAGCTTCAACAATTGGTTAATTGTAGATCTGAAGTAAGCTTTAGTACAGTAGGCGGACGAGACAGAGAGAGAGTGGGGAGGGTCAAGGGTGGTTTACTTTCGATAACGGCGAGAGTTTTGGAGTCGTCGGGCTTGTCTTCTTGGGTAACAGGAACAGGAATGACGGCTTTCTCTTCGGTTGGAGTTTCAAGGGGTGCTTTTGGCGCGGGAGGAGGCTCCGATTCTACCTTCTTTGGTTCCAGTTCTGCCATAAATTAGAAATATGAATTATTGGGGGTTGGGTTGTAATTACTTGTAATAAGGAAGAAAGGATGATATAGAGAGAATTATTGGGGGTTGGGTTGTAATAAGGAAGAAAATCATCATAAATATAATAAAGTTGGAGGAACGTAACTGTCAATCTGGAAGAGCAAGCTGGACGATTGTTATTTGTTCCACTTATTATGAGTTGGCATTCCGGTCCACACACTCTGTCTGGCCAACAACACATTTTATTTTATATTTTATTTTTATCTAGTCTAGTGTCAGTCCACGAAAGGAGATATTTTCGGTAAAAATAAATTAATATTTAAAAATATTTTATCTCACCCCCACCCCTCCATCAGAGGAGAGCAGATTTTTTATTAATTAATTTTAAAATTAAATAAAAGAACATGTATCAAACAGTACTGTACTGCTATTTATAACTCATCTATTTTGTTATAATCACTACACAGACCATCACACGTTTCTATATTTTGTTTTAATTTTCGAAAAAAATCTGCTTATTTAGCAATTCTGACTTGTTTAAAATTAATTAGAGATTTTTAAAATTTTAATTTAATATTAGAAAATAATTTTTTTATAATTATTAGCAATATTAAGATATATTTTCATATTTGTAATCATATTAACTATAATGAAATGTGTTTATATTAATTATAAATTTGAAAATATCTCAAAAAAAAGTCAAAATAATTTCTTTATTTTTAAATCAAGAAGGATAGTTTTACAGAACTATACTCTCATATAATATATATAGTGAGATACTAGATTCAAATGAATTATTCTAGTCTTTTCAACCGTAATTATGATTTAGAATAAGAATATAATGAACAACCTAGCTAATTCGCTTGCTTTATTTATGCATATTATTTATAGTATGAAAAACGTGATTGCTTTAAATAAACATAATTACATCTTTGCTTATCCCCTAAGTTAACTAACAAGTGCTTGATGATAACTAAATGATAATTGCTAATGATGTAAATAATTCTGTCTTACTTTTTCCATAAATTCTTTTTTTTAAAATACACACTCTCGTAATGACAGTTAATAACAATAGGGGAGCACTATTTATTTCCGACCTAATTTCTTTGAGACCATGTGAAAATATCAAAAATAAACGTGAAAAATATTAGTTTCCTTAACAAGAAGTCATTCCATTCCAACTGTATCGTTCATGCCTGCTCCCTCTTACCCTTTACAGCTAGCTAGCTATATATATATATATATATATATATATATTATGAAAAAATTTCAGTTCCATAAAATATTAAACTTTTTTTTTAGTTGTTTAAAAAAAAGCAAAAAAAAAAAAAAAAATCCTCATTTTAAGAAAGTAAGGGTCCCTTACTTGATCATTTCTGTATATATATATATAGGAGACAGAAATGAAACATCAAGTTTCAAAGAATATATATTTAGGAAAAACAAAAAGAAAAAACATGGGCTGGGCAACAAGAATCCATGTGCGTGCCGAAACAAATCCTATATAGAGATCGGTAAGTAACACTAAAAACAACTGTACGGGGCGGGAAGCCAGTGTGAGAGTACAAGTAATAACTAAGATACATCCCCTACCCTACCCTACCCTTCCTTTATAATCATCCCATAGAGTAATGAATTTAGGTCCAAACAGAAATAGTAGAAACTCTTGCTTCACTTGTTCCATTCCGGCTTTATCCATACTACTATGTATGTATCAATATATAACAATTGACTTTTACAGATGTGATGAATTTAGGTACATGCAAATAATAGAAATGCAAGCTTGCTTCACTAGGCCATTCCAGTTTCCCTTGATACTTATCATCAACCCATAACAATGACTTACATTTATATAGCCTGGTAGCTGTAGTCATCCTCCCCAGGGGCTTGAGAAAGAACTGTCAACAGTACAAAAGTCCCAAACAAAACGGTAACAATCGCAGTGAAGTTGACAAGGAATGCCTCAGAACCATACTTGGCAAGCCCAGAATTCTCAAGAAACGTAAGCTTTTCAAGAAATCCTAGTGTGGCATTGCCAACAGCCAAGACATAAACAAATAGCCCAAATAGCACGTGCCATGGAAGCGATTCCTTTCTAATAAGAGGAGTACCCCCGGGGTAGAAGAATACCACAAAACCATAAATCCACTTCAAATCATCCCAACATTTTCAGATAAAAGATCTCTTAGAAACAAATTTGAACTGTTCACTTTAAACTCTACTAGTTGGTAAGATTGAAGTAATATAGCAGATAAATATAAATGTGCAAGAGCTTGAAATCTGATTCTTCATTATCAAGAAACGCGCTTTTGGCTTTATGGGCTAGAGAAACTGGAAAATCTAGCATACAAGTATAAATGCAAGAGTTTGACAGGTGATTTTTCACCACTTCTAGCTTTATGGGCTAGAGAAGCTGGAAAAGCTAGTATAAAAGCCCATATGCTCTTGTGGGTTGTCACTTGTTAATCTTGTTAGTTGTTGCTAGCAGTACTTCAACTAAAATTAGCAGCCATGCAGAAAATAGATAGTGAAAACCAAACAATATGAATAGGCCCCATTTATAAGCCTAATGATGCGGAACAAAACAATAAGATCATGAAAATGGCAAGCAAGGGCGGATCCAGTAACTTAGTTCAATTGGGTCAATTTTTTAAAAACAAAAATTTACAAGGAAATAAAATAAAGGCAAAAAACGATGCGAGGGACATTGCAAGTAATTGTGTGAGCTATCATATAAAACCGATGTCGTTTTATGTAATTGAATACACTTCCTACCATATTATGTACAAAATGATATTTTATAAATTTTTTAAACATTGTTATTATAAGAGCCACCTCGCGCAACAACGTGAGGTATCTCTCAGACTCTCACCTCCCGTGTCCTCTAAAATAAATTGCAAAACTAAATAATATTGTTAAAATATTATTTATAATAACATTTATGGAGACTTCATTGCTTTCAAACTATTGCAATGATAGCCTCATTTCAATAGATGCAAAAATATCATGTTTAATGTAAGTTACTAAACAATATAAAAGAGTAGAGTATTGATGTTTATAGATTTGAGACACTTAATAGTCTTTTAGTTTGAATTTTTTATTTTCACTAAACGTTTTATAAAATTAAAAATAAATAAAAAATTGTCTCTTCAAAATTCAATGGGGTAAGGGTACATCCGCCAGTGATGGCAAGAGATTATTAGTAAATTCTTTTGTACAGTTTTCCTATATCTATTGATTGCAATTATTTTAGATCTTTTAATTATAGGGGGTAATAATTATCAGTTTGTTTCCTTTTTGAGTTAGGTTTCCTAAGTGGCTAAGTTATACTAGCTTTTCTTGTTTCCTATTTTAAATGATGTGACCCCCTCTCCCTAGGGGTGTTCAAGATAACCGGTTTTTTCGGTTTTTCAGTTTTTCAGATCGAACCGGTCGGTTCGGTATAAAAAAGAACCGTTCCGGTTCGGTACAAAAAACCGGTATATACCGATTTTTCGGTACCGGTTTCGGTCCGACGTTTTTATGGTTCGGTTTTATACCGGTTTTCTAATTTTTTATTATTATTAATAATTTATTAATAATAATAATAAAATAATGATAATAATAATAAAAATAATAATATTAATAAAAATAATAATAATATTAATAAAAATAATAATAATAATAATAAAAATAATAATTATATTACTTTTCAAAAAAATCGATGCAGAGCAACCTGATCTTTGGTTCAACTGATACTAAACGATACTGGCTTGTCCTGGTCCGATTTTTTACCGATAAACACCCCTACCTCTCCCCACAACAAAAAAAACTTTAGAATATATAGTAAAAAACTGATTTGAGAATAGAGAGCTTGTGCCATTGTGACCTTCGAACATGTTTCTTCTTCCTCTTTTCCCCATCTTTTTTCTTTTTTTCTCCCTTCACTAATCCCTTCTAAAACTTGTCCATGGTAATTGATGAACTACAAGTGAGTTTACTTTCAATAATTAAATCAGATTCTAGTATTGAATATTTATAATTTTGAGAGGGCAAAACTAAGAAAAATTCCACTATAATTGGCACGTTTTATTTATTACACCATTAAATTTTTAAAAATTAAAATTACCCCAGTGAACTGATTAAAATTTTAAAATTACACCATTCCGTTAATAAGATTGGACATACGTTAAATTGATTTAAATATTTTCATACGTGGAAGACAAAAAATAGGAAAAAAAATGTAAAAATGATGTGCCAGCTACATTTAGCTTGGTCTTATAAAATAAATTTAAAATGTAAATTAACAAAAAAATAATGGCGTGACTTTAATTTAGTACACCATAAGTTAATGGAGCGCCGATCGATTTTATAGCCTATTTCCAACAGTGTTCTAAAAATCCCCGCCTAGGCGCTAGGCCTCCCTTTGCGTCTCGCCTTGGTGTTAGGTCCCCCTAACACCTCACCTAGGCCTAAGGTGTCAAAAAAATTCCTCTAAGAAATTAGGCGGGGTCTAGGCGGAGAGTTTTTTATTTTATTTTAATAACTACCCAAACCAGATCTTGATATATTTATTTTTCTAATGATTTACCATATTTACAATACAGATTGTAGCATATCAAATCACAACAAGAAGTGAACAATATCAAGTTAAAATGAATAATTTTATTATAGTTGTAATTTGTTGTACTTGTACCAACTTTAAATTATATAAATGATGATACATTTGTAATATTTAATTTAATTCAATATAATTCCTAAATTTATGTTTAGTTTCTTAAGTTTTAATATTGAATTAAATTCTTGAAATTTTAAATTTTATTATTTAATAGCAATCTTATTTATGAATAAAACTAATACGTTAAAAATATGTTTGAACTTTGAACAATTGCATGCTTGTGTTTGAACTTTGACATTAACAATATGGATATGTGTTTGAACTTCAAGCAAATGCATTTATTATCTTTATTATAGATTGTTTTGCTTTATATTATTGTTTTGTTTGGATAAATGCTAGATACAATATTAAAATTGGCTTAAAATAAAAAATTTCGCATAGGCCCCCTAAGCGCTAGGCCCCCTCCACCCGCCCACCTACCTAGCGCCTTTTAGAACATTGATTTCCAAGCACTTGACCTTCCTATCAAACATTAACCTCATTTGACCATCAAACAAGTTTTGGAGTTCTTATATAGATACAGACATGGTCATAATTGGTTCGTCTTGTCATCATTTTGCATCGGTGCAAACACTCTATATCTCTAAAGAAACTTTTTAATAATCTGATGCATTCAGTTACAAATCGACCATTAATTTTATTATACTTCTTCAAGCTCTACCAAATTTATTTTCCTAATTTTTTCTGTCGGCCATAGTCGGAATCATAAATCAACCGCCATCACGCACCTACATCACAGTAAAAAAAACCCAAATTTTCTATCGCGGCTGGAATTGAGCAGAGGTTGGAACCCTAATTCTTTTGTAAATATGTAAATTTTAAAATTGGACTCCTTTAGGGCTTTGGAATTCCTTTTTAAATATGAAATTTTAAAAAATTGGACTCAATTAGGGTTTTGAATTTGAGGGAAGTTGGGAATTCCTTTTGAAAATTGATGATTTACCTTTTCATCTCGTCAAATATGCTTGTTGTAGGGCCACCATGTCGACCTCTCACTAATAATGCAAGGCTTCGCTATACTGCAACTTTTTTGTTTATTTGAAAACAGTAGTTCAGCACATACTTCTCCGGGCATAACGGTGGATGAGCTCTACGTGGTGTCAGATCAGGGTTGGCTCGGATAGACAAGCTAAAGAGCACCACCCGCAGCCACTACCAGAAGTTGCCGCTGCCGTTGATGCTCCGGTCAACATGGCGATGAGAAGAAAAATACGATGAAAGAGGAATGGGAAAAGGGTTTCTATTTTTTTTTCATGACAAATTTTATACATATAAGAAGAAGACCCAATTTGTGAGTCCAAGAAGAAGAGATAGAGATGGAAGAGAAGAGAGAGAAAAAGGAAGACTGGAGAAGAGAGAGGAAGTGGTTACGTGTTTTTTTTCTTTTTCTCTTTTTCGTGCCACGTAGGAAAATGTAAGACCAATTTAGATGGTTGCTAGATAAATTTGACGGAATGGGTTAATTGCATTTTTTTTAGTTGAATGGGATAATTTCAATTTTTAAAAGTTTAATGGTATAATAAATAAAATGTGTCAACTATAGCATGATTTTTTTTAGTTTAGCCATTTTGAGAGTCATAGGAAAAGCTTCAACAATGGCTATGCACCGTAAGAACAAGTATGCACCTATATATAGGAAGTGTGAAGTGATATGATTATATACAGAAGTATAAATCAATTATGAAAAGACATGAGGCAAACGAAAGACCGAGAAACAAGTACCTGTATGCCATAGAGGGATATAATCCCGATCCCCAGCCAGGAATGTAAACTGTATAGATTGGAAATATTACTTTCATTATGAAATTTGAATGCCAAATAAACTCCGATAATGCCAAGTATCAGGGCTATCCCGTGCAGAACTAGATGTATTAGTTTCTTCTCCTGCTTCTTTAAGGGGAGAAATTTGTAACTTATAATGGCTGCATTTAGAAAACAATTGAAAAATAAAAATCAGAGGTTAAAATAGTTAAATCACGAAGTAATAGCAGTCATATTTCGTACAAATTTATTACTTACCTTCGCCTCCGATGATAATTAAGCCAATTAGAATCAGAACAGGATGAAGCTGCAAAAAGAAAGAAAATTTTAGATTCATGCTGCAATTTGCCATCTGCCATGTGTAAGTTGAGAGCTATACCCCATGAAACATATACCTATACAATTGACTGATTTTTCAGTATGACGAAGAAAATAAACTTGATGCCAATCTTTGGAATTTCCCTGTTTTCTTTTTCTTGACTGGAAGGCAAAAACTTTAACTTGGTCCATATATGACCCTGGACCGCTCAAGATAAGAGACTCTCTCTCTCTCATACTCTTACATCATTCTTCAATACCTACTTGTTTTGCCTAAAATGTTGATTGATATATGTTAAAAATTTACATGGCAGTGTAGCAGTAGTACAATAAAAGACCCCAATTTAAACCAAAATAGACCTTAGTTAGATTGATTTCTATTACATTGCTCGAGTGGTTTTTTAAAAGCTTGTTTTGGTAGGAGGAAATGGATGTGAAAACAAGGAAAATGGAAGATGCACTGTGAATTCCCTTTCTCTGGAACTAAATTTGGGAGAGACGTGAAGGGAAGGACCCATTTTTCCTTTCCCCCAAACTAGAACATTGGAGTAAAAGGAAAATGAGTTAAAGAAAAAAGAATGTCCAGTAGCTTATAACAAATAATTTCTGAATTTTATCATGTCGGTTTAAAAGCAAAAGGTCTATTTCCCCCCCTCCACCCTCTGCACTTAATAACTCCTTGAAAATGTAACTAAAGATTACTTTTCCCATCACTATCTGAAAAAAAAAAACAAGTGCAAATATGCGATCTTATTGCTTACTTACTTTTCTCTTCTCAAGAGAAAGTTATCACTTCCTTACCACAAACAATCAGTAAGTGAAGTAAATACAATAATGTGACTAATAGCTAGGTATGAATCCCCACTCTGGACTATTCTAAAATATCCAACACTTTTTTCTTTAAATTTTCTTTAAGACGAGAGAGAAAAGTACATTTACAGAAGATGTTTAGGGACTAAGAAACCTAGAGCCACATAGTGACAGATTGCAGAACAATAACTTGATTAAACAAATCAATAATTGTCAACAAGACAAAACGATAACAGAAAGGTTGGGCCATGTAAGACAAGATTTTGTAGTGTATGCAGCCAAACAAATGTTCATCAGAATTATCCATTCATTCGATCATTTATCTATATTATCTTGTAATGATCAATCATACACATTGATGAGCATGATAATTTTCAACAATCTACTAATCTAGATTAGGCAGAGCCGCATAGATTTAAGATAACAACGCAGTTCAGTCTAATGATAAAAAATGAATGAATCTGAATTTGAATGAACTGAATCTGAATCTGAATGAAAAAAATTGTTTGATAATTGACATATCTGAAACATCTGAATAACAGATTTTTATTATTTTACCCCTCTAAAAAAATTCAAAAAATTATTGTAAATTTATTTAACATTACTTGATATAATAGTTAATACTGTAAAAAAAATATCATTCAGCTAAAAAAATGGGACTAAACCATTTCACCCCAATCGTTCTGAATGGTATTTGAATTCACCATTCAGACGATTTTTTAAAAAAAACAAACACACTAAATGGCTGAATTGGTCAGCCATTTAGCAGAAAACAAATAGCCCCTAAGTCTACTATACACAATTGCACATCATGTAATCAATTTTGAGCATTTTAGGTTAAATTTTATATTGTCGTTGTAATATTTTACATTTGTCCGGTTGGCTTACCAAGTACACCTACATAACTAGGTCGCAAATGATTAATGAAACAGTGTAATCCATAAAAAAAATCATTACTTTCCTATTTGCGACGCATGGGAACCTACACTTTCTGTAACAAGATAAACAGCTTAAACCTACGCATCAAAACCAAGAAGGTCAAATATTCATGTGAAGGCATAGGTGGTGAAAAGCTAATACGTTTTATCACTTGGTAATGGAATTTACTACTGCCTTGCATTAAAAAATACTACCATGGGCAGGCAGTATTATGTCAAGCCAAAAAGAAACTCAAAGCATTAAAAGATAGTCTAAGATCTATTAATTCACATACACCTGTAACTCTTTTAGCAATTTGAGCGGACCTGGTTAACTGGGAACCATTTATTCAATTTCCACCAAAAACATGTTTTTTAAATGCAAATATCAACATAAATGGAAACAATACTTACCCAAAAGATAGACGGACTTAAATAAAAAAACACACACACACGTCAAAGTTTATTTAAATTAAACAACTTGTTGATATTGGACATCAAGTCAAAATCTACTATCCCAGCAAGCAAGAAATTAAATTCAGATAATCCATTATAAGACTTGCACAGCTTATCTTTGAAAATATCAACAAATAAGAACACAAATGTATCAAAAAGACTACAAACCCAGAAGTTCTCTCCGACTACCTATTGCATTATGAAAAGTAAAATTTTAGAAAGAAAACCTTAAAATTGAGTACCGAGTGATTACTACCGATTACCAAAAGAAACCAAATAACAAATTGAAAAATAATACTAATAATAAACAGAGTCAAACTCGATCAAATACAGTAGTAGAAAACTTCACAAGGAAAACTAATCAATACCCACAATTGAAGGCAGGGAGAGAAAGAGAAAATTAAATAAAGGAAGGGTGGGATTTACATTGAAGATGAGACTTTTATTGGAATCTTCCCAAGCTAAACCTCCTCTGAAGTGGATGGTCCAAACTAGAACCAGAACCGCGGCGGCTATGCCCAGCACGTGCGTCACATATGAGAAAGCAATTGCCTTAACCTCAATCGCCATTCTCTCCCTCTCTCTGCTTCTTCTACTACCTTGGTTGGTCTGGTCTCTTGATGGAAAGTAGATTAATGAACCATATTAAAAGGATGATAATTGGATAAAGTTCAATTTTTTTTTACTAATTTTCCTTTCTCTAGTAATCTGAAATTCTGAGCGTCAGATCTGTCCATCGTGTGAAGGCGATATGTATGTAACGTGGCGTTTCATGATTGGGTATAGTTGATACCCAACTCAATCCATACCCGGTTCGTGTCTATATATCTAACCGCTTGGCTAATGTAAGATCTTGACCATTCCAGGCCTTTTTATTATGGCTATTCATTATATCAAAGTAATACTAGTAATTTTTTTGTTAATATAAAATATGTCGTTAAAAATTTAAAATATTATTAAAATAAATATAAATATCTTGTTACTTTAATATTATCAACTGTTTTTAAAATTAATGATGTGACATTATCGACTGTCTTTATTATTTGAATTTACATCAGATCAGACACGGCTGTTTGAATGAATGTTGCACAAAATAAAAAAAAAAATTGATATAATACAAAATAATAATTTTACATAAAAATCGTGATTATATAAAAATATCAATTTCTAAATTCACATTATAATCACGAGTTTTATACTACATGCTAAACTTATAAAAAAGAAAAAAAAAAAAACTCAAAAGGCGTCTACATTCACAGAGCAAGTGAAGTCATCTGTGACGTCAATGGGGATCGTTAGAACGTTAGGTGTGGATTGCTCTGCTAGCTACGCCGGCTATTATTTCCTCTTTATAACCATTACCAGTCCAGGCCCACAGCTCGTCCAGGTCAGATCATCAATATGAGCACAACATTTCAGAAAAATAAAAATAATATGTGTATATGTATATATAGTCTGAATTTTAAATTTATCCCTTATTTAACGTACCTTGCATACCCCCTTAACGACGGACCGGACGACATTTAAGTCCGTCGCTATATATAAAACCGACGTCTTAATTTTTAGCGACAGACAACATATAGCGACGGACCCGATTCTCCCGGTCCGTCGGTAAAAGCATGGGCGGATCTACTCTAGAGGCAGGGGGCACCTTGTGACTCCCCAAAATAAGTATACATCACCCATCTTAAGTCGCCAAATACATGGTATAAAATTCAAATACAACTAAATTATATAACGATGTGTATATGATGCGACAAAATACACTGTCATGAAGTTTTAATACAAATATTATGTTTTTTAGATAATATCCACTCGAGAAAAGTTCTCATTACATTTATTGTCACACTATTTAACGAAATAGTGAGGACTACTAGCTAATACTATCATCCCACCATCACTCCGCTCCCGACTTCAAATCAAATTCGTTCTCGTTTCACAGAGAGAATGGTGAAAAGAAAGGGTGAACTCAGTAAATCCGATAAGAAATATTATGACTAAGATAATGCGAATAAATTATCATTAGTCTTCAACAATGTTAAACCGATAATATACTGATAGACATCAAGTTTAACTACGAGAGGACATCTGATCCATTAAAAGAGTCAGTAGAGAATAAAATCTACTATCTTTTATGATTTAAAAGGTTTTTCATCACTTTTATCGAGACTCACCTTATTAAATAATCCACATCATCCTCACGTTGTGGCGCCCCCAAAATAGGTATACATCACCTATTCGGAGTTGTCAATACGTGAGTGCGAAATAACTACTGACTTTATTATTACAACAAGAAAAGCGTGAGTTTGAATACAAATATTATCTTACAAGCAATATCTATACTCAAATAAATCCTCATCACATTTATTGATACATTATTTTATAAAAATGGTGAGGACTACTAAACAATCCTTTCTAAAACCTTCATTCCATACCCACAGGCTTCGTCTTTACTTATATTATAGCCGCCTCGAGAAAAATGGAACAAAAAGGAAAAGGGTGAGCTCAACTAGCTTCAATAAAGAATATTATGACTAAGATAATATACAACAAATTATCGTTAGTCTTGACGAGGAAAAATCTAATAGAATCTGATAGACAACAAATTTTAAATCAATATCCGCAATGAAATAATAATTCATTAGAAGAGTTAAGTAGAGAATCTGAACTACTATCTTCTATGTATGAATTTAAAGTTCATCGTCTATCTTTTATCCTGTAACATCAATCAATATACATCTGGAATCAAATATTCATCTTTTTTTCACTACTGTGCCAAAGATATTCATCGATTAATCATATTCATTTAAACACTGCTTCATCTTTTCTTTTACACTTTCGGGCAAAGATATTCTTCGAAAATCATTCATCTTTGCACTACTGGCCAAAGATATTCTTAAAAATCATTCATCTTTGCACTACAGCCAAAGATATTCCATAATATCATCATTTAAAGGCGAGGATGATGAAAATATTTTTTTTAAATAAACGAATCCAAAGTGAAACAAAATGACAAGGATTAAGGATTAAGGATTAGTGACTTGGTTTTATCCACGTCCCAAAAATACCTCAAAATAATCATAGTGGTGTAAAATTCAAGAATGATCAAAACATGGATCTGATCGAGTTAGTATCCGAATAGATGTTTTAGACGAAAAGAAGAAATTTTATTTTTCGATGAATAAGATGCAGTATCGTGAATAAGTAATCTCAAACACCAAAAGATAGAAATTCCACAAAAAATATCTTCACGCTTACATGAATAGTACTCGTGAATAGTAACTCGTGAATAATAACTCATGAATAATAACTTCGTGAATAGTAACTCTCATGAATAGTAACCCATGAATAGTAACCCCCAACGTGAAAAAGTTCTAAATTTGATAAAACTTGGATCAACATTTCAAAGATAATGATATTAAAGAAATAATATCATTACGAAAAAAATAATATATCCACTTACCTCAAAAGATCGATCTTACATAGAATCTAGATATAGTCTTTGAAGGGAACTTGCAGCAAAATCTAGCAATACTCAAAGTATACTCAAAATACTCACAAGAATCATTCGATAATATAGAGAGAAAACTTGATTTCTGGTGTGATTTTCAATTCTAACCTAAGCACCTATATTTATAGGAAATTCTTTAGAACACCAAAGCGAAAAAAATTAATAAATTAATAAATATATATATATATATATATATATATATTCATTCATCGCCAACCTTAGAATTCAGATCCTAGCATTTCCCACATGCCACCTTCTAGAAAAGTAAGAAAAAACGTTTTCATAAAATAAATAATTAAAACTTTCAAAAAAATCAATTATTTGAGCTTGAACTTCAATAATTCATAATAAATAGCCCTTTCATCAGAAAATTCGAATCTCATGAGTTTTTATAGGAAATTCAATTCTCTACAACTTTGCAGAAGAAAGTTTTACCAAATTCCAAATGGAAATTGACCAAAATCCACAAACGGTCGATTTTACGGTATAATCAAATTTCGATCGATAAATGGGGTCCAATTGACATGTTTAACATGTTTTAAACATTTATTGCAACAAAATACTCTTCCTCCTCGTATACTCATATATCCCACATTCGTTGTAAAAATATCACCGTTAATATATTATTAAAATAATATATTTAAATGAATTATTTTATCGAAAAAAGATAAAATTTCAATTTTCAACAATTGTCACTATAAAAATTTTCTCCATCTATATCCACATAAAATCAATATTTTTCTCATTATATGAATCAATAATTAATTATTCATAAATATTACGAGAATCACAATATTGTGACGAGTAGATTCCTGGAAAGAGGGGCTTTCGATAAGAATTTCTTCTTCTTGTGCCATTGATTAGGTGACCAAACTCTCTCTTGAGATGAACTTTCTAGACATTGCCAATAATGTTATCTAATAATATTATTCGGATAATATGAATTATTGCTTCGATAATGAAAATCTTGTGTAATGACAATTATTGAAACAACAACAATATATAAAATATCAACGCAAAGAATTATTAACTCGATAAAATCTTGAGCGATAATTCACATAACCATTATTGAGTAGTGCCTTCTTACGTAAGAATCAATAATTGGTGCAATCTGGTATGTCTTCCGCTTTCAACAATGCAGCGTATTAGTGTGTTTTAACCACCGGGTATTCCAATGATGATTAATGGCTAAATAATTACGCCGTTATTTTTAAACAACTTATATTTGTCGTTTTCTTCATCCAATCGCTTTCAGTTATGGGGCCCACACATGGTTGCTGTTGCATCGTCTGCGAATATTCCCAAAGCATGACGAATATTCCACGACCAAAACGAATATTCCCCGACGATAATGAATATTTTATAACCACTTGCTTTATTTTGAAATATTTACGTATTTAACCCTTAACTATCCACATTAATCAAATCAACCCTTACTATTTCAAAATAATAAATAAAGGAAATTCCTTTTATTTAAAAATTTCGGGTCTTACAACCTCCCTCCTTATGAAATTTCGTCCTCGAAATTGGCGTCGTCTACACAGTGTTTGAAAAGGTGAGGATACCTCGCTTTCATTTCCGTTTCGATTCCTGGTCATTTCTCTATAGCATGATTCCTCCACAAAACTTTAACTTGTGGTATGACCTTTCTTGGCGTGGACATGCTCCTTCCTATCCAAGATCTTGGCAATACCTCCTCATACGTTAAGTCTTGGTATCTCTCGTCCGGTTCTAACTTCAATAACGTGGTTCGGTCTTTCACATATTTACGAAGTACATATATGTGAAACACATTATGAACACGAGACATACTTTCGAGGTAACGCAAGTCTATAGGCTACATTTCCTACTCGGGTCGAAGAATTTGAAATGGACCAATAAATCGTGGATTGAGCTTTCCTCTCTTCCCAAATCTTGTAACTCCCTTCCATGGAGCAACTCATGACAATACATGATCCCCACATTAAATTCCACGTCCTTTCGATGAAGATCCGCATAACTCTTTTGTCGATCTTGTGCCGTTTGTATCGTTGTCGAATCATTTGGATCTTTTCGGTGAGTCATACCTACTAACTTTCGGGTCCCAACAATGTTCCTTCACCCACCTCATCCCAACATATTGGAGAACGACATTTTTCGTCCATATAATGCTTGAAATGGAGCCACACCTATACTTGCGATAAGCTGTTGTTGTAGGAGAATTCCACCAATGGTAAATACTTATCCCAACTACCTTTGAAGTCTAGGACACGAGTCTTAATAGATCTTGAAGAGTTTGAATAGTCCTCTATGATTGTCTCAATCTGTTTGGGGATGGTATCTTAGAACTAAATCGTAAATCCGTGCCCATAGCTTTTTGCAAGCTAACCCAAAATCTTGAAGTGAATCTTGGGTCACGATCCGAAACTATGGATACAGGGCATGCCATCTGACCTCACAATCTCATTCACGTGCATACTAAAGCAAGGCGTTCAAGGAATAAGTCTCACGTGTCGGCAAGAAATGAAAGCGGACTTGGTTAATCTATCAACAATAACCCAAATAGCATTGATGCCTTGAGAAGCCGTAGGAAGACCCGTGAACGAAATCCATAGTAATGTGTTCCCACTTCCATTCCGGAATCTCAAGTGGTTGCAGCGGACCCTTAGGTACAAGATGCTCCGCCTTTACACGTTGGCAAGTTAAACACATCGAGATAAACTTTGCAATCTCTCTCTTCATATTGTTCCACCAAAATGTATGTCAAGATCACGATATTTTAGTACTTCGAGGATGGATTGCAAATGGCGTATTGTGTGCCTCCATCATAATCTTGTACTTCAAATCGTAGTCGTTAGGAACATAAAGTCTAGAGTGGACTCGAAGCATTCCTTCTTCATCAATTCTCGCTTAGAATAGCTCCTTCTTGTACTTTCTTCTTCATACGCATCATTTCAAGATTCGGTGGCTCAAAGCGACCTTAACTTTTTCTATTAAAGTTGGCTCTGTCGTATACTTGACATCATCGCTTTTCGTTCCGCATATGATCTTCTACTCGATCGCGTCGGCCTACCACGTTAAACTTTACCGGGATGGTATTGAATAGTGTGGTCGTAGTCTTTCAATAGCTCGAGCCAACGTCATTGCCGCGTGTTGAGTTCTTTTGAGTGAAGAAATATTTAAGGCTTTTATGGTGCGAATATATCTCCACTTTCTCCCCATATAGATAATGCCTCCATATTTTTAAGCAGCAACGATCATTACTTGACTCTAGATCATGAGTAGGATAATTCCTCTCATACTCTTTAAGTTGTCGCGAGGCATAAAGCTATGACTTTCCCACGTTGTATGAGAACACATCCTAACCCTTTGCACAAGCATCATTGTAGATAATAAATCCATCCGAACCGGATGGTATTGTTAGAAACAGTCTTAGAAATAAGTCTCTCTTAAGCTCTTGGAAACTTTTCTCGCGTTCTTCGCTCTGAAACGAATTTTGTATCCTTAGGAGTTAAATTTGAGTTAATGGAGTAGCGATTAGAAAACCCTTCCACGAATCTCCGATAATAACCACTTAAGCCCAAAAAGCTACGTACTTGATCACCGAAACTTGATTGCTCCCGACTTTGTATTGCTTGAATCTTGGCGGGATCAGCAGATACTCTATGTGCTTGACACCACGTGCCCGAGGAATGCTACTTCCTCGAAGCCGAACTTCGCATTTCTTCAATTTGGCATATAGTTGGTTTTCACAAAGCCTTTGGACTACCAGCATCAAATGGTGCTCATGATCTTCACGGCTTTTGGAATATATGAGGATGTCATCAATAAAGACAACAACGAATTGATCCAAATATTCCTTGAATACTCGGTTCATCATATCCATGAAAGCCGGAGGACATTAGTTAGTCAGAAAGACATGACTAAGAATTCATAATGCCCATCTGAGTTACGAAGGCGGTCTTTGGAATATCCTCGATTCTAATCTTGGTGATGATATCCGGAAGCGAAGATCGATTTTGAAAAGAATTGTGCCCTTTACAGAATGGTCAAATAAGTCATCAATCTGAGGTGAGGATACCTATTCTTGATGGTGACATGGTTCAATTCCCGATAGTCAATACAAAAGTCGCATACTCCGTCTTTCTTCTTTACAAATAAAAAGGGAGCACCCCGAGGAGATGTCTTAAGGCAGATGAAAGCCGATGTCCAACAATTCACAGTAGTTGGACCTTTAACTCTGAAGTTCAATAGAGCCATTCGATATGAGGTTTTAGAAATGGGCTTTATGTACGGTTCAAGATCAATAAAGAATTCAACTTCATGTTGCAGGGGTAGGTAGGAAGTTCTTCGAAATCGTCGGAAAGTCGATAACAACGGAATATTATTCAAATTTGGCGTGTCTTTATTCAAATCCATAACATGGGCTAAGAAAGCTTGACATCCGTTTTTAATAAACGAATAGCTTTATGATTAGATATGGCGATGATCGATTTTATTGGTTTAGTTGCTTGAATTAAATAACAATGGTTGGTTAGGAATATGAAAACTAACAACCTTACGAAAACAATCAATTTTGGCATGATGAGTAGTTAACGATCAATCTCTAAAATCACATCAAAAGCAAGTATCTTTAAAGAGATAAAGGTCAACGGTAAGGTAATGGTGCCAACTTGAATCAAACAAGATTTATAAGCGGTGGATGTGATGAAAGTTTCTCTAACGGAGTTTCCACAGATAGGTCAAAGTCTAATTTCTCGAGTCAGTTTAAGCGTTGAGCACATGCGGAGAGATAAATGAATGGGTAGACCAGATTATCAGTAAGGTATAAACTTCGCAAGAATTTATAAATAACTTACGTGATCACCTCGTTTGGGTTCCTCGCATTTTGACCAATCACAACAAACGCTCTTCCGGAATCCGTTGACTTTGACTTTTCTAGACGATCTTTTGAGTCACCGTCCCCATTGAACTAGGTTTCGCCATCGCTTGTCTGATCTCGGCGATATGTCCTTCCTTTCCACAATTATAGCATACCTTGAATCGTTGTAGGCGGTTTGGTGATATGTCCCTCTTTTCCGCATTTGTAGCATATAATGGGTGGTCGTTCTCCTCCACCTTAGAACCGATTCTTGCAAACGCTTACCATCTCTTCACATATTAGTTGTTAAATCTCCTCTTTTAAAATCTCCTCTGACTCGCTTTCTTATTTTCATGGCCATGATTACCACCAGTGGTTACCATTTACATGTCGTCATTTCTTTCTCCGCAGTTATCATTATTTTGTTGATCGCTATCTCTGCAGTGCGATCTGGTTGTGGTCCTTCAGTTGGCCGTACTTTCGTTATCTCGCTCTAATAATTGAGCCACACATTTACAACATCTGAATAAAGAAAAATTTATGAGAAATGAGATCTTGGCGTATCTGGGGTTTCAAACCTCTAAAAACATCCGCGTCATCGTTCCTCATTCTCCACCAAATGAGGTCTGAAACACGGATAACTCTGCAAACTTTGCCTCGTCTTTGAGACACCGCTCGTATTGTTTTGTTCTAATCGATGAACTCCACTTCCTTCATATAGCGAACACTTTCGGGAAAGTATTTGTCATTAAATAGCTTCTGAAACGTCTCTCGAAGACATCTTTGAGTCTTGGTTTGGATGGAGTGCTTCACGGACTCCCACCGATGAGTCTGCCTTCGCCATTTTAACATAAAGGTGGCGAATGGAACCTTCATTCTCGTGCATCCCAAGACATCGAATATCTTGGTAATTTGTTTGACCCGTGTTTCCGCCGGCATGATCGGATCTGCTTTCCCTTAAATTCTGGTGGTCCCAACTCTTTGAATCGCTTGCATTTGTGACAACCCGTGAATTGCTTCATCATTTCCTCCTGTATTTTGAACACGAGTTTCCCTCGTCGATTTTTCATGAACTGCAAAAAACTTCTAAACATCCCTCGTTCATCATCTGCTTTCAATGGTGTTGTTCACGGGAGGAACATTGTCGACTGTTACGCGTTCTCCTCGTTGGTGAGTCTGAGCATCTCCGCGCGGTCTCATTTCCATTGTTAATATTCTCGATTCGACATTCTCAAATCTTCACATAAAACAAGGGTTAATTAAGAAATCAATATATCACATAATATCCTATATCTTGACCAACTAACAAATAAGCTTAGGTAGGACACACTAGCGAAGGATTTACTCGTCTCTTCCCTCCTGATTCTATTCCCCGATCTCATGGAGATCATATCCTAAGCTCGATACCAAACTGTGGCGCCCCCCAAAATAGGTATACATCACCTATTACGAGTTGTCGTCGTAGATGCGAAACAACTACAACTTTATTATTACAACAATAAAAACGTGAGTTTGAATACAAATATTATCTTACAGACAATATCTATACTCAAATAAATCCTCATCACATTTATTGATACATAATTTTACAAAAATGGTGAGGACTACTAAACAATCCTTTCTAAAACCTTCATTCCATACCCAGGCTAAATCTTTCGCTATATTCTCGCCTCCACGAGAAAAATGGAACAAAAAGGAAAAGGTGAGCTCAACTAGCTTTCGATAAAGAATATTATGACTAAGATAATATACACAAATTATCGTTAGTCTTCAACAGGAAAAATCTAATAGAAGACAATAGACAACAAATTTTAAATCAATATCCGCAATGAAATAATAATTCATTAGAAGAGTTAAGTAGAGAATGCAAACTACTATCTTCATGTATGAATTTAAAAGTTCATCGTCTATCTTTTATCCTGTAACATCAATCAATATACATCTGGAATCAAATATTCATCTTTGCACTCTCAGGCCAAAGATATTCATCGATTAATCATATTCATTTAAACACTGTTCATCTTTTGCTACTGGGCGAAGATATTCTTCAAAATCATTCATCTTTTACTTTCACAGGCGAAGATATTCTTAAGAAATCATTCATCTTTGCTTTCTGGGCCAAAGATATTCCATAATATCATCATTTAAGGCGAGGATGATGAAAATATTTTTTTTAAATAAACGAATCCGGTGAAACAAAATGCAAGGATTAAGGATTAAGGATTAAGTACTTGGTTTTATCCACGTCCAAAATACCTCAAAAATAATCATAGTGGTGTAAAATTCAAGAATGATCAAAACATGGATCTGAATCGAGTTAGTATCCGAATAGATGTTTTAGACGAAAAGAAGAAATTTTATTTTTAAATTGAATAGATCAAGTATCGTGAATAGTCAGATATCGTGAATAGTCAAATATCGTGAATAAGTAACTCAAGACCAAAAAAGATAGAAATTCCACAAAAACATCTTCACGCTTCATGAATAGTACTTTCGTGAATAGTAACTCGTGAATAAGAACTTCGTGAATAGTAACTTCGTGAATAATAACTTCATGAATAGTAACCCATGAATAAGAACCCATACGCATGAAAAAGTTCCAAATTTGATAAAAACTTCAGATCAACATTTCGATTATAATGATATTGAAGAAATAATATCATTACGAAAAAAATAATATCCCTTACCTCGAAAGATTAGTCTTACAAATAGAATCACAAGATTTATAGTCTTTGAAGGAACTTGCACCGCTTCTAGCAATACTCAAAGTATACTCAAAATACTCACGAGAATACGCTCGATAATATAGAGAGAAAACTTGATTTACGGTGTGATTTTCAATTCTAACCTAAGCACCTATTTATAGGAAATTGCTTAGAACACCAAAAGCGAAAATTTAATAAATTAATATATATATATATATATATATATATATATATATATATATATATATATATCAAATTCATACATGACCTTAGAATTCAGATCCTAGCATTTCCCACATGCCACCTTCTAGAAAAGAAAAAAAAAAACGTTTTCATAAAATAAATAATTAAAACTTTCAAAAAAATCAATTATTTCGGAGCTTCGGAACTTCAATAATTCATAATAAATAGCCCTTTCATCAGAAAATTCGAATCTCGCGAGTTTTTATAGGAAATTCAATTCTCTACAACTTTGCAGAAGAAAGTTTTCCAAATTCCAAATGAAAATTGACCGAAATCCACAAACAGTCGATTTTACGGTATAATCAAATTTCGATCGATAAATGGGGTCCACAGACATGTTTAACATGTTTTAAACATTTATTGCAACAAAAATACTCATCCTCCTCGTATACTCATATATCCCACATTAGTTGTAAAAATATCACCGTTAATATATTATTAAAATAATATATTTAAATGAATTATTTTATCGAGAAAAGATAAAATTTCAATTTTCAACAATTGTCACTATAAAAATTTTCTCCATCTATATCCACATAAAATCAATATTTTTCTCATCATATGAATCAATAATTAATTATTCATAAATATTACGAAATCACAATATTGACAACCGGCGGTTCAGGAAGAGGGGCTTTCCATAAGAATTTCTTCTTCTTGGCGCATGATTAGGTGACCAAACCTCTCCTTAGACGAAACTTTCTAGACATTGCCAATAATGTTATCTAATAATATTATTCGAGATAATATGAATTATTGCTTCGATAATGAAAAATCTTGTAATGACATTATTGAAACAATGACGATATAAAATATCAACGCGACAATTATTAACTCGATAAAATCTTTGAGCGATAATTCATCAGAACCATTATTGAGTAGTGCCTTCTTCTACGTAAGAATCAATAATTGGTGCAATACCGGTGTCTGTTTTGCTTTCAACAACGCGTATTATTGTGTTTTTTTAACCACCGGGTATTCCAATGATGATAATTGGCAACAACTACTGCTGTTATTTTTAAACAACTTATATTTGTCGTTTTCTTCATCCATATCGCTTTCCAGTTATGGGGCCCACATATTTTCTTGCAGTCGTCATACGAATATTCCCCGAACGATCTGAATATTCCACGACCAAACGAATATTCCCAACGATAATGAATATTTTATAACCACTTGCTTTATTTTGAAATATTTGCGTATTTAACCCTTAACTATCCACATTAATCAAATCAACCCTTACTATTTCAAAATAATAAATAAAGGAAATTCCTTTTATTTAAAAATTTGAGGTCTTACACATCTTCTACGACGAGGATATTCATCGGTCACGACCACAAATTATCCATGTACCTTCTGAGCCAAAGATATTCATGTATTCATCAATGGTCATGATCATACCAACAATTTGTCCATCAATGCACTACGGGCGGTGAGGACTTTTACCACATCATTTGTAACATTACGGTAATGATTACAATCAAATAATCCTGGTCATAATCATACCAAGTCCATCTACGCATTCTACTGAGCCACAAATGACTTTCGAAAAAAATATAAACATGAGGATGATGACAATGATATAAGAATTGATAAAATAAGTTCACGAATTAATTTATTCGTGAACTAATAACGTCCAAATTGTCAACATGATCTTTGCTTTGTAGAGTAAAATTCAAGAATGCTCGAAAGAATATTTCCATGAAAGATCTTTGGATGAAGCCTTGAAATATCGAGGATATTCCACTAATTTCATGGAGTATAAAGTCAAACTTTAACCAACCGAGTATAATAAAGAATGGAATAACAAAAGAAATCACCGTGCATGCGGTACTTGCAGATGCAGAGTTATTCAATGTAATAATAATAACGGAACCAAATTCGGGTAAAATTCACAAGCGGGATGTTACAACAGAATAATAAGTGCGGAATAATAAATAATGGAACCAGATCCGGTATAAAACACACAGACAGGATATTCCGACAGAATAATAAAGACGAAATAATAAATAATGGAACCAGGTCCGGTGTAAAACACATGAGAGGCGGGATATTAAACGAATAATAAAAATGAATAATAAATAATGGAACCAGTCCGTGTGTAAACACACGGGCGTGATATTCTAACGAATAATAATGACGAGAATAATAGAAGAATGTCACCAAGTATAGGGTGAGATCAGCAGTATCAAAGTTATTCCAATGTAATAATAAGAAATGGAATAACAACAGTTCTCTTCGTGAATAATAAAGAATAACACCCTTCTCACCGTAAAAGAAATCTGAATATAAGAATAGAAAAGTAGCGAATACTTTTCATAGTTTCTCTATAATTTCTCTCTACGGAGTTTCGGTGAATTTGTAAGAAATAATAAAAGAATGAGCTTATTTATGGGAGAATGGAAGTATCTTGTTTATAAGCGAATTGTTTCTGCAAATTATTTCTTGACCAAATCTGATAAAAAGTCAATCAACTAACCAATAAAATCACAACAAAAATTAAAATATAAGACATATATATAAACACATGTTTTTCGACTTATATATATCAATATTATATATACACCACTTAAATTTTCTCCCCATAACCAACATCTATCCCCACCCACCCATAATCAAATTCACTACACTCTTACACATCACTATCACACTACCGCTTTTCCACCATTTTCCACTTACACACCCATCACACACCCATCACTTTCACATCTCATTTTCTCTCACCATATATCTTCGATACATATACTTCCATATGTATACTCTTCCATTTCAAAATCATTTTCCCGAACACATATGGGCTTACATGTGGCCCCCACCTTTAAAAATTTTCTCTAGATTATTTTGAAAAATGGGTAAATAGGAATCCGTAAAATAAGCAAACTTCAAAAAAAATCACCTTAATAATTTTAACAACATTTATCATCTTTATTACAATTCACAATATTAATCGACCGGTCGTTCCCGAGAAAAGAGGGGGTTTTCGATAAGGATTTCTCCTATTAGCGCAGCGATTAGGTGACCAAACTCTCCTTGGCGCGAACTTACAGACATCGTTAATATTGCGATTTATAATACTAATAACTCTGTCATTTCAATTATTGATTTAATAATATATAAAATATCAACAATAATTGAATCAAATAACGTGAGATCTTGTCACGACAATTACTATAGCAATAATTGAACAAAACCGAGTGACTTCTTACGTAAGCATTAATAATCAATACCGGTGTCTTCTTATGCGACCACGCCATTATCAGCATTTCTTTACTACTGAGTAGTTCAACAAGATGTCAGCAGTAAAACTTCCGCCGTTATTTTTAATAGAAATATTTTTGTCGTTTTCTTAATCCGACAATAATTCCGTAGTGGGGTCCACCAATGATTGTACCGTCGTACGGATATTCCCTGACAAAAAGAATATTCCCTGACCAATCGAATATAATACAACAACTTGCATACTTTGCAAAATTTATAAATACTACCCATAATTATAACATTATATCAAATCCACACCATAATATTAAAAACAATATATCGAGAAATTTAAATCTTTATTTATAAAATCTGGGGTCTCACAATCTCCCCTCCTTATGAAATTTCGCCCTCGAAATTTACGTACGTACCTAATATGCCGAACAGGTTAGGATACCTTGACTTCACTTCAAATTCTAACTCTTGAGGTATAACCTTTGAGTGTTGAATACAATTCTTCTTATCCAAGATTTTAACACGTATCTCCTCATACGTTAAATCTTCTGCTATCTCGTTCGGTTCTAAATTAATAATGTGGTTCGGGTCATCCACATATTTACGTAACATCGATACGTGATAAATGTTATGAACACGCAACATATTTGGCGGTAAAACGAGCCTATAAGCCACAGTTCCTACTCGATCTAGGATTTCAAATGAGCCAATAAAATCGAGGATTGAGATTTCCTCTCTTCTTCGATTCTTGCTTCTAGAATAACGCCTCTCTTGAACCTTCTTCTTTACATTCATCGATTGGTGTGTAGCTTGGCGGCTTTAACTTTATCGATTAAAGTTGATTCTACTCGTATATTCGTTATCTTCATGTATGGGTCCTAGGTTTTTAACTCTATCTTCATCATTTATCTGAAATGAGTCTTTGTGTTAATAACATCGCTTTTCGTAAATGCATATGATCTTCTACTCAACACGTCAATTTATCACGTTTGTTTTCCCACGATGGTATTGAATGGTACGATCGTAATCTTCAACAGCTCGAGTCAACGTCTTTGGCGTATGTTTCGTTTATTTTAGTTGCGAAAATATTGGAGGGTTTAAGAAATGGAGTCTTTGGGTTGAATACAAAATTTGATTTTACGCTCTGGGTAGGCTTATAAGTCTTCAAGAATACGTCGAATTTTATTAACGTTAGAAATATCATTCAAATCATGACCTCATCCAAGACTTGGATAAGTCGTCACATTGATACTATCAACTTGCCATCTTCATTTACGATGTCGCCTCTGAAAGTCCGGCTTGGTCGCATTCCACACAAGGAAGTCAACACTGAAAGGATCGGGCTCTTTACTTATGGCTTGATATGACAATGATTGACTTTAGTGGTTTGGTTACTTTGAATTCGCATAACAGGTTGGTTAGGAGTATGAAAAATAACAACCTTACGAAAAGCATGATAAGTATTTAACCAATCGTTTAAAAAAATCACATCAAAGGCAAGTATTTTCAAAGAGATAAGATCGACAGGTAACGTGAAAATGTCGATTTGAATCAACAAGATTTATAAATAGTGGAGGTAACGAAGGCTCCTACTAACGAAGTTTCAACCAATAAATCAAAAGTCTAACTTCTCCGAAAGTCAAATTTAAGCGTTGAGCGCAAGCAGAAAAGAGATAAAATAATAGGTAGAACCCAGATCTTATAAGGTACAAACTTGCAAGAATTTATAATTAACTAACCTGCGTGCTAACCCGTTCGGGTTACTCGACTTTTTGAGAAGTCACGAAAAAGCTCTCCTTGAACTACCGGTTTTATCTTTTACGGAGCGGTCTTTGGTGCCTCCATCCTAGTTTGAACTTGTCTTTGGTGAGCGATAAAATCGGGTTAGGTGACCTTCTTTTCCACAATTATAACATCTTTGACTGACATCGCGCGATTTGACCGATATGTCCCTCCTCCGCATTTGAAACATATGATAGGTGGTCGTTCTCCTTCCTTAACAACGGGTACTGGTGCTGACGTCTTTCCATCATTGTTGAATTTCCTCTTCTTAAAATGTCCATTCTTATTGTTTTGGCCATGATTACCACCAAAGTGGTTACCATTTCTGGCATGTTGATTCCCTTCACGCTTATTTTCACCGCTTCGATGACTGCTAAATACATGGTACAGAAATAACTACAACTTTATTAATACATTTGTCGTGCAAAATACGACAACATAAATACTATGAGTTTAAATAAAATTATTGCCATCTAGACAATATCCACACGCAAATAAATCCCCATCATCATTATTGATACATTATATTACAAAAATGGTGAGGACTACTAAACAACTCTCTCTATAACCATCATTACATACCCCAGGCTAAATACTTCGCTACATTCTCGCCTCTGAAAGAAAAAATGGAACAAAAAGAAAAAGGGTGAGCTCAACTAGCCTAGTAAAGAATATTATGACTAAGATAATATCTGACAAATTATCGTTAGTCTTCAACGAGGAAAAATCTAATAGAATACAATAGACAACCAGCTTTTAAATCAATCTTCATAATGAAATAATAATTCATTAGAAGAGTTAAGTAGAGAATCTGAACTACTATCTTACGTATATGAATTCAAAAGTTCATCGTCGATATTTTATCCTGTAACATCAATCAATATATATCTGGAATCAAATATTCATCTTTGCACTACTGAGCCAAAGATATTCATCGATTAGTCATGTTCATCTAAACACTGTTCATCTTTACACTACGGGCCAAAGATATTAATCGATTAATCATGTTCATCTCAACACTGTTCATCTTTGCACTACTGGGCCAAAGATATTCATCAAGAAATCATTCATCTTTGCACTACAGTCAAAGATATTGATAAATATCATCATTTAGGACCGAGGATGATGAAAAATATTTTAAAGGAAACGAATCCGGTGAAAACAAAAGAACAAATATTAAGGATTAGTATTTTAAACAATCCAAGTTCAAAAATACTTCATAAGTAATCGAGTGGAGTAAAATTCAAGAATGATCAAAACATGGATACAATCAAAGCTAGTATCCACAATAGATATTTTAGGCGAAAAGGAAAATTTTCATTTTTCGATGAATAGTCTTAGTATTAAGTGAATAATTATCGTATCGTGAATAGTCTTGTATCGTGAATAATAACTCCAACACCAAAAGTTCCAAATTTGATAAAAACTTGAGATCAATATTTCAAAGATAATGATATTGAAGAAATAATATCATTATGAAAAAAAAATAATATCCACTTACCTTGAAAGATCGATCTTACAAATTTGAAACACCTGGATATAAAGCTATAACTTAAACTTGCATCAGTATAGCAATACTCAAAGTATACTCAAAATACTCACAAGAATAATACGCTCGATAATATAGAAGAGAAAACTTGAGTTTACGGTGTGATTTTCAATTCTAACCTAAGCACCATATTTATAGAAAAATCTTTAGAACACCAAAACGAAAATTTAATATAATATTATTATTATTATTTGTTAAAATTCTATCGCCCACTTTTGGAGATCTGATTTCAGCAATCAATAACACATGCTAGACCCACTTAACACACCAAAACGTTTTTCTTGAAAAAATAATTAAAACTTCCAAAATTAATTATTTGAACTTGAACTTTAATAATTCATAATAAATAGCCCTTTTGTCAAAAAATTCGAATCTCGCGACTTTTTATAGGAAATTCAATTCTCTACAACTTTTCAGAAGAAATTTTTTCCAAATTCTAAACAAAATTGACCGAAATCCACAAACGAGGCGATTTTACATTTATAATCAAATTTCGATCGATAATTGTGTCCCACCAACACACAAAATATGTATTAAACATTTAATGCCACAAAAATACTCTTCCTCCTCATATACTCATATATCCCACATTCATTATAAAAATATCACAGTTAATATATTATTAAAATAATATATTTAAATGAATTATTTTATCGAGAAAAGATAAAATATTAATTTTCAACAATTATCATTTTAAAAATTTTCTCCATCTATATCCACATAAAATCAATATTTTCCTCATCATATAAATCAATAATATTACAAAATCAACTTTATCTTTGGCAACGGTAGTTCCGGAAGAGAGGCTTTCGAATAAGAATTTCTTCTTACTTGACGCCAAGATTAGGTGACCAAACCTCTCCTTGATGTAATTTTCTAGACATTGCCAATAATGTTATCTAATAATATTATTAGGATAATATGAATTATTGCTTCGATAATAAAAAATACGTGTAATGACAATTATTGAAACAACAAAGAATATAAAATATCAACTCATCAATTATTAAATCAATAAAATCTTTGAATAGTAATTCTTTGTAACCATTATTGAGTAGTGACTTCTTTACGTAAGAATCAATAATTGGTGCAATACTGCGTCTTATGTGTTTTAACCAATTTAGTATTTTAACAGTATTAACGGTAACAATTACGCCGTTATTTTTAAACAACTTATATTTGTCGTTTTCTTCATCCAATCGTTTTCCATTATGGGGCCCACAAAAATCTGTGCTGATACCGTAAATGCGAATATTCCTCGACAATGAAGAATATTCCACGACCAAACGAATATTCCCGACAATAATGAATATTTTATAACCACTTGCTTATTCGAAATATTTGCGTATTTTACCCATAACTATCCACGTTAATCAAATCAACCCTTCTTATTTCAAAATAATAAATAGAGGAAAATAAATTTTATTTATTAATAATTTGGGGTCTTACAATTACAATCAATAATCCTCAGTCATAATCATACCAAGTCCATCTATGCACTTTCTAGGGCCACATATATGACTTTCAAAAAAATATAAACATGAGGATGATGACAATGATATAAGAATTGATAAAAACAAGTTCACGAATTAATTTATTCAGGGACTAATAACGTCCAAATTGTCGACATGATACTACTTTGTAGAGTAAAATTCAAGAATGCTTTCGGAAGAATATTTTCATGAAAGATCTTTGGATGAAGCCTTGAATATCGAGGATATTCCACTAATTTCATGGAGTATAGAAGTCAAAACATTAACCAACCGAGTATAATAAATAATAGAATAACAAAGAAATCACCGTAAATGCGGTACTTCCCATGCAGACAGGTTATTCAATGTAATAATAATAATAACGGAACGGGTTAGGTAAAATTCACACCGAAATAGGATGTTCTAACGAGAATAATAAGTGCGAAATAATAAATAATGGAACCGAATCCCATTATAAAACACACGACGGGATATTCCGGCGAAATAATAAAAGGCGGAATAATAAATAATGGAACCAGTCCGGGTGTAAAACACACACAGCGGGGATATTAAACGAGAATAATAAAGATGAATAATAAATAATGGAACCAGGTCCGGTGTAAAACACATAGACAGGATATTCTAACAGAATAATAATGACAGAATAATTGTAAGACCCCAACTTATTAATGAAATTTAATTTTCTCTATTTATTATTTTGAAATAGTAAGGGTTGATTTGATTAATGTGGATAGTTAAGGGTAAAATACGCAAATACTTCAAAAATAGCAGTGGTTATAAAATATTCATTGTTGTCGGGAATATTAGTTTGGTCGTGGAATATTAAATCTTTGTTGTGGAATATTCGTATGACAATAGCGCTGACCGTGTATGGGCCTCATGTGAGCGATTGGATGAAAAAAAGCGACAAATATAAGTTGTTTAAAAATAACAAATAGTTATTCAAGATTATCTTGTTAAAAATACTCTTGGTGGTTAAAACACAAGAAGCACACTCGGTATTGCACCAATTATTGATTCTTACGTGAAGAAGCACTTTACTCAATAATGGTTACGATAATTCTTTATTGGATATTTTATTGATTTAATAATTGCTTTGCGTTGATATTTTATATTGATGTTGTTTGATAATTGTCATTACACGTATTTTCATTATCGAAGCAATAATTCATATTATCTCAATAATAATATTATTAGATAACATTATTGGCAATGTCTAGAAAGTTACATCTAAGGAGAGGTTTGGTCACCTAATCAATTCTTGCCGCCAAGAAGGAGAAATTCTTATTGAAAGCCCCTCTTTCACCTGAACCTACGGTTGTCGATATTGTGATTACGTAATATTATTTGTGAATAATTAATTATTGATTCATATGATGAGGAAAAATATTGATTTTATGTGAATATAGATGGAGAAAATTTTTAATGTGACAATTGTTGAAAATTGAAATTTTATCTTTTTACGATAAAATAATTCATTTAAATATATTATTATATTTTAATAATATAATAATGGTGATATTTTTACAACGAATGTGGGATATATGAGTATCTGAGGAGGAAGAGTATTTTTGTTGCAATAAATATTTAAAACATGTTAAACATGTCGGTTGGACCCCATTTATTATTGAAATTTGATTATAGCACATAAAAATCGTCTGGTTTGTGGATTTGGTCAATTTCTATTTGGAATTCGAAAACTTTCTTCGCAAAGTTGTAGAAATTGAATTTCCTATAAATACTCACGAGATTCAAATTTTCGATGAAAGGGCTATTTATTATGAATTATTAAAGTTCAAAACTCAAAAATAATTGGTTTTTTGGAAGTTTAAAATATTTAAAATTAGAAAAACGTTTTTTCTTACTTTTCTAGAATGTGGCATGTGTTTGATGGCTGAAATCAGATTCTAGGCATGCGTAGGGAAATTTATATAATTATATTATTAATTTATTAAATTTTCTACTTTTGGTGTTCTAAGCAATTTCTATAAATAGGGTCTTGGGTTAGAATTGAAAATCACACCGTAAACTGAAGTTTTCTCTTTCTATATTATCGGCGTATTCTTGTGAGTATTTTGAGTATACTTTGAGTATTGTTAGATGGTGCAAGTTCCTTCAAGACTATATCCTAGATTCCAAATTAGAAGTATCTTAATCTTTCGAGGTAAGGATGTTATTTTCTTCTCAAATGATATTATTTCTTCAATATCATTATCTTTGAAATATTAGTTGAAACTTTTTATCAAATTTGGAACTTTTTCATGTCGGGATTACTATTCATGAAGTTCTTATTCATGAGTTCTTATTCATGAGTTCTTATTCACGAGTTCTTATTCATGAGTTTCTTATTCACGAGTTCTTATTCACGAGTACTATTCATGAAGCGTGAAGATGTTTTTTTGGGAAATTTCTATCTTTTGGTGTCGAATTACTTATTCACGTATACGGCCTTTATTCAATCGAAAAATAAAATTTCTTCTTTTTGTCCAAAATATCTATTCGGATACCGAAACTTTTATTGTATCCATGTTTTGATCATTCTTGAATTTTACACCACTATGATTATTTTTGAGGTATTTTTGAACATGGATAAAACAAAGTCACGAATCCTTAATCCTTAATCCTTGTCATTTTGTTTCAATTGGATTCGCTTTTTAAAAATATTTTTCATCATCCTCGGTCTTAAATGATGATATTATTGAATATCTTTGGCCAGTAGTGCAAAGATGAATGATTTCTGAAGAATATCTTTGGGTAGTAGAAGTGCAAGATGAGCAGTGTTTAGATGAACATGACTAATCGATGAATATCTTTGGCCCAGAAAGTGCAAAGATGAATATTTGATTCGGATGTATATTGATTGATGTTACGGGGATAAAAGATAGACGATGAACTTTTAAATTCATACATAGAAGATAGTAGTTTGCATTCTCTACTTAACTCTTCTAATGAATTATTATTTCATTGCGAATATTAATTTAAAATTTGTTGTCTATTGTGATTCTATTAGATTTTTCCTGTTGAAGACTAACTGATAATTTGTTGTATATTATCTTAGTCATAATATTCTTTCTTGGGGCTAGTTGAGCTCACCCTTTTCCTTTTTGTTCCATTTTTCTTCTCAAGAGGCGAGAAATATAAGCGAGTAATGCAGTGGGGTATGGAATGAAGGTTTTAGAAAGAATTGTTTAGTATTCCTCACCATTTTGTAAAATAATGTATCAATAAATGTGATGAGGATTTATTTGAGTATAGATATTATACATAAGATAATATTTGTATTCAAACTCACGGTTTTTCAATTGTAATAATAAAGTTGTAGTTGTTTACGCACCATGTATTGACAACTTCGAAATAGGTGATGTATACCTATTTTGGGGGCGTCACGGTTGGTATCGAGCTTAGGGATATGATCTCCATGGAGATCGGGGAATAGAACTAGGGGAGAGAGATTTAATAAATCCTTCACTAGTGTGTCCTACCTAAGCTTATTTTTTTAGTTGGTCGATATATAAGGATATTATGTGATATATTGATTTCCTTAATTAACCCTTATTTTATGGCGATATTTGAGAATGTCGTGAGAATATTAACAATGGAAATGAGGCCGTGGAGACGCACGTATACTCACCAAAGAGGAGAAGCGTCTGCAACAGTCGGCAATGTTCCTCCCATGAACAACACCACTGAAGCGAGATGATGAACGAAGGGATGTTTAGAAGCTTTTGCGATTCATGCAAAATCGAGCGGAGGAGACTCGTGTTCAAAATACAAGAGAAAATGATAGCAATTCACGGGTTGTCACACAAAGCGATTCGAAGAGTTGGGACCACGAATTTAAAGGAAAGCCAGATTCGATCATGCGGCGGAAACATGGGTCAAGTAAATTACCAAGATATTCGATGTCTTGGGATGCACTGAAGAACGAAGGTTCCATTCGCCACCTTTATGTTAAAATTGGCGAAGCGGATCTCATCGGTGGGAGTATGTGAAGGCGTACCCGTCCAAATACGCTCAAAGTGTCTTGGGAGACATTTGAAAATTATTTAATGACAAATACTTTCACGAAAGTGTTAAATCGTATGAAGGAAGTGGAGTTCATCAGATTAGAACAAAACAACACGGCGGTGTCTCGATGCGAGGCAAAGTTTGCGAGTTATCCGAGTTTTGCACCTCATTTGGTGGAGAATGAGGAACGTATGACGCGGATGTTTCTTAGAGGTTTGAAACCCGATACGTCGATATCTCATTTCTCATAAATTTTCTCTTTATTCGAGATGTTGTAAGCAGAGGCTCAATTATTAGGCGAGATAACGAGTACGGTCAACCGAGGGACCATAACCGAGGATCGTACGGAGATAGCGATCAGCGAATAATGATAACCACGGAGAAAGAAACAGACGGACAAAAATGGTAACCACTCTGAAGTGGTAATCATGGCCGTGAAAATAGAAAAAGCGAGTCGGAAAGATTTTAAAAGAGGAGATTTAACAACGACCATGTGAAGACAGCGGTCTTGGCGAAAGCGGTTCTAAGGGAGGAGAAACGACCACCGGTCATATCTACAAAATGGGGAAAAGAGGGACATATCGAAACCGCGCCCAACAGATTCAAGGTATGCTATAATTGTGGAAAGGAAGGACATATCGCTCGAGATTATGCGATGGCGAAACCTAGTTCAATGAGGACGGTGACTCAAAAGATGTCCCGAGAAAAAGTCAAAGTCAGCGATTAGGGAAGAAGCGTTTGTTGTGATGGTCATAATCGAGAACCCAAACGAGGTGATCACGGGTAAGCTATTTATAAATTCTTGCGAAGTTTATACCTTACTTGAATCTAGGTCTTACCCATTCATTTATCTCTCTGCGTGTGCTCAACGTTTAAACTTGACTCGGAGAAATTAGACTTTGAACTATCTGTGGAAACTCTGTTAGGAGAAACTTTCATCACATTCAACTTTGTTTATAAATCTTGTTTGATTGAAGTTGGCACCATCACCTTACATTGACCTTATCTCTTTAAAGATACTTGCTTTTGATGTGATTTTAGGGATTGATTGGCTAACTACTCATCATACCAAAATTGATTGTTTTTAAATGGGTTGTTAGTTTTCATATTCCTAACCAACTTGACTTGCATTATGCAATTCAAGCAACTAAACCATTAAAATCAATCAACGTCAAATCTAATCATAAAGCTATTCGTTTATTGAAAAGCGGATGTCAAGCTTTCTTAGCCCATGTTATGGATTTGAATAAAGACACGTCAAATTTGAATAATATTCACATTGTTATTGACTTTCCCGACGTATTTCAGAAGAACTTCCCTAGGTTTCTACCCCGAACGTGAAGTTGAATTCTTTATTGATCTTGAACACAGTACAAAATGTAAGACCGAATTTTATGAAATAAAAGTATTCAATTTTTTAAATTATTATTCATGAGTTACTTATTCACGAAGTTCTTATTCACGAGTTCTTATTCATGAGTTCTTATTCACGAGATTCTTATTCACGAGTACTATTCATGAAGCATGATAATTTTTTTTTAAGTAGGCATTACTCGATAATTGTTACGATAATTCTTTGTTCAATATTTTATTTTATTGATTCAATAATTGCTACGTTGATATTTTATATTATTATTGTTTCAATAATTGTCACTGACAAATATTTTCCATTATCGAACAATATTTCATATTATCTCGAATAATATTATTGGATAAAATTATTGGCAATGCCTAGAAAGTTCTTGTCAAGGAGAGGTTTGGTCACCTAATTGCGCGCCAGTAAGGAGAAATTCTTATTGGAAAGCCCCCTCTTTCCTGGGAACTGCCTAGTTGTTAATATTGTGATTATGTAATATTATTTGTGAATAATTAATTATTGATTTTTATGATGAGAAAAATATTTATTTTATGTGGATATAGATGGAGAAAATTTTTAAAGTGACAATTGTTGAAAATTAATATTTTATCTTTTTCCTCGATAAAATAATTCATTTAAATATATTATTTTAATAATATAATAATGGTGATATTTTTACAATGAATGTGGAATATATGAGTATATGAGGAGGAAGAATATTTTTATTACAATAAATGTTTAAAACATGTTAAACATGTCGGTGGGACCCCATTTCTTGGTGAAATTTGATTATAGTACATAAAATCGTCTGTTTGTGGATTTGGTCAATTTACATTTGGAATTTGGAAAAACTTTCTTCTAGCAAAGTTGTAGAAATTGAATTTCCTATAAAAACTCGTGAAATTCAAATTTTTTTGATAAAAGGGCTATTTATTATGAATTATTGAAGTTACGAAGCTCAAATAATTGATTTTGGAAGTTTAAAATAATTTAAATAACAAAAACGTTTTTGTGCAAGTCTTGTGAGGTGGGCTGTTTGTTGGCTGAGGTTTTGAAGCAAAATAAGTGTGCTTTGGAATAAAAATAATATATATTAATATTTTATTAAATTTTACTACGCTTTGGTGTTACAAGTATTTTCCTATAAATAGGGTCTTGGGTTAGAATTGAAAAACACACGAAAAACTAAAGTTTTCTCTCTCTATTATCGAAGCGTATTCTTGTGAGTATTTTGAGTATACTTTGAGTATTGCTATATGGTGCAAGTTAGTTTCAAATATTATTCCAAATGTCTTCTTCTTTTTTGAGGTAAGGGATAGTAAGGGATTTTAAGGGTTTTTATGTTTTTAGTTTCGAAATTTTTCTGGACCTTCAAAAATTCTGAAAAAATTTGAAATGATGTTTTGATGAGTTTTGTAGAGTGTGTCCAAAAACGGCGATTTTTGGATGTATAGATTAGGAGTTATGGATTTTATGAGAAAAGACTATTTTAAAAGTAACTATTTATAACTCCTTGTGATTAACTCCAAAATTGATGAAATTTTTATTGGGAGTACATCTATATAATATCAGTATACCGTGTAAATTTTAGAATTTTTGGATAAAAGTATAATTTATGATAAATGTTTAAATATTCGGTGATTTTGGCCATATGAAAAATAGTAATTGAATTTTTAAAATTTAGAGAAAATATATATTCAATATGGGACTATGTTATGCTAAATCCCAGAAAAAGAAATATTTTTGGAACTGATTTGGTATTTTTCATGAAAATATTCTAGTTATGAGTAAATGAATTAAATATGTTATGTGAAGTAAGAAAATTGGAAAATATGATTTATTGGCTTGAGAATCATATATGAGATATATGCAGATTTTTTGATGAGGGTTTTGGTTATTGGTGATGAAATCTTATGAGTTTGGCATTTTATGATGATTAAATGCATTAATTAGTAAAGTGTAAACAATTTAATTAAATTGTTTATAAGTTTTAGAAATGATTAAAATATTATTGTAATATTAATAATATTAGATTATGAGATTTTTAAGTGATTTATAACATTTGGATTAAGGTGTTATAAATATGGATATGAATTTTATTATGAAACTTTATCTTTTAGGTAATAGAGATTACTTATGCACGTATACGGTCTTATGTCACGAATCACGAAGTCTTATTCACGACAAAATTGGTTTCTTCTCTCCGACCAAATTATCGTTGATTTATGAATCTTAATCTTGAAATTAAAACCATGTTTTGATTATATTGTTTTTATATAACATTCTTATAACCCTAATGATAATATTTCTCTTTGACTTGAGTGTAAAGATGGGTAGATTATTGGTATGATCGTGACTATAGATTCTCTTTGGCCGATGGTGCAAAAGTTGAATTGTTGGTTGGTATGATCATGACCATTGAATTTACAATTGAATATTTTAGCTTAAGTGCAAAGGTGAATTGATCAACATGGTTATAATTATTGTTATATAACTTCGAAATGATTATGTATTTCTTTGATATATGAATATCTTTGGCTCGTTGTGCAAAGATGACTTGTTGATGAATATCTTTGCTTTGTCTTGAAAAGATGAATTATTGATGAATATCTTTTGCTCAGTAATGCAAAGATGACTGTTGTTGAATATCTTTAAATTTGTAGTGCAAAGATGAATTATTGATGAATATCTTTGGCTCGTAATGCTGAAGATGACTTTGTTGTTGAATATCTTTAGCTTTGTAGTGTAAAGATGAATCTGTTGATGAATATCTTTGGCCCGTGGTGCAAAGATGAATTTATTAATATGATTATGAGCAGGAACTGTGATTTGGTATAACCATGATATTTGATGTTTCGGTAAAGACGGGTGATGAAAATTATCTTAAATCACGGATGAGAAGAGGAATTTAGAATCACAATTATGATTATAAGTTATGCATGTGATTGTGGGCGAAATTGTTGATTGATGTTACGAGGATAAAACATTGTTGGTGGACTTTTAACATGGAGAAGATAATAGATTTTATAGGTCTATTTGACTCTTACAATGGATTGCTCATTCACATTGCAACTATGGTTAAAAAGTTTTATCATCTACCATATGTTCTAAATCTACGATTTATTCTTGATGAAGACTATTGATAATTTATTTATCTTTAGTCATAATATTCTTTCTTGAGCTAGTTGTCTTTACCCTTTTGTTTCACAATTCCTTTCGGAGTAATAAAAGTGTAGGCTTTGGGTTGGCCGGGGGGATAACAAGGAATAGAGCGGTGGTCTATAGTTGTTGAGGTTCTCCCTAAAGAGTATGGAAATAATTTTATTGAGGACTTTAGTGTGTTGTATTTTATACATCATTTAATCGTTATTTTGGTGAATTAAATAGGGTGAAAGTGAACCCAACTTTGGAAGGTGTTTTTCCTGTCACTATCATACAAGATGTCTAATGACATACAAACTTCGTGTTATCATAAGACATGGTTGTGCTTTCTTCCACTTCTTTGAGTATATTTACAAGCACTACCTATATAATCTTGGTGTTTGTTTGGAGTATAATACCCAATTAGAGACAATGGAGATAATGATATGTCGAGAAGACTCACCATTGGGAAGAATATGATAGTAATCTTCTCGTTTTTCTTTGGGCTCTATTAGGTCAACCAAGGATAATTACGTGGCCATATGATATCTACCGTAACCTAAAAGCATGGCCTCCCATGTTCGAAGGTTTCCTTGAGCACTTCCCAAAGATTCTAATTTCTAAAACAATTTTTGACTATACCTTTATGTAAGGTGTCATTGTGACGTACTCTGATTGGTATATATTTGTATCCAAACTCACAAAGATATGTGTTGTTGTATTTTGCACGACAATTGTTGTAATAAAGTTGTAGTTGTTTTTCGTACCATATATTTGGCGACTCGAATGGGTTGGATGGAATGGACCTATTTTGGGGCGTTACAAAAGCCCATTTCTAAAACCCCATATCGAATGGCTCTATTGAACTTGAGGAGTTAAAGGTCCAACTACGAGAATTGTTGGACATCGGTTTCATTAAATCTAGCACATCTCCTTGGGGTGTGCTCTGTTTTATTTATAAAGAAGAAAGACGGGAGTATGCGACTTTGTATTGACTATCGGGGAATTGAACCATGTCACCATCGAGAATAGGTATCCTCTACCTCGTATTGATGACTTGTTTGACCGATTGCAAATGGCACAATTCTTTTCAAAAAATCGATCTTAGATTACGGATATCATCACCAAGATTAGGCGAGGATATTCAAAGACGCCTTTAGAACTTCGATGCGGGCATTATGAATTCTTAGTCATGTCTTTCGGATGACTAATGCTCCTAACTGACTTTCATGGATATGATGAACCGAGTATTCAAGGAATATTTGGATCGGTTTGTTGTTGTCTTTATTGATGACATCCTTATATATTCCAAAACAAAGGCTTCGTGAAAACAAACTATATGCCAAATTAAAGAAATGCGAGTTACGGCTTGAGAAGTAGCATTCCTTGGGCACGTGGTGTCGAAAACATGGAGTATCTGTTGATCCGGTAAAGATTGAAGCAATACAAAGTTGAGCAACCAAAGTCGGTGGATCCGTCACGTAGCTTTTGGGCTTAATTTGGTTATTATCGGAGATTCGTGGAGGGTTTTCTCGAATCGCTACTCCATTAACTCAATAACTTCGGAAGGATACAAAATTCGTTTGGAGTGAAGAATCGAGAAAAAAGTTTCCAAGAGCTTAAGAGGAGACTTATTTCTAGACTGTTCTAACAATACCATCCGGTTCGGATGGATTTGTTATCTGTGATGCTTGAGCGCAAAGGGTTAGGATGTGTTCTCATGCAACGTGGGAAAGTCATAGCCTATGCCTCGCGACAACTTAAAAGAGTATGAGAGGAATTATCCTACTCATGATCTAGAGTTAGCGTGAATCGTTTTCGCTAAAGATATGGAGCACTATTTATATGGGGAGAAAGTGGAGATATATTCGGACCATAAAAAGCCTTAAATATTTCTTCACTCAAAAGAACTCAACATGCGGCGGATGACGTTGGCTCGAGCTATTGAAAGACTACGACCACACTATTCAATACCATCCCGGAAGCGAACGTGGTAATTTGACGCGTTGAGTAGAAGATCATATCACGAGGAACGAGTGCGATGATGTCAAGTATCTGCGTAGAACCAACTTTAATAGAAAAAGTTAAGGTTGCTTCGAGCCACCGGCCCGGAATGATGCGTTATGAAGAAGAAAGTACAAGAAGGAGCTATTCCTAAGCGAGAATTGATGAAGAAGGAATACTTGAGTCCACTCTGACTTTGTGTGTTCTAACGACTCGATTTGAAGTACAAGATTATGATGGAGGCACACAATACACCATTTGCAATCCATCCCGGAAGTACTTACTGATGTATCGTGATCTTCGACATACATTTTGGTGAAACAATATGAAGAGAGAGATTGCAAAATTTATCTCAATGTGTTTAACTTGTCAACGTGTAAAAGTGAGCATCTAGTACCTAAGGGTCCGTTGCAACCACTTGAGATTCCTAAATGGAAGTGGGAACACATTACCATGGATTTTATTCTTTGGTCTTCCTACGGTTTCTCGAGGCATCAATCTTATTTGGGTTATTGTTGATAGATTAACCAAGTCTGCTTTATATCTTTTGCCGTCACGGAGACTTATTCACTTGAGCGTCTTCTTTAGTATGTGACGTGAATGAGATTGTGAGGTTGCATGGCATGCTGTATCCATAGTTTGGATCGTGACCCAAGATTCACTTCAAGATTTTGGGTTAGCTTGCAAAAAAGCTATGGGCGCAGTTCTTATTTATTCGATTCGGCATACCATCCTCAAACGGAGACGACAATCGAAAAGGACTATTCAAACTCTTGAAGATTTATTAAGACTCATGTCACGGACTTCAAGGCGGTTGGGATAAGTATTTACCATTGGTAGAATTCTCCTACAACAACGATTATCGAGCAAGTATAGGTGTGGCTCCATTTGAAGCATTATATGGACGAAAGTGTCTCTCTCCCAGATATTGGGACGAGGTGGGTGAAGCGACATTGTTAGGACCCGAGTTAATACGTATGACTCTGAAAAAGATCCAAATGATTCGACAACATATACAAACGGCACAAGATCGACAAAAAAGAGTTATGCGGATCTTCATCGAAAGGACGTGGAATTTAGTGTAGGGGATCATGTATTGTTGCGAGTTGCTCCATGGAAGGGAGTTACAAGATTTGGGAAGAGAGAAAGCTCGATCCACGATTTATTGGTCCATTTCAAATTCTTGACCGAGTAGAAATGTAGCCTATAAACTCGCGTTACCTCTCGAGTATGTCTCGTGTTCATAATGTGTTTCACATATCATATTTCAGAAATATGTGAAAGACCCAAACCACGTTATTGAGTTAGAACCGAACGAGATAATAGAAGACTTAATGTATGAGGAGGTACCACAAGATCTTAGATAGGAAGGAGCATGTCCTACACGCCATGAAAGGTCATACCACAAGTTAAAGTTTTGTGGAGGAATCATGCTATAGAGGAAATGACACAGGAATTGGAAACGGAAATGAAAGCGAGGTATCCTCACCTTTTGAAACACACAGTACATCGTCAATTTCGAGGACGAAATTTCATAAGGAGGGGAGGTTGTAAGACCCCAACTTATTAATGAAATTTAATTTTCTCTATTTATTATTTTGAAATAGTAAGGGTTGATTTGATTAATGTGGATAGTTAAGGGTAAAATACGCAAATACTTGAAAATAAGCAAGTGGTTATAAAATATTCATTGTTGTTTGGGGAATATTCGTTTGGTGTCGTGGAATATTAAATGCTTTGTCGGGAATATTAAATGCACCAGTAGCGACCATGTGTGGGCCCATAACGGAAAGTGATTGGATGAAGAAAAACGACAAATATAAGTTGTTTAAAAATAACAAATAGAAGTAGTTATTCAAGTTAATCTTGTTAAAATACTCTGGTTAAAACACAAGAAGATTACCAGATTGCACGATTATTTATTGATTCTTACGTAAAGAAGGCACTATTCAATAATGGTTACGATAATTCTTTATTCGATATTTTATTGATTTAATAATTCTTTGCGTTGATATTTTATATTCTTGTTGTTTTTGATAATTGTCATTACACGATTATTTTTCATTATCGAAGAAATAATTCATATTATCTTAATAATATTATTAGATAACATTATTGGCAATGTCTAGAAAGTTACATCTAAGGAGAGGTTTGGTCACCTAATTGCTTGGCCAAGATGAAGGAGAAATTCTTATTGGAAAGCCCCCCTCTTCCTCTGAACTGCACAGTTGTCAATATTGTGGTTACGTAATATTATTTATGAATAATTAATTATTGATTCATATGATGAGAAAATATTGATTTTATGTAGATATAGATGGAGAAAATTTTAATGTGACAATTGTTGAAAATTGAAATTTTATCTTTTTCGATAAAATAATTCATTTAAATATATTATTATATTTTAATAATATAATAATGGTGATATTTTTACAAAGAATGTGGGATATATGAGTATACAAGGAGGAAGAGTATTTTTGTTGCAATAAATGTTTAAAACATGTTAAACATGCTCGGTGGACCCCATTTATTGATTTGAAATTTGATTATAAACGTAAAATCGCCTGCTTTATAGATTTCGGTCAATTTCTATTTGGAATTTGGAAAACCTTTCTTCTGCAAAGTTGTAGAGAATTGAATTTCCTATAAAAACTCATGAGATTCGAATTTTCTGATGAAAGGGCTATTTATTATGAATTATTGAAGTTAGAAGTTCAAATAATTGATTTTTTTGGAAGTTTAAAATATTTAAAATTAGAAAACGTTTTTCTTACTTTTTCTAGAATGTGGCATGTGTTTGATGGCTGAAATCAGATTCTAGGCATGCGTAGGAAATTTATATAATTATATTATTAATTTATTAAATTTTCTAACTTTGGTGTTCTAAGAATTTCCTATAAATAGGGTCTTGGGTTAGAATTGAAAATCACACCGTAAACTGAAGTTTTCTCTTTCTATATTATCGGCGTATTCTTGTGAGTATTTTGAGTATACTTTGAGTATTGTTAGACGGTCTGCAGTTCCTTGAAGACTATATCCCAGATTCCATTTAGAAGTCTTAATCTTTCGAGGTAAGGGATGTTATTTTCTTCTCAAATGATATTATTTCTTCAATATCATTATCTTTGAAATATTGGTTGAAACTTTTATCAAATTTGGAACTTTTTCATGTCGGGGTTACTATTCATGAGTTCTTATTCACGATTCTTATTCATGAGAGTTCTTATTCACGATTACTATTCACGAGTACTATTAATGAAGCGTGAAGATGTTTTTTGAGAAATTTCTATCTTTTGGTGTCTGAGTTACTATTCACGATATCTGGCACTATTCAATCAAAAAATAAAATTTCTTCTTTTTGTCCAAAATATCTATTCGGATACCAAACTTTGATTGTATCCATGTTTTGATCATTCTTGAATTTTACACCACTATGATTATTTTTGAGGTATTTTTTGAACATGGATAAAACAAAGTACTAATCCTTAATCCTTAATCCTTGTCATTTTGTTTCACCGGATTCGTTTTTTAAAAATATTTTTCATCATCCTCGGTCTTAAATGATGATATTATTGAATATCTTTGGCACAGTAATGCAAAGATGAATGATTTCAAGAATATCTTTGGGTCAGTAGTGCAAAAGATGAACAGTGTTTAGATGAACATGACTAATCGATGAATATCTTTGGCTGTAGTGCAAAGATGAATATTTGATTCCGGATGTATATTGATTGATGTTACGAGGATAAAAGATAGACGATGAACTTTTAAATTCATACATAGAAGATAGTAGTTTGCATTCTCTACTTAACTCTTCTAATGAATTATTATTTCCATGCGAATATTGATTTAAAATTTGTTATCTATTGTATTCTATTAGATTTTTCCTGTTGAAGACTAACGGTAATTTGTTGTATATTATCTTAGTCATAATATTCTTTCTTGGGCTAGTTGAGCTCACTCTTTTCCTTTTGTTCCATTTTTCTTCTCGGGAGGCGAGAATATATAGCGAAGTACAGTCGGGGTATGGAATGAAGGTTTTAGAAAGAATTGTTTAGTAGTCCTCACCATTTTGTAAAATAATGTATCAATAAATGTGATGAGGATTTATTTGAGTATAGATATTGTCTATAAGATAATATTTGTATTCAAACTCACAGTTTCTGATTTGTAATAATAAAGTTGTAGTTGTTTCATGCACTATGTATTTGACAACTCGTAATAGGTGATGTATACCTATTTTGGGGCGTCAATAATAGAAGAATGTCACCAAGTATAGGGTAGAATCATGATATCAAAGGTTATTCCAATGTAATAATAAGAAATAGAATAACAACAGTTCTCTTCGTGAATAATAAAGAATAACACCCCTTACTGTAAAAGAAACTGAATATAAGAATAGAAAAGTAGCAGAATACTTTTCTATAGTTTCTCTATAATTTCTCTCTCTGGAGTTTCAGTGAATTTGTAAGAAATAATAAAAGAATGAGCTTCTATTTATAGGAGAATGGAAGTGTACTGTTTATAAACGAATTATTTCTGCAGAATTATTTCTTCAACCAAATACAATAAAGTCAATCAACTAACCAATAAAATCACAACAAAAATTAAAATATAAGACATATATATAAACACATGTTTTCAATTTATATATATCAATATTATATATACACCACTTAAATTTTCTCCCCCATAACCAACATCTATCCCCCACCCACCCAATAATCAAATTCACTACACTCTTACACATCACTATCACACTACCACTTTTCTACCATTTTCCACTCACACACCCATCACACACCCATCACTTTCACATCTCATTTTCTCCCACCATATACTCAATACACACATATACTTCCATATGTATACTCTTCCATTTCCAAAATCATTTTCCCAACACATATGGGCCCCACATGTGGCCCCCACCTTTAAAAATTTTTTACCGATTATTTTAAAAAATGGGTAAATAGGAATCCATAAAATAAGCAGACTTAAAAAAAAAATCACCTTAATAATTTTAACAACATTTATCATCTTTATTACAATTCACAATATTAATCGACCAGGTCGTTCCCAAGAAAGAGGGGCTTTCGATAAGGATTTTTCCTATTATAGCAATGAATTAGGTGACCAAACCTCTCCTTGGCGTAACTTCTGAACATCGTTAATATTGCGATTTATAATATTAATAACTCTGTCATTTCAATTATTGATTTAATAATATATAAAATATCGACAATAATTGAATCAAATAACGTGAGATACTTATCAACAATTACTATAGCAATAATTGAACAAAACCGGTGACTTCTCACGTAAGCATTAATAATCAATCTGGTGTCTTACTTATGCGACCCACGCCAGACATTGTACTTTTCTACTAAGAGTAGTTCAACAAGATGTCAACCCAGTAAAACTTCCGCCGTTATTTTCAATAGAAATATTTTTGTCGTTTTCTTAATCCGAAATGATAAATCCAGTTAAGTACAATTACACGATGATTGTCTATATACCTCGTACGGATATACTACGACCAATCGAATATAATACAACAACTTGCATACTTTGCAAAATTTATAAATACTACCCACAATTATAACATTATATCAAATCCACACCATAATATTAAAAAATATTTCGAGAAATTTAAATCTTTATTTATAAAATCTGGGGTCTCACAATCTCCCTCTCTTGAAATTTCGCCCTCGAAATTTACGTCGACGCACCTAATATCTTAAGCAATGAGGATACCATAGTATTTTTGTTGCAAAAGTTGTTTAAAACATGTTAAACATGTCTGTGGGCCCATTTCTTGACTGAAATTTGATTATAGCCTGTAAAATCGTCCGTATCATAAATTTCTTCTAACCAATTCTCCTCAGGTTCCTCTTCTTCCTCTTCTTCCTCTTCTTCCTCACTTTCAACTGCTACCTCTGCAACTAGCTCGGGTGCAACAATTAGTTCTTCATTCACTACGTGGATATCTCTAATTTGTTCTCCGTCGACAATCGCATTAACTCGATTAGTGATTAAAGGTGTCACAACGGTCACATTCACTCCATCAGAATATTTTCAAATTTTGCATTTCCAAACACCGCCACAACACGAGGGTTAATTAATATATCAAATATTATCCCTATACTCGAATCGACCAATTAAATACCAAATAAACTTGGGTAGGTCATACTAGCGAAGAAATTTCCGTCTCTCCCTCCTAGTTCTTATCTCACATCTTAGCCGGGGATCATATCCCTAAGCTCGATACTGTTGTGGCGCCCCAAAATTAGGTATACGTCACCCATCTTGGGTCGCCACTTACATGGTACATAAATTCAAATACAACTTACTAATATAATTGTGGGTATACAATACGACATAAACTGAGTTTGAATACAAATTTTGTCTACTAGATATTATACAAACTCAAAAAGAGTCCTCATTACAAACTATTATCACACTATTTCACGAATAGTGAGGACTACTAATGCTATCCTCTGGACCATTACTTCGCTTCCCCGACTTCGTCCCAAATATGTTCTCATTTCAAGAGAAGAAAGTGAAAGAAAGGGTGAGCTCAACTAGCCCAAAGAAGAAATATTATGACTAAGATAATGCGAATAAATTATCATTAGCCTTCAACAAAGTTAAACCGATAAAATACAATAGACAACAAGTTTAACTGCAATGGAATAAGCAATCCATTAATGTAGTCAAGTAGAGAATAAAGTCTACTATCTTTTAGGTTTTAAAAGGTTTTCATCAATTTTTATCACGAGACTCGACAATAAATAAACCACCACATCTAATCATCCTGTACTGCTGGCCAAGGATTTTCATCAAGTTATCAATGGTCATGACTATACCGAATCACCCCTCGGTCATAATCATACCAAAAACTATCCATCAACGCATTACACAGCCACCGAGGACTTTTGTCACATCATTTATATCAAGTCATGATTATACCGAATGATCCTCAGTCATAATCATACTAAGTTCATCTATGCACGTAAGCCAAAGATAACATAATATAACATGAGGATGATGACAATGACATAATAATTCAATAAAACAAGTTCAAGAATTATTTAATCCATGAATTATTAACGTCCAAATTGTCAACATAATCTTTGTTTACATAGAGTAAAATTCAAGAATGATCGTAAGAATATTTTCGTGAAAAGATCTTTGGATGAAACGCAAATATCGAGGATATTCTACTAATTTCATGGAGTATAAAGTCAAAGTTTTAACCAACCGGGTATAATAAAGAATGGAATAACAAAAGAAATCACCACGCATGCGGTGCTTGGCGATAGATGCGGTTATTCCAACGAGAATAATAATAACGGAACCAGTCGGTGAAATTCACACCCGGGATGTTCCAACGTAATAATAAAGATGGAACCCATCCGGTGTAAAACACACGGATAGGATATTCCAACAGAATGATAAAAGATTTTAACCAGTCCTGTAAAACACACGCATGAGATGTTCCAACAGAATAATAAAAAGCGGAACCCGGTCCTTGTAAACACACGTATGTGATGTTCCAAATGTAATAATAGAATAATGTCACCAAGTATAGGTAAAACGCGTATCAAAGTTATTCCAATGAATAATAAGCGAATGGAATAACATAAGGATTTCACCAAGTATAGGGTATCGCCATAGATCAAGTTATGTATAGGGTATGCCACTTTTACAGGTTATTCCAATAGAATAATAATGAATGGAATAATAGAAGTTCTCTTCAAGAAGAAAGAATAACACCCCTTACCGTAAAAGAACCTGAATATAGAAGTAGTGAAGTAGCAAAATACTCTTCTTCTTTCTATTTTTCTCTATAGCTTCTCTCTATAATTTCTCTCTAGAGTTTCAATGAATTAAAAAGAAAATAATGAAGGAATGAGCTTATTTATAGGAAAATGGAATGCATAAGAATTAATCCATGAAACGGTCAGATTGATTTACTTAAATCGACGGTCCATATTTAAAGAAAAATCTTTTAAATAAAATATAATATATTCTATTTATATAAAAATATTTTACTATGCAAAACACTATGCAATCTTATCGAAACCTTACTATACAAAACACTATTTAACACTACGCATAATAAAATATAATATATTCTATTTATAGAATAACTTTAATAAAGTATTCTATTTTATATAAAAAGATGTTTCGCTTTTATTACGTTAATAATACTGAATAAAATAAAACGTCATTATCGCTTATAATAATTCATATTATTAATCGACAATAATGGAATCAAACCGAGTGACTTCTCACATAAACATCAATAATCAATACCGTGTATTACTACGCAACCACACGACATCGCATTTTTTTACTACCGGTAGTTCAACAAGAACCACGGTAAAACTTCCGCCGTTATTTCAATAAAATATTTTTGTCGTTTTCTCGATCCGACAATAATTACATTGTTAGGGGTCCACCAATGATTGAGTAGTTATACGAATATTCCCTCGCTAAACCAATAATATTCTCACCAATCGAATATAATATAACCACTTGCATACTTTTGCAAAATTTATAAATACTACCCACAACTATAATATTATCTTAAATTCACACCATAATATTAAAAATTATTTCAACAAAATTTAAATCTTTATTGATAAAATCTGGGGTCTCACATAATCTGTACGACCGACGTGATATTCCAAATGTAATAATAAAGAATGGAATAACAACGAAATCACCATGCATGCGGACTTGCGTAGACAGGTTATTCCAATGTATAATAAATAACGGAACCAGTCCCGGCGTAAAACGCATGGCCTGTGGATATTCCAATGAATAATAAAGACGAGAACCCCACAGAAAACGCATGTATCGGGATATTCTAACGAGAATAATAAAGAATGGAACCAGTCCGCCAGATAACGCATGCATGTGATGTTCCAATGTAATAATAACGAATGGAATAACAACATAAATCACCAATTATAGGGTAGACCACGTATCTGAGTTATTCCAATGAATAATAAAGAATGGAATAACGAAGTTCTCTTCATGAATATAAAAAAATAATACCCCTTACCTTATAAGGAAGAATACTCTCAAGCGGTAGAGGCGGGGATATACTTGAAGAAACTTGCAGACTGCTCAAAGCTTTCTTAAACGCTAAAAGAAATATGCTCAAGATTATAGAAGAATAATTCTCTCTACGCTTTCTCTCTAGAGTTTCATGAATTAAGTAAGAAATAACGAAGGAATGAGCTTCTATTATAGAAGAATGGATCTGAATAAGAACAATCCATGAAATCAGTCCCAGATCGATTCACTTTAAACAGACGGTCCAAATTGGTTTACAATAAAATATAATATATTCTATTTATAATCTAATAAAACGAATAACTTTTAAAAAGATTTTACTATCTGAAACACTATGCATAATAAAATATAATATAATCTAATTATTATACAATAAAATGTATAACTTTATAAAAGTATTACATTTTATATAAAAAAGTTTTTACATTTTATTACATTAATAATAGTAATAAAATAAAACTTATATATATATATAATATATATATATATATAACAATCAACAATAATTGAATCAAATAACGTGAAATACTATGCAGAAATTATCGTAGTGATAATTGAACAAAATTGAGTGACTTCTCACATAAGCATCAATAATCAATACCGGTGTACTTCTTATCGCGATCACGCCAGACATCGTTATTTTTTACTACCGAGTAGTTCAACAAGATAACGGTAAAACTTCCGCAGATTATTTTCATAAAAATATTTTTGTCGTTTTTTCAATCCGACAATAATTCTGTTGCGGGGTCCACCAATGATTGTGCCATCGTACGAATATTCCCCGACACAAAGAATATTCCCCCACCAATTGAATAATATAACAACTTGCATACTTTGCAAAATTTATAAATATTACCCACAACTATAACATTATATTAAATCCACACCATAATATTCAAAAAAAAATCGAGAAATTTAAATCTTTATTCGTAAAATTTGGGATTTTACAGCTCCCACTAAATTTTTTGTGCCCTCCTTGACTCCTTCCCTTTCTCAATAATACACACCCCATCACCACTCTCTTTTTGTATAAGTGACTTTTTAAAGTAATGATAATTTTGTACTACTTATTTTATTCCTCTCTCCATGTGTAATATTTGGCTCAAAAAGTAAGTATTCTCTTCTACTTTCTTTTCTTTTTTAACTAATATCCTGTAAAAAAATTTAGTTGTAGAAAAAAAAATAAGAAGAAAATTTTTGACTCGAAATACACTTATTTTTTATATTTTTTTTTAATTAAAACTCAAAAACACCACTTTTCTTTAAAAAAATCTCTTCTATTACAAATTTGACATTATCTCTTTTTATTTTCATTCGCTTCCTTTTCTTTTATCACCAAATTAAAACTCAAAGACAAAGACAATGTGTTAAAACTCCAAAACTATTTACTTAGTTTTCTTTATCTCGTGTGGCCTTATCCAACTCTTTTGAATTTGTTACATTTATACCATATTGGGTTTTTAATAAAAAAATTTGTTGATAAAATAAATCATTCTAATATTTTTCTTATAAGAAAATCATGAATATACATATATATATATATATATATATATATATATATATATATTAAACTTAATGACTAAAGTGTTGAAAAATTATATTGAATTTAGAAAAGTATATATATAGTTATAATTTTTATTCTTAATAAAAAAAAATTAAATTTGATTTACCCCATTTGAACTTTGTGGGTTGATCCGCTTTCTGCTAAAGGGGAATACAAAATATGTTAAAAAAAGGAGTGATCTTAATATCCGGATCGTATATATATATATATATATATATATATATAATCATCCATACAGAAAGGAACAAGTGCATACTCCTTTATTTAATATATTTGCTTACCAACTTTAGCGATGGACCGGGCGACGGTTCGGTTCATCGCGTATATCAAAGAACCATCGTCGCCGTAACATATAAACTATTTATCTGTTCTATAGCGACGGACCAAATCGTTGTCCGATTCTTTTTCGTTGCTAAAAGGAGGTATGTAAGGTATGTTAAATAAGAGGCAAGTTTAAGATCCAGACAGTATATATATATATATATATATAAAAATTTTTAAACATATGCCGGCTCCAAACGATTGGAACAGAAGCGTGGTGGCCCAAGTGAAATTTCTCATTTAATTTCCTAGTTATACAGCAGGGATGAACACATTAAAGCTTACCCAAACTCTAAGAAAGTCTTGAACCAGAAAGCCCAAATTATATCCTAAATAAATATCGTTTAAAGTTTTTGTATATGAATTAAGAAAGTCATTTAATAATTAAAATATATGTAAAATTCTATTATTATCCTTTTATGGGAAGTTGAAAACTATTAATACTAAGAATGAGAATTTTTTGAGATAATAAGAGAAGGTAGAAATGATATAGAAAAGTAAATAATTTATTCTTCTAGAAAGTTGTAAACGATAAATAAATTAGAACACATTTTTTCTTCTAAAACGTCAAATGGAGGGAGTATTTACTAATAAAGGTTTGTTTCTGTCAAAAAAAAAAATGTTAGATAACATGATATACTACTTGGGATAAATAACGTTTTGGTCATTTTATCTTTGAGAATTAGGTTTTTATTGTGATTCACAAAACTTTTTTGTTACAATCGAATAACTGTACTTTCAAAAACTTATAAAATGGTCATCCCGTTCAATTTTCCGTCCAAAAAACGGAAGGAATGCTGACTGTGCAAATTGACTCCATTTTTTTTGCTTACGTGGAGCCTTGAAAAAAATGAAATTATTATATAGACAAACCAACAAAACTATTAACTACTTCACCTAAACAATTCCAAAATAATAATAATAATAATAATAATAATTTCAAAATAATAATAATAATAATAATAATAAAATACTATTAATAGTAATAATTTTAAAATAATAATAATAATTTTTAATAATAATAATAGTATTACTCATAATTTTAAATAATAATAATAATAATAATTTTAAATAATAGTAATAATTTCTTTTTATTTTATTTTTATATGAAGTTGATGTGTATTTAAAAAATATTTTTTATTATTTTATTAATTTAAATTATTTGAGTAAGGGTAAATTTGACAAATCATTTTTATTCTCCATTAAAATAAAATAAAAAATTATTATTATTATTTAAAATTATGAGTAATACTATTATTATTATTAAAAATTATTATTATTATTTTAAAATTATTACTATTAATAGTATTTTTTTATTATTATTATTATTATTATTTTGAAATTATTATTATTATTATTATTATTATTAGTTTTGGAATTGTTTAGATGAAGTAGTTAATAGTTTTGTTGGTTTGTACTATAATAATCCGCCTGCTTGCCTATTTTGTGCTCCACGTAAGCAAAAAAATGGAGTCAACTTGTACAGTCAGCATTCCGTCCGTTTTTTAGACGGAAAATTGAACGGAATGACCATTTTGTAAGTTTTTGAAAGTACAGTTATTCAATTATAACAAAAAAAAATTCGATAACCACAATAAAAATCGGACCCCAGTACAATGACCAAAACGTTATTTATCCCTATACTACTTCTTTGGGGAACAGGCGATTTTATTAGTTTTTTTGAACTTTTTTAATTTCCTTGTGCACTTCCAATAAACTTCTCACAACTAGTATTACGAGCATGCTTGTTTTATTGTACGAACTATACAACAATTTGACAGTTGATAAAAGTTCATATTCTGGTTTGCTGTTATGAAGAATTTTATCGGCTTCAATGCTTTTGGATAAGTAAAATTATCTGATCTGGAGCAAACTGGGCAGCACATATGTGATGTAATCAATTTAAAGCTTATCAAAATATGCCTGGAGACTGGAATGAGTACATGCTGCAAAGTACAAACTAGTTATCGCATGCTTGCACGGCCCTAACTGAGTATATAAACCAATGTCCAGAAGAATTATGATACCAATAAAACCGCTACTCAATATTTAGAAACCAACATGTGACAAATGGCTCTGGATTGTGTTGATTTTACTTGCATGCGCAATGTTAGAATTGTCTTTTGAGAGTTTCTGTTTGAGCATTCTTATCACCCCAAACCAGCTTACATTGCCCTCCGCTTCCACTTGTTGCAAAAGCTAGTCTCTGCAGTCGATCAATAATGTCCAATTCAACTAAATAATAATAATAATGATACTATTCATCATTTACCAATGAGTAGTTTACTAAACACACACCTGTCTTGCTCTCTTATCAATTGGAGTCACTGCCGGAATAAAGGAAGGTAAAGTCTTCTCATTCTTGGATGAACACGATGGTTGTAAAGAATGCTTTTGCCTCTTTTGTTTCATTATTTTATTTGGGGTGCTTCCTCTTTGGTATTTGTAGAAGTCAAGGATTGATGGACTTTTCCTCTTAGTAGCCTTTGATAAATTTCCCGAGTACCCAAGGCAAGGGACACATAAGTCTTGTGGAAGAGATTGCTGACGCAGTCTGCTCTTTTCCCTAATTCTGTTGAGAAATTCTATTGTCCAGGGTGATCCCTGGTGCGGTTCAGAAAAACGAATAGCATTTGAGAGTGGTGTACCACCATAATGTGGTACATCCTTCTCTAGGAAGGAATGGGAATTTCTTACTGCTTTCGGCAATGTATCCTTTTGCTCTAAGAGCACGCCCTTATTGTTTAACCCTTTGTCTGAATGCTGAAAGATTTGTTCCCCTGAATTTTGTCTATTCAAGGCATCGGAGTCACAGCTGATCTCAGCCGCTGTCGGAAAGGTGGGTAAACTGCTATTGCCAAATGACAGTTTTCTTGCAGTTCTAGAATATCTCACAGCAGGATCTCTTTCCATCTCCGCCAACAAATGCGAGAAATCTAGGGAATTTGCAATAGAAGAGTGCTCAACTGATGGGCAGCTATCATCAATGTCCATAACCTCCCCAATAAAATCCTTCCGCAGATTTCCAGAGCAATTGTTATTCGATCCATCAAATCTGATCATCGTAGCAGTATCCAGTCTCCGATTTTTGGAAAACAAGGCATCGTTCCCAAGTACAGGTTGATTTTCTTTCTCCTCAGACATCACATGACCTTTTGACCTCTGAAAATCACATGGCTTAGACACCCTAGAGGGAGTTTTCTTCATATTTATTTTTGATCCCAGTTTTCGACTGAACAGTTTATCTTCAAATGATACACTGGAATTCCCGACCTCATAAAAAATATCAGGACCTTCTGATAACCAAGAATTATATGGCTTGGACATTTTGGTAGGAGTCTCCCTCCCTTCTATGAATAACTTTAATGGCTCAAAATGAAATACATCATCCATGGGCATGTCACCATTGAGAACACTACCAGTGTATTTCCTTTTCCTCATCTCAGAGACGCTCTTAGTCAGACAATTAATTGAGTCAGGAGCAGACGATACTGAGGAGGAGCAGTCTGTCGTTCCAGATTTGCAATCCTCCCGCTCCCCGTATCTGCAAAACGTACTTAATAAAGCAACACTTTCATCAGGAACATGATACTTTTGAACTGCACGAACTCTATCCTCATGTGACCATTCAAGGAATTTAATGAACACGCCTGCTGATGACAGTATTGCATGAGATGAGAGTGGATTAATTGAAGGAAATGTGGTAAGAAAAGATTCTGCTAGAGTTTGTGATTCAGGCATTCTAGGATAAATGCCTCTAGAAGACTTGGTGGCATGTCTGATACAGCTCAAAATAATTTCATCAGTCATCTCAAATGAATATGAGCAAAAGAGCTGCAAATCCATCCCCAGGCTGGCTGCTGCAGCATATAGTTCATCTGATGATTCCATTACCCCAGCAAGGAAGCTGCTCTCTCCTTCAAAGATCTGAAAAATAGCTATAGATTAAAGTCGAAGACAACATTGACAAGGAAAGAATTTTCATGAATACAATAGCTCAAACAGAAGGATGGAATTCACTTTACAGAGATATGCCATAACAAATCCCCTGTTAATAAAGTTTCTCATCTGTTTCAAATCAAGAAATTCGAAGTTGAATGAATGAGAGACCAATAGATACTTTTTAACAGTCCCTAATTTCATATCAATGCAAAGTTACAGCAGTATATACAAAAACAATATTTTGCCACCATTACACTTGGATTTCCTGTCCCTTATAATTTTCTAGAAGGACAACAGCTTCCTATAATGGTAAAAGCCATTTTATTTCTGGAACAAAATTGTAGTTTGAGGACTAAACTAAATGGCAGACCTTCAAGAAAACAATATGAAAGTGGTCACGTCTCAACTATACAAAAAGTAAGCTAAGCCTAATCATCCATAAGATAACAATATGGTCAGGAACTCAATTAACCACTAAGACCAAATCAAGTACCAACACAAAATGGGACAACTCCTTTGTGATCAACTAAACAGTCGATCATATGAAACTCCATAGAAATATCAAATTACTTTGATCTCAAATCAAAGAGGCTGCATGAACCGAGGAACAAGTCAAGCAAGGTTGGGTGTAGTCTAGGCTTACTATATGCTACTAACAACAATGGGAAAAAACTTCATACAACCTTTCCCTAAGAACAAACTAAAACAACCTAGAATTTTCATTTTCAAGAAATAGTTTTACTTATAAATAAACAAAGGGTTACAAGTACAGAAAGGTAGCTCAGACATGCCTAGGAGTATCAGCCAGCATGGATGTGACCCATATGGGCCAACTATATTCCAATTCACCTCTTACACCTAAGCTGCATGAACAACCCATTTGGACTTTTTTATCCAACTTTTGAATCTCTGCGCACCCGGGAGATGCCACAATATGCTTCCCAAAACATGCACATCTCCTCTCTATACTTATCTCCCATGGGATGTTCCCATGCCAGTCACCTATCAATCTCTAACTCAATCCAGCTTAAAAGAGGGAAAGTACACTTTCTATTTCAAGATTCTGCTTTGTTGTAGATATGAAGAAGCACTCCAATTTTTGTAAAAAGTAGGTGCAAAAGAAGAATCAATAAGATGAGAGGTCTTCATGACATCAGAAAACCTCATTTGGACAAATGGCATTTTACCTCCATGTGCTTTGCCTATATGGCAAAGTCCCCCCTGTGGTTCATAAAGAAGCACATAAGCACCACATACGGTAGGCCTAAGTGCAACAGCTAGCATTCCGCTAAGTTTTTAGATAAAAAATATAAAATGACTTAAAGATCCTAACTGTATGGTTGTATGCTTAGGGATTTGGGGGTACTTAAGTAATTTGCATTCTCAATCTAAAAGATTAATGAGTATCAACAGTTGCACTTTGGTCCAAAATACATGGGGTTACATACCTATTACTCTATTAATGAATTACAGGGTTGGGCCCATTACCATCAAGGTAAAGCACACGGGGTAAAGCGCCATTTTCCATTTAATCTTAGTTAAATAAGCAAGACTAGTACCAGAATGCAGCCACTGAAAGTGAAACTAAGTGATGTCAGAACATTTGCTGCAATATTCTCAACGCATAAAGGTAAGGATGAAGAAGTCTCATTTGGAGCAGTTGCTTTCTTGCCAATGTTTCTGCAATCATACCACACTAGGCAAACTGCAGCACTGACAATAACATCTACACGCAGATTTAGATCGCGCTCAACAACTTGTGTTCCTTCTTTCTCCATTGCAAGAATTCTTTGGTATGTGCTTCTCCTCGAAATTATCATTTCACTATCAACACTTTGCGTGTTCACGATAATGATAGCATCAGGGAAAGATGACATGCTTGCGCTAATCTGAGTTGAATCCATATCCAACGGCATACATGGAACTGGCAGATGGATAGTGCAAGGTTTAACAATATCTGCAGCTTCCAGAGATCCCGAGCTGTACTCATCAACAGGCATGAAGTTTAGCAGTTCTTCCAACTTCTGGTAGCTCTCACTCTGGACTGGAACAGAATTAGGATCTCTCTCCTAATATATGACAAATGCCAGCTTAGTGATATTAACTTCTTAAGCACCACCTCAATTATTAAGTGAAAAGTGATTATGAAAATTAAATCAACTTAACAAGCAACAATGGATAAATTATGTTATCCATCCTACAAAGAGTTGAAACAACTAGTTCAATTCATTTCTATAAAACTGAAATAAGTGTAGAAAAGTGATGACATTATTGAGGTGCTGATCCATGTAAATATTCTGTATGAGTTTACTAACTACTCTAGTCATTATTCTGAAGCACAATTACAAAGAACATAAAGGTTTTGGTAGTTGCCTTTCCTATACAAAGAAATATCTTCAAGTTTCCCCGTGTTTGTCTTCAGAAGAGATAATCTAACCAAAAACAACTTGTTCTTTATAGAATCTCTCTTCCACCATCCTTGGAGGAATTTTTCTTGTTCTTTCCCACCTCAAATTTGTTAATATAACAAATACTTTCAATTTTATGGAAAATTTTCTCATATTAGTAGTTGTTGCCTTTTAAATCTGTACCTTTCAAGCCAATTTTGAGCGGTTATTGTTATGTCTTTTGACAATGCAACAAATTCACCAAACTAAAGGCCACTTTGGAGTTTGGATACTAAATATGAAGAGTTAGAGGATTATAGGAAATTAGGAAGAAGAGTATAATAGTGTCGGAAGTCAGAACAATCTAAGTAAAGGTGGATTGAGCCTGACCATTCTTAACAACAAATATATTACAGTATACTCGCTAAATACAAAAGTTAGGCTGTTCCATCATCCATCAAGTAAAACATAAGCCGCTGCAGAAAGAATGTGCCACTTATCTAAAGTGTAATACCTATTCAACAAAACTGGGGTGACCTGATCACTATATTTCAAACTCATTTTTCCCTTGTACCAAAATATTATTGAAGTAACACAATCACCATGAGGAATATATGTTTGTTCTACATTGTCATACCTATTCACCCAAACTGAGGTGACCTGATCACTATATTTCAAACTCATTTTTTTCCTTGTACCAAAATAATATTGAAGTAATGCAATCAACATGAGGAATATGTGTTTGTGGATAATAAGTTTAGGTGTTTAATGTGCCTCCATGGAATAGGAAACGCTCTTTCTAAAAAGACTTAATAATTTTCCTTTGTTCATGAGAAATAACCAACCTCAACTTTGTAATGTAGTAGGAAGAAAATGGAAACAAAAATATCAAACCCCAACAAAGCTCTTGAAATATTATATTTATGTCATAAATGAAGCAAACTAATACATATTTATAACAATGACATGTCATGGTTTTGGCATACACAACATATGGATTATACTTAAATAAGAAGAAGAAAGAAACAGTGGAGTCATGCATGAAGATAGAGACTTGCCATTTCAACTTCACCATACTTGGGTGTGTCAACACTTTCACAAAGCGCTTTTAAAACACTCGAGTCCTCCAGGTCAACCTTGAGAAAATGAAGAACAGGGAAACCAACTCCCTTTGGGGAAATAGTACAAAGTCTAGATGATCCATATGAACCGCCATATTCCAAAATAATCCCGAATTTATCAAATGGAAATGATGCAGAAATATACCTTCAATTAAGGCAAAAAGTGTTTTTCACTGCTTTAGGACTCATTAGCAATTAATGGAACATAAACAGTGCGAGTGAAATCAACGAAATGCAGTTAAATAACCATGGCACCAATTAAAATAAAGTACAATAGCATGATATAAGTACAGAAACACTTTGAATATCATCTTCTAGCATTAAATGTTGGTGACTAAACGCAAAAATCGCATTATTATAGTCCAGCAAGTTCATAGAGTAGGTTTCACATTTTTGCCTTGTATTTTTTTACCAATTCAAGTGCTGAAATCCACTATAGTAAGCAACAGCTACGAGAACATTCACATAAAACCAAAATGAAATCATTCTGGATGCAGTATACAGTAGTTTAATCTCAAAATGTGTTGACAGGCTTAAGTTGGAAAACTACACAAACAATATTTAGAAGAACAAAGTAAATTATTTAACATTGAACTTTGTGGTTTTCAAGATACAATGCAAACTCAAGGATAATTCATAATTAAGGAGAAAAAAATTTCAAGCTTTGTTTTTGTGGGGCTCTGAATGCATAAAAAAAGCTAAGAGTAATTTATGTTTAGAAATCTGAATAATATTTTATGCCCATGATCCTATATCTTATTATGATTTAAGACTATGGACTAACCTAACAAGTTTTCTGTGATTTAGTATAAAATTTTACAACTACATCATGTTTTCATGTCACAAGGTTAACGAGCAAGATATCAAAGAGAATACATTTGTTTCAGTTTTGATTCATTTATAAAAGGTAGATAGTATATAACATTCCAAAATAGGTTATCTATTATGAGTTATAAAATCAACTTACTCGAGGGGTACTAAGCAGCAATCTGAATGAAGCACAGCATCCATTACAGTATCTGTACACTCATAGTCATAACACACATCATGCTGACTTGTATGAGTATGAGAGATTTGTGGACTGATGCATGATATTGATATCTCCATTGAAGTTAACAAACTCTTCAGTGGCCACCAGAAAACTCGCTCAGCCACAATCAATATTTTCAACCTACTCCGCCTTAAGTTTGATTGCAAAATCCCATGGATGACAGAAAGCGATGGATGGGACTTTATCATTTCTTTGTTCGCCTTCTCGAGTGCATCTAACATCAGGGTCTGGAGAGAATGTAGTCTAAATTTTAAGCACTGCAAGCTTTGATATAACTTATCTATGTACAGATATGTAGTATGGATGCCATAGTAACACAGGTACCAAACCATCTGTTTAATTGCATACAAAGTGAAAAATGCCATCATATTATCATCATGATAGGCCAAGGAAGGTCTTTCGGCGCGTGTTTCTTTAATGCAGTCCACCAGTTTTTGTTTTGGAAGGGTGAGTAAGGTGAAATCATCTGCAGCTAGATATGAATATTTTGTCTTTCTTAGCTCTGTGTCATTCTTCAAGATGGCTAGATAATTCATACGCAAGTCATCGACGAGAGCCAAAATATCATCAGACAACGTAATTTGGTGCAACTTGATATTCCACTGCTGCAATTGCGCAACACTGATAGCACATGCTGCAATTGAATCACTGGATGATTCCCCAGGAAAATTAGTATTGGTGTCAACTGAGTTGGCTGCCTTATGGCTCTTCTTTATGGCAGACTCCAAAGGATTTAAGAAAAAATAAAGACCATCAAACTGTGGCATGGATTCAACCAGTGGCGAAACCTTCTCAGAATTGATGTAACTCAAGACTTCTCCCTTTACCATTTCTTGACATCCATCATTCAGCACCCTGCTTGAAGTTTCATTAAGATGCAAATGAGCCACAGAAGTGTCACCAGAAGGTATGTTCAACATTTCCTTGTTTTCTTTGGTGTTCGGTATATTTGGACAATTGTCAGAGAAAATTAAATCAAAGACCAACATCCCACCATCAAATGAGTTCAAATTGGAATCAATAACACAAGCATCTAGCTCCTCCAAAGCCTTGAGACAGGAAGAATATTTACCATTGTTGCCATTGTCTTCCTCTAAAATGTGCCAGTCTAAATATATGGCATCAGATGAGAAGGATGGTTGTGGCTTCAATTCAGTAAGTGTTTCCTCAATATATTCCGGTAGTGACCTAATCTTTCCATGATGCGAAAGGATAGGCACAGGCATTGATTTGAAAGAGTCATCTACTAGAGTGAGCTCATGAATAACAATCAATTCATTAAAATTCCTGAACTTCGAAGCTTCACAGAACATTTGTTGACAAGTTTCTGCTTCACTTACTGTTGCTAGGTTGGAAAATAGTTCAAAAATCTGAGATGAATTCTTATCGAAAAACTGGAATTCCTCAAATACAATTGAGTTCATTGGCCAAATATTATCATCTGATCTTCCTTGATATAACGACATGTTTTCTATGACAAGTGAGTGTTCTATAACACTAAAAAGGTCCAATTCTTGAACAAAGTTTGAGCATGAAATCTTGGCTTCAAGACACTGATTTGACAAAGAATGAGCACAAAGATACTCTGATATGTCAAATTTCATGAACTGCAAAAGCTCCTTCCCATCAATCATTGTTTCATCTTTTTCCCTCCAATGTTGGGGTTCAATACTTTCAAGAAGTAGAATTTCGTTCTCCACAGATATGCTGCTGAAAATTCCCAAACTTAACACATCCACTTCTAAAAGAGGAAATTCACTATAATAAGGACGATGTTGGCCGTTAATCGAACCACCATCTTCCAACAGATCAACCTTTTGATCAACATGGTATTCCAGAGAAATACTTTCAACTGCAAATATAGATTTTTGAATCTTGCCCAGATTCTGCATCCTGATCATGGGATTATTGACATCCTGAAAGGAAAAGATTTAAGGTAATTTTCAAAGTAACAATTTGTAATTAACTAAATAATTAACATTTATGACGTAACACATTGCACAGCAAAAGAGAGAGAAAGTTAATGAAGATTCTTGAGCAAAAGTTTTAAAACTGTAATATCTTTCTGAGGCTTTCTAGTGGCATCAATAGGCTTTCGTAAAGCAGACAAGTTCCACCTCCGCATTCCACAACAAGGTCAGCAGAATTTTAGGCAAAAGAGTATGTTTGTCCTAATGTTTTATACATCATAATAGCAACAACTTATATGCTGTTACATTTAAGATATTAAGAATACGGAAAGAGAAGTGTAGGAAAAGGGTAATGCCCTAATGTTTGCATGTTTGTCTGAAACAAATATTTATGAGATATTGGATTAAAAATTCATTTTTATGCATTAATAAATTTATCAAAATAAACTACAGGAAAAAAGTGTATCAAAATTGTATCAAACTAGAAGTCATGTTGACCAAAGGAAATGGAACTTAAGCTTCCAAGATTATAAAAAACACCCAAAGGAAAATTCAGCCTAATTAACATATGAAAAAAGTACTCCATCCATAACTGAACCCTTATAGTATATTTATTGTCTTTCCAAAAAAAAAAATATACTTGCACGTATTTCATGTATGAAGTTAAACTGGAAAAGAATTATACTTGTATGTATTTCATGTAAATTAAATTTTGCCCAACCCTGATCCCTTCCATTACTAGATGGGGTTTCAAATTTAACTTCCAAATATAATAAACTTTGCAATGAGGTTGGTTTTTTACTGCCTCATGGTACCAGAGGAAGCGAGGAGGAGGGGCAAGAACTTCAGATCCTTCTGGTTTCTCACCACCAAGCATCAAAGCTACTCTCCAAGTATAATCATACATAAGAATAGAGGCCAAAGGACTGTTACCTCACTAATTTCAGCATCTGAAACCTCAGAGAAAATTTGCATATCCTCTTTTTGGGTAATGCAAACATTTTCCTTCAAGAAAAGATGTGTGTGTGTGTGTGGGGGGGGGGGGGGGGGGAGCCCAATATATTAGAACATTTCCACATTAATGTTTTAGCTAAATAAATCTTTAACCAAGTGATTAAAAGGAAATATGGTTTACCAAGGATAGATCCAGCTCTGGCATTTCGAACTGGAGTATTTCAAAAAAGTTGTCATCCTTACCATTAATAGTGGTCCCAGTTTGCTCCTGCAACGAATTGAGCTAGACTGCATTGAAGAGTCTAAACAAACTTTAAATGAAAAATGATGGGAAATTATAATTCTCAGAGAAAACATTGTGATAATTTTGTCCCTTCAACCTCTAAAGTTTCAGAGCCAAGATTTCTCTGACTCTCTAGTTTCATCTCTTGATAAAGAATCTCATCTTTCTTCTGCAAGTTAACACAAATAAAGGAACTTTATTTATTGAAGTCGTAGATATACCAGAACCCTTTTTCAAAGAACTACACATTTCATTAAACAATTTGCTGCAGAACTCAAGCAGCAAAGAATTGGACATAAAACCCAATAGCTTACCTCCAGGTTCGTCTTGTCATAAGGGAAGTGTAGTAATGAAGATAATGCAATAAACATGGAAACTTGTTTGGGTTAGGGGAAGAGTCGCATGAACTCTGTCTGTTCATTGGTTTAGAAACAGACAGCTTAAACTGGGGGGGGGGGGGGGGATATACATCATCTTTTCTACAAAAAATAATAATAATCTGTGAATTGTGATATATAGCCATTTAAAGAATTCAGAGGTACGTACACGATCACTTTTCATTAAATTGCATGAGATTGAAAATATGCTTCTATAACTCAATCAGCATAGTTTTGGACTTCAGAACTCATTAGCTAGCCCCAAGTCCATTTTGTCATTAAGGCTACTGGATACTTGAGAAGATAAATTGCTATTAGCCAAATTACACTAGCCTAACCTAATGTTACAAAGTACAGTTCCCTCCCCTCTTGTTTACGTAATACCACAAGCCTATACCCTGTCAGGAATTTTAGCCTCAAACATAATAACTTACCCACAGATTTTTAGGGGTATTTTCCCCGCCTTTTTTGCTTTCTTTGCTAATCAATCGTTTTTTTGTCAATTTATCACCATCAGCACCCCCAACAGTTAACCACCACCAGTAGAGAGACAAAATGTATTTTGTAGATGTGTGAGATTGATGTGAGTTAACTCATTAAGTTTGTGTAATTTGTTATATTTTGGGAAGTTAAAAGTGATTTGAGCTGGGTAACTTTGTCATTGTATATAAAATTAGTACAATCAACAGGCACACGTTTGTACCATGTAAGTTGTTTTAAGTGAGGTTTTTGTTATTACACAAACAGATGGGGATGATGCTGTAATTTAGAAAGACCTCATGGGAAGTTTGTGCGATTTTCCCTTATTAATTTTTCTTAACACGTTAACTGATGGGGATAGTCGATGGGAAAGAGTTACTTGATCTCTGTTTGTTTGCCTAGGAAATTGTCATATTATAAACACGTCAAACCTCTACACTCGAAAAATAAAAAGTTAACTAACAAATCCAACAATATATCATCGTATTTTTTGGTTTGAGGTACACCTTTTAAAAGTGAACTAAAGAGTGATTAATAAGGAAGATCCCCAAAACTAACAAAGCTAATGAACTTAACTTTACCATATCATAATCAGATCTGTCTAAACCAGCATCAATATTTCAATACCAACTCTTATACAATTTTAACATAACCGGTGCTAACATGAATCTTAGGTTGAATATTTAATATTAAAAAAATCAACATCTAGACTGGAGGAAGGCACATTAATAGTTTTGGATAGAGGCACTGGATCAGAAAAGTTTCAAAAATTATTATTATTCAAAAATAAAACAAAGCCAACCAAATCACAATTTCTTATGTCTAATCTCAAAGAGCATAGAAACCTTAAAAACCAAAGCTACTAACATAACTGAATGAGAAACCCAGAAAATACACTGAAAAATCAATTTCCAAGCAAAAACTAAATTTGAAAATTGCTAATTCATCACATAAATTTCGTCATACGAAACATAAATTAGATCATAATCGCATCAACTATCTTATATTCCATCAAATCAATCCTATAGAGTAAAGACGATACGAAGAAAAAGTAGATGGTACAGAAAATCAAAAAGCTACATGTGAACAAAGTCATAATTTACCTTATCAGAGCTAAATTCCGGAGAGCAACACTGATCGACATGAATAGAATGAGGGAGGACGTCGGAGAAGAACTTTGAAAGAGCCCTATCGATCGGTAATGAGTTGGATTGGAGAGCGGTGCAGAGAACAGATGCATCATCTTCGTCGATGCAGTGAAGAAGGTCGTCTTCTTCGGAGGTGGAGAGAGGAGGAGGAAGAGGGAGTTGCGGAGGGAGTGGGAGGCGGAGGAATTCGTCTAGGGTTTCGATTGGGGCGGAGTTGAAGTAGTCGATGTTCAGAAATCGAGTTCGCATGTCACCTACAACACTGATGCTCTTTGCTTAAAAGAGGGAAAGGGTCACTTTTGAAAACCAACGAACAAGTTGGCGCTCTCTTTATTCTTCCTTTTATACACAGTGACCCTACTAAGTTGCGCCACAATTGGACAAAAAAATTAACGGGACGACTTTGTACTTTACCCTTATGAGTTATGAAGTTTAAATAAACAGTGGACTCAATTTGGATGTTGAAGCCTTCGCATTTGAGCCGTCCTGTTTTATTATAGATAGTTAATTATTTATTGTAGTTATAGTTAAAATATTTAATTAATAACTATATTTTTTAATAATTATATTTAGTTTATATTAAATAATAATAGTTTATTATTTTTAACATATTATAAATTTAATTATTTATAAGTATTTATTGAAGCATAATCGAGAGTGAGAGAGTAAGATGATGGATGTGAGTTTAAATTTTTGGTCGTCGGATATTTTTAGATCGTTGGATGTTGAAACCTAAATTGATTTGAAGCCCTTAGATGTTGAAGCCTTAAAATTTTATATTATAGACTAGTATAAATGCTTGTATATTGCACTACTGGTATAATTTATGTTTTATATGTAATTAATTCTAAAATTTAATTTGCAGGATATAATATAAAATATTATTTATTTTTCAAGGTAAAATATGTAAAAAATATTAAACTTAAGGACCGAATTTTGGGAGACCAAAGAGTCCAAAAGTACTCTCCCTTAATATATGTACTGGTCCATGTGACACATTATGTGTGTTTAATTAAGGAAAAAAATTAAAATATTAAAATAAAACTTGAAAAACGTAATGAGAAAATATACAAGAAAAATATAAATAAAAGTGAAAGAAAAAAAAGTAAATAAATTTAATTTTATTAAGATATGACATTAAGATTGACGTTACAATTTTACAACATCGTACATAATAAAAGCGCGTTAGTTTCATTGACATATACTATGTGTGTTTAAAAATTATAAAGTTGATTTTTTAGGAGAAAGTACATTTTTTTTTATCATAAATGTTACATAAGCCTCAAGAATAAGAAGTTATTTTTCTTCCTCCCTGTATAATAAGAGATGTCATTAAAATAAAAACAATATATATATATATATATATATATTTTGAATAAAGTTGTAAAATATAAGTTATTTGAAGTCACGATGTAATCGAAAATTAGATTAAAATTTAAATAATAATACATTATCTAAATATTTTTTGCAACCTAAAATAACTTACAATTACACATAACAATTATCATGATTCTCCACACCATCACAATAATTAATTTTTAAAAAAAAATAAATATTCATAAAAATCTAAACCTATCAACAAAACTTACAAATCATCAATAACAATTTTCATAATTCACCACACCACCACAATAACAATTATTATTATTATTATTATTATTATTATTATTATTATTATTATTATTATTATTATTGTTGTTGTTGTTGTTGTTGTTGTTGTTGTTGTTGTTGTTGTTGTTGTTTTTTATTGTTGTTATTATTATTATTGTTGTTATTATTATTATTGTTATTATTATTGTTACTATTATCATAATTATTATTATTATTATTACTACAATTAAAGTTATAATAATAATTATTATTATTATAATTATTATTACTATTATAATTATTGTTGTTATAATAATAATAATTATTATTATAATTATTATTACTATTATTATTATTATTATTATTATAATAGTACTAATAATTATAATTATAATTATAATTATAATAATTATAATTATAATAATTGTAAGACCTCAACTTTTGAATAAAAATAAATTTTCTATAATTATCATTTTTGAATATTATGATATAATATTATAATTGTGGGTAATAATTATAAATTTTGCAAAAGTATGCAAGTTGTTATATAATATTCGATTGGTTTGAGAATATTTATTTTAAATGTAAAATATTAGTATGATGGCACAATCATTGGTGGACCCCACAATGTAATTATTATTTCGATTAAAAAAACGACAAAAATATTTTATCAAATAACGATTTTAAGTTTTACTGTTGATATCTTTGTTGAACTACTTCCTAGTAGTAAAAGACAAGAATATCGCCAGTAGTTGCATAGTAGTACACCAGTATTAATTATTGATGCTTACTTTAGAAGTCACTCAGTTTTGCTTATTTTATAGACACCCATTTACCCGTTTTTCAAAATAGTCGATAAAAGATTATACATCATATATATTATACGTGTGTAAGTGTGACGTGTGTGCATGTGAATGTGTGTGGGTAAAGAAGAAAAAGAAGATGGTGGGTGAATTATTATACTAGGATGATATATATATAATTGGAAAAGTTGAAAAAATGGGATGATGGCTTAACTTGGTCGGGAGGGAGGTTATTATTATAATATATATATATATATGTGTGTGTGTGTGTGTGTATGATTGAGTGCAAGTGGGAAGCTAAGGGGGAGATTTTGAGTCAGGCACGGAGGGAGTTGTGCATTATTGTTATATATATATTTTTTATAAATAAAATATATTATATTTTATTTAAAAGATTTTGCTTTAAATATGGACCGGTCGATTAAAGTAAATCAATCTGACCGCTCATGGATTAGTTACTTATGCATTCCATTTTCCTATAAATGTAAGCTCATTCCTTCATTATTTTTCTTACGAATTCAATCGAACTCTGAGAGAGAAACTATAGAGAGAGACTAGAGAGATAGAAGAAAAGTTTTATGCTACTTCACTACTCTTATATCAAGTATTATTTTACTAGTAGGATATATTATTCTTTTGTATTCAAAAAAGAGAACTTCATTATTCCATTTCTTTATTATTTTGTTGGAATAACTCAGTATACGCCAAATACCCTATACTTGGTGACATTCTTCTATTATTCTATCTTTATTATTCCGCTGAACATCCTCATCAGGTGCTTTACGCCTCGACCGGGTTCCGCCTTTATTATTCTCGCCTTTATTATTCTTTGGAACATCCCATCGCAGTGATTTTCACCGACCGTTCCGTTATTATTATTCTATTGAATAACTTGCCTATGCAAGCACCGCATGCACGGTGATTTCGTTGTTATTCCATTCCTTATTATTCTCGGGCTTGTTAAAATTTTGACTTATACTCCATGAAATTAGTAGAATATCCTTGATATTCAAGTTTTATCCAAATTTTTATGAAAATATTCTTCTAAGCATTCTTGAATTTTACTCTACAAAGCAAAGATCATGTTGACAATTTGAGCGTTATTAGTTCCCTGAATAACTTAATTCTTGAACTTGTTTTATCAATTCTTATATCATTGTTATCATCCTCATGTTTATATTTTTTTGAAAGTCATCCGTGGGTATGTAGAGCATGGATGGACTTGGTATGATTATGACTAGGTATTATTCTGTAATCATGACCGTAATGTTACAAATGATGTGGTAAAAGTCCTCATCAGCGTGTGAGTGCATTGATGGACAGTTGTTGGCATGATCATGACCATTGATGAATACATAAATATTCTTGGCTCGTAGTGCATGAAATTTGTGGTCGTGACCCTAATGAATATCTTTGGCCGTAGTGCAGGGATGATGTGAATTATTTATTAAACTGAGTCTCAGCGATAAAAGTGATGAAAAACTTTTTAAATCATAAAAAATAGTAGATTTTATTCTCTTAGTCATAAAAGGCTAATGATAATTTATCCTGCATTATCTTAGTCATAATATTTCTTACTGGGCTAGTTGAGCTCACCATTTCTTTCACTGTTCTCTTCAAAAAATGAGAACGTAGCAGGGACTAGTCGGGGAACGGAGTGATGGTCCAGATGATAGTATTAGTAGTCCTCACTATTCTGTTAAATAGTGTGACAATAAATGTAATTAGGACTTCTTCTGAGAGTTGTATTAAAACTCACAACTTTCTTGTTGTATATTAAAGATTGTATTTGTATTCTGCACCATGTATCTGGCGACCTAAGATGGGTGATGTATACCTATTTTGGGGGCCTCACAGTTAACTGTTGAAACACCCAGTGTTAAAAGTACAGGAATACGCGTGGTTGCATAGTAGCACGGTATTGATTATTAATACTTACATAAGAAGTCACTTAGTTTTGTTCAATTATTGCTATAGTAATTGCTGCATAATATCTCACGTTATTTGATTCAATTATTGTCAATATTTTGTATATTTTTAAATCAATAAGTGAGATGACAGAGTTATTAATATTATTATTTGCAATATTAACGATGTCTAGAAGTTCTTCCAACGAGAAGTATGGTCACCTAATTGTGCGCCAATAGGGAGAAATTTTTATTGGAAAGTCCTCTCTTTCCTGGGAACGACCTGGTCGATTAATATTGTGAATTATAATAATGATGATAAATATTGTTAAAAAAATATTGAAGAAAACTTTTATGAAGTGTTTGTTGGACCCTCATTTACCCATTTTTCAAAATAATCGGTAGGAAGTTATAAAGTATATATATATGTGTGTGCAAGGTGTGTGGGTGTGTGGAGTGTGATTATAATATATATATATATATATATATATATATATATATATATATATATATATAAAGCATTCAAGTGGGTAATGGTGGTGGGGGATTATGGTAATGCACTAAGGAGTGCTATTATTTATTAATTATATATATATATATATATATATATATATATATATATATATATAGGTTTGACAAAGTTGGTAGTAAGGGTAGCAATTAAGTCACCCGGTGTTCTTTTTCAAAGAACATGTGATAATTTAAATATATATATATATATATATATATATATTATATAATAAGTTTTATTTTTTATGAAAAATAGAATATATTATATTTTATTTGATTATTATATTAATACTATGAAAAATCAGACGTCTGAAGATTTTTTTTTCTGTCCGTGACTGCGAAAATTATTTCGTCCGTGATTTTTTTTTTTCTTAAATAGTACCCCTTCAATTCTGCTATAAATAGGATGCTTATGTAGAATTGAAATCACACCAGAAATTTCTGAGAATTCTCTTCTATAATTTTGAGCGTATTTTTTTAGAGTTTAAAAAAGCTTTGAGCATAGTGCAAGTTTTCTTCAAGTATATCCTCACCTACCCGCTTGGAAGTACTCTTCTTTATAAGGTAAGGTATTATTTCTTTCGTATTCTTGAAGAGAACTTCATTATTCCATTTTTTATTCTCATTAGAATAATATGTATACACTGCCACCCCTATACTTGGTGAAATTCTTCCATTATTCCATTTTTATCATTATGTTGAATAACTCTCTCTGCTAATCTGCGCATACACGGTGAAATTCTTCATTATTTCATTCTTTATTATTCTGTTGGAACATCACGTATGTGTGTAACGACCCCAAAATAGGTCCATTCCATCCAACCCATTCTGAAGTCGCCAAATATATGGTACAGTAAAACAACTACAACTTTATTACAACAATTGTCGTGCAAAATACAACAACACATATATTTGTGAGTTTGGATACAAATATATACCAACTCAGAAGACGTCACAATGACACCTTACATAAAGGTATAGTCAAAAACTGCTTTTAGAAATTAGAATCTTTGGGAAGTGCTCAAGGAAACCTTCGATACGGGAGGCCATGCTTTTAGGTTATGGTAGATATCATATGGCCACGTAATTATCCTTGGTTGATCTAATAGACCCCAAAGAAAAACGAGAAGATTACTATCATATTCTTCCCAATGGCGAGTCTTCTCGACATATCATTATCTCCACTGTCTCTAATTTGGTATTATACTCCAAACAAACACCAAGATTGTAAGACCCCGAAATTTTTAAATAAAAAGGAATTTCCTTTATTTTGAAATAGTAAGGGTTGATTTGATTAATGTGGATAGTTAAGGGTTAAATACGCAAATATTTCAAAATAAGCAAGTGGTTATAAAATATTCATTGTTGTCGGGAATATTCGTTTGGTCGTGGAATATTCAGATCGCTTGGGAATATTCGCATGCGACAAGCAACCATGTGTGGCCCCATAACGAAAAGCGATTGGATGAAGAAAACGACAAATATAAGTTGTTTTTAAATAATCGGCGTAGTTGTTACCGATTAATCTTGTTGAATACCCGGTGGTTAAAACACACTAAAAACGCTTGTTGTTGAGAAGACTTGGGTATTGCACCAATTATTGATTCTTACGTAAGAAGGCACTACTCAATAATGGTTACTGTAATTACTGCTCAAAGATTTTTATCGAGTTAATAATTGTCGCGTTGATATTTTATATCATTGTTGTTTCAATAATTGTCATTACACAAGATCTTTCATTATCGAAGCAATAATTCATATTATCTAATAATATTATTAGATAACATTATTGGCAATGTCTAGAAAGTTCTGCCTAAGGAGAGGTTTGGTCATCTAATTGCGCTACCAAGAAGAAGAAATTCTTATTGAAAGCCCTCTTTCCTGAACCGCACATTGTCAATATTGTGATTCTCGTAATATTATTTGTGAATAATTAATTATTGATTTATATGATGAGGAAAATATTGATTTTATGTGGATATAGATGGAGAAAATTTTTAAAATGACAATTATTGAAAATTAATATTTTATCTTTTTCTCGATAAAATAATTCATTTAAATATATTATTTTAATAATATATTAACTATGTGATATTTTTACAATGAATGTGGGATATATGAGTATATGAGGAGGAAGAGTATTTTGTGGCATTAAATGTTTAATACATGTTTTGTGTGTTGGTGGACACAATTATCGGCCAGAAATTTGATTATAGCACGTAAAATCGCCTTCGCTTATGGATTTCGGTCGATTTTGTTTGGAATTTGGAAAACTTTCTTCTGCAAAGTTGTAGAGAATTGAATTTCCTATAAAACTCATGAGATTCGAATTTTCTGATGAAAGGGCTATTTATTATGAATTATTGAAGTTCAAGTTCAAAATAATTGATTTTTGGGAGTTTAAATTATTTTTGTTAAGAAAAACGTTTTTTGTATTTTTTTGGACATCATTAACATGTGTGGCTGGTGTTTTGACCAAAAGGTGGGCTAAGGAAAATTTGTATAATTATATTAATATTATATTAAATTTTCGCTTTGGTGTTCTAAGCATTTTCCTATAAATAGGGTGCTTGGGTTAGAATTGAAAATCACACCGAAACCCAAGTTTTCTCTATTTCTCTCTCGATATTTTGAGCGTATTCTTGTGAGTATTTTGAGTATACTTTGAGTATTGCTAGATTCGCAAGAAGTTCCTTCAAAGACTATACCCTTTATTCTAAATTGTAAGTCTTGATCTTTCGAGGTAAGTGGATATTATTTTTTTTAAATGATATTATTTCTTCAATATCATTATGATGAAATGTTGATCTGAAGTTTTTATCAAATTTGGAACTTTTTCATGTCGGGTTAAGTTATTATTCACGAGTTACTATTCATGAGTTACTATTCACGAGTTACTTATTCATGAGTTTATTATTCACGAAGTTACTATTCACGAGTACTATTCATGAAGCGTGAAGATGTTTTTGTGAAATTTCTATCTTTTGGTGTGAGAGTTACTATTCACGATATCGCAAGACTATTCACGATACTCAAGACTATTCACGTATACGATACTATTCAATTAAAAATAAAATTTCTTCTTTTCGTCTCAAAACATCTATTCGGATACTAGCTTCGATTGTATCCATGTTTTGATCATTCTTGAATTTTACACCACTATGATTATTTTTGAGATATTTTCAAGGCGTGGATAAAACCAAGTACGAATCCTCGATCCTTAATCCTCATCATTTTGTTTCACCGGATTCGCTTTTTTAAAAATATTTTTCATCATCCTCGCCTTAAATGATGATATTATTGAATATCTTTGGCCCAGTAGTAAAGAGATTAATGATTACCCGATGAATATCTTTAGCCTTTAGTGCAAAGATGAACAGTGTTGAGATGAACATACGATCGATTGATGAATATCTTTGGCCCAGTAGTGCAAAGATGAATATTTGATTCCGTATGTATATTGATTGATGTTACAGGGATAAAATATTGATGATGGACCGTTAAATTCATAGATTATAGTAGATTTCATTCTCTACGTAACTCTTACTATGAATTATTATTTCACTGCGAATATTGATCCGAAACTTGTTGCTCATTGTATTCTATCGATTTTTCCTCGTTGAAGACTAACGATAATTTTTTGTATATTATCTTAGTCATAATATTCTTTACCGGGCTAGTTGAGCTCACCCTTTTCCTTGTTGTTCCATTTTTCTTCTCGTGAGGCGAGAATGTAATGAACTATACTAGTCGGGGTATGGAATGAAGATTCTAGAGAGAGTTGTTTAGTAGTCCTCACCATTTTGTAAAATAATGAATCAATAATGTGATGAGGATTTATTTGAGTATAGATATTGTCTCAGAAGATAATATTTTATTCAAACTCACGCTTTTACTGTTGTAATAATAAAGTTGTAGTTGTTTCGTACCATGTATTTGGCGACTCGTAATGGGTGTTGTGTATACCTATTTTGGGGCGCCACAAAGATTATATAAGTAGTGCTTGTAAATATACTCAAAGAAGTGGATGTGCACAACCATGTCTTATGATAACACGAGGTTGTATGTCATTAGACATCTTGTATGATAGTGACAAAACACCTTCCAAGTTAAATTCACCTCACCTCAACATCTATAGACCACCACTCTATTCCTCGCTATCCCCATCGACCCAATTACACTTTTATTACCCGAAAGGAATCAGTGAAAAAAAAAGGTGAGCACAACTAGCTCAAGAAAGAATATTATGACTAAAGATAAATAAATTATCAATAGTCTTCATCAAGAATAAATCGTAGATTTAGAACATATGGTAGATGATAAAAATTTCAACCATAGTTGCGTAGCAGAACGAAGCAATCCATTAGAAGAGTCAAATAGACCACAAAAAATCTATTATCTTCTCCATGTTAAAAGTCCACCAACAATGTTTTATCCTCAGTAACATCAATCAACAATTCCTCGCCCACAATCACATGTATAACTCATAATCGTAATTGTAATTCTAAATTCTCTTCTCATTCAGACGTAAGATAATTTTCATCACCGTCTTTACCCGAAACATCAAATATCATGGTTATACCAAATCACGCCTCTGCTCATAATCATAAATTCATCTTTGCACCACGGCCAAAGATATTCATCAACAGCTCATCTTTACACTACAAAGCAAAAGATATTCAACAACAGTCGTCATCTTCAGCATTACATGCCAAAGATATTCATCAATAATTCATCTTTGCACTACAAAGCAAAGATATTCAACAATGTGTCATCTTTGCATTACAAAGCCAAAGATATTCATCAATAATTCATCTTTGCACTACAAAGCAAAGATATTCAATAACAAAGTCATCTTTGCATTACGAGCAAAAGATATTCATCAATAATTCATCTTTGCACTCTGTGCTAAGATATTCAACAACAGTCATCTTTGCATTACGAAAGAAAAGATATTCATCAATAATTCATCTTCAGACTACAAAAAGCAAAGATATTCATATATCAACGAAATACATAATCATTTTCGTAAGTTATATAACAATAATTATAACCATGTTGATCAATTCACCTTTGCACTTAAGCTAAAAATATTCAATTGTAAATTCAATGGTCACGATCATACCACCAACAATTCAACTTTTGCACCATCGGCCAAAGAGAACCCATGGTCACGATCATACCAATAATCTACCCATCTTTACACTCAAGTCAAAGAGAAATATCATCATTAGGGTTATAAGAATGTTATATAAAACAATATAATCAAAACATGGTTTTAATTTCAAGAGTAAGATTCATAAATCAACGATAATTTAGTTAGAAAAAGAAACCAATTTTGTCGCTTAATAAGAATCGTGAATAAGAACCCATGAATAGTAACTTCGTAAATAGTAAACTCATGAATAAGAACTCGTGAATAGTAACTCATGAATAGTAACTCGTGAATAAGTAACTCATGAATAAGAACTCGTGAATAAGAACTCATGAATAAGAACTCGTGAATAAGATACTCAGATTCGTGACATAGTACCGTGATACGTAAATAATGTCATATACGTAAATAGTATTATATACATGAATAAAGTCGATACATGAATAATAATAGTCAGATACGTGAATAAGAACTCCGACTCAAAAAGATAGAAATTTCACAAAAAACATCTTCACGCTTCACTTAATAAGACTCGTGAATAAGAATCGTGAATAAGAACTCATGAATAAGAACTCGTGAATAAGAACTCCTTATGAAAAAGTTCCAAATTTGATAAAAAGTTCCAACTAATATTTCAAAGATAATGATATTGAAGAAATAATATCATTACGAAAAAAATAATATCCCTTACTATCCCTTACTATCCCTTACCTCAAAAAAAGAGCAAGACTTCAATATCGGATATCTGATATGACAACAAGGAAACTTGCAGATCGATGAATATCAACTCACCAAGTATCTAAATACTCACAAAATACACTCAATAATCTAGAGAGAGAAAGAGAGAAAGCTTATGTTTTCAAAGTGATTTTCAATTCTAACTTAGCCCTCTATTTATAGAAAATATTAAAGACGCAAAGAAGACTTCGACCACCGATGGCTTTTACTTCGCTACTATTCCACCCACCAAAAATCAGCCATCTTCCCTAACAACCAAGAGTGGGGCCCACTCAATTCTAGAATTTTCTACCAAAACCTAATTTCCTAATCAGCCACCCTCTTAAAATTCATAACAAATCATACGCTCATTTTAACGGTTCAAAATTTGTGGACATATACTCAACTTATATATGTATAACATATCCAAAATTACAACGATCCAACTATTCGGATCAAAATTTATAACTCACGCAATATAGTGAAGAACACCGATTTTTTTGACTATTAGTCCTTCTGACCAGCTTTCATTCAAAATTTCACCACGAAATATCTACAAAGAATTTTTGGGTGATTCAAATTTCTACAGCTAGCTTACTTCTAGGGCTTTCTTTTGATATATGGCTCATCTCTTAACTCATTATACACAAAGAGTTATGGATTTTACAAAATCAAGTAATAAACTAATTTATCTGAAAATCTCATATTTTGTTCTCCATTTCGACAAATACTGATAAAACACCTCATCTTTAATTCCTTCACTTATAAATACATAAATAAATCCATCATTTATATCCACATCAAATAAATATTTTCTTATCATATAAATCAATAACTAATTATTCACAAATAATATTACGTAATCACAATAATGACAACCAGCAGCTCCTCAGAAAGAGGGCTTTCCAATAAGAATTTCTCCTTACTTGCCAATTAGGTGACCAAACCTCTCCTTAGACATGTAACTTTCTAGACATTGCCAATAATGCTATCTAATAATATTATTCAAATAATATGAATTATCGATCCGATAATGGGAAATATCAAGCAAAGATAATTATCGAACAACAATAATATAAAATATCAACACAAAGAATTATCAATCAATAAAATAAAATATCGAATAAAGAATTATCGTAATAATTATCGAGTAAAGGCCTTCTCACGTAAGAATCAATAATTAAAAAAATATCGTGTAATACCGTGTGTATCAGGCAACAACGTATTTTATCAGATTTTAACCACCGTGTATTCCAACAAATATATAATAAGAATAACTACGCTGTTATTTATAAAAACTCAAACTTGTCATTTTCTTCATTCGACGCTTATTTTGTTATGGGCCCATAAATGACCCAAGCACTGTCCGCATTTAATATTCCCCTACGTAAAGAATATTCCACGACTAAACGAATATTCTCCGACAATAATGAATATTTTATAACCACTCATGTATTTTGAAAAAAAATCATATATCACCCTTAACTTTAACCTTTTATCAATTTAACCATTTACTAAATAGAAAATTGAATACTTTTATTTCATAAAATTCGGGGTCTTACAATGCGTTCTACGCATGACCTGAATTCCGTTATTTATTATTATATCGAACATCCCGCTTGCCATAATTTCACTTTGACCTCGTTCCGTTATTTATTATTCATTTGGAATATTATGTACGTGAGTTTACGCATGACTCGGTTCCGTTATTTATTATTCTCATTGGAATAACCTCATCTATCGCTTTTATCGCATGCCCGGTGATTTCTTTTGTTATTCCATTATTTATTATAATCATTGGTTAAAGTTTTAACTTCTATACTTCATGAAATTAGTGGAATATCCTCGATATTTGCAAGGCTTCATCCAAAGATCTTTCATGGAAATATTCTTCTTAGCATTCTTGAATTTTACTCTACAAAGAAGTATCATGTTAACAATTTGGACGTTATTGGTTCCCTGGATAAATTAATTCTTGAACTTGTTTTATCAATTCTTATATCATTGTCATCTTCCTCATGTTTATATTATGTTGAAAGTCATCTGCATACCAGAAGTGCATGATGGACTTGGTATATGATTATGACCAAAGTGATTATTCTATAATAATCACGACCGTAATGTTACAAAATGATGTGGTAAAAATTCTCATCGTTGTGAAGGTGCATCGATGGACAATTGTTGGCATGATCGATTGACCAATTATCGATGAATATACACGAATATCCTCGGCCCGTAGCCAGCATTGGATAATTTGTGGTCGTGATACTAATGAATATCCTCGGCCGTAGTAGTGCGTGGATGATGTGGAATATTTATTAAGTTGAGTCTCAACGATAAAAATGATGAAAATTATTTTTAAATCATAAAAGATAGTAAATTTTATTCTCTACTTGACTCTTTTAATGGATTGCTTATTCCGTTGCATTTAAACTTGATGTTTATTATATCAGATCGCTTAACATCGTTGAAGGCTAACGATAATTTATTCTCGCATTATCTTAGTCATAATATTTTTTTCTCGGCTAGTTGAGCTTCACCCTTTTACTTTCATTGTTCTCTTCAGAAAATGAAAACGTAGCAGAGACCAGTCAATGGAACCGGAGTGATCATTCAGATAAGAAAGATTAGTAGTCCTCACTATTCTATTAAATATTGTGATAATAAATGTAATGAGGACTCAGTTGAGTGTGGATATTATCTAGATGACAATATTTGTATTAAAACTCACATTTTATATTTTGTCGTATTTTACATGACTGTTGTATAATTAAGTTGTATTTGAATGTTGTACCATATTTTTGGCGACTCAAGATGGGTGATGTATACCTATTTTGGGGGCGTCACACCATACGTAAAAAATTATAGGGCTATATTTGTTTGCAATGATTATATTTGAGATAAAAATATTAATCCAAAGTGTTTTGTTTGTTTTTAAATTTAAAGTTGAGATTATAACATTTGGGACTAAATTTTTTAAAGAAAATTAACCTCAATTTTTTTTTTTAAAAATGATCATAATATCATATTCTATTCATTTATTAAACTATCTTCTTTTTTTCGGTGAAAACAAATTTTGACTAAAATTATCAAAATCTGCTCCTTCTTCTTCTTCTTTTTTTTTCTTTTTTTCTTTTGCATAAAGTCCAATAAACTATTATAACAGATTCAAGAGTATACTCCTTACATTATTGAACTGTTGCACCATTAAGTTTAAATATTTAAATATTTTTTAAAGTTCTGTTGAATATTTACATTTAAATATTTATATATAAATTATTGAATTGTTATAATATTTAAATATTATAATTTAAAAGATATTAAACTATTGAATATTTAATTTTTATAACAGTTCAATAATTTATAGTTTAAATTAATATGTTTGCTTTTATCTGCAATACATTGCTGCTGTTGACAAGTCTAAGTAATAACCACTTAAATACCATGTTAGTGTAATATAAAGGTTTGTTAAATGCTTCTGACGGTAAGTTCAATAATTAAATTCATTAATATTTTAGTTTAAAATATATTATTATTAATAAGGGTATAATAAGTTAAACAATATTTTTTATTTAATTTTTTAATTAATCTTGAAAAAATAAACATAATATAAAATTATTCTATTAATAATCATATAAAAAATAAATATGATTAAAACTATTTTAATATTTTTAGAATTATAATTATTACCAACAAACAAAAACAAAGGCTAGAAGTATAAACGTTCTAAAAATTTTCAAAAGTTGTGGGCTGGACCTACCCAAGGTCCACACAACAGATTCATCCATATCCATGTTGCTGGCTCACGTAAATGTTATTGACCTGCCACATCAGCATGTCATCACATAATATATTTTATTTTATACTTTGGTTTTCAATTATAAAAGGCGATAATTTGAACTTTGAATTTAATCAAAATGATTCGTTAAAATTTATAATTTTTTTACAATAAGTAATCATTCTTAGATAATTAATACTAATACTTTTTATTAATAAAAAATAATAATAATTGAATAGTTGGTCGTAAAAAAAAAAAAAAATTTAATTTTTTAAAACGGAGAGAGTATTCATTTGAAAAAACACAGTAATTTATGTAGAATCCAAAAGTTTACCAATTTTTTTTTAAAATTAAGAAAAAAGGATTATAGGAATTTTGAAGTTTGAGTAACTTCCTTAATTTACCTAGGGAAAAAGTAGCAACTTAGTAAAATCAGAGACATTCACGTTTAGTATATACTCCAAAGTAAAAAATCGGAAGCCACAATGATTATCCATTTCGCAATACCTATATTTTCGGGATCAAGGACACGTCTAAACCAGTCACACGACACGCGTCAACAAAAAGAGACGTGTCACTCATTAATCGCCACAGGCATTCAAACTGGTCCCACTCCTATTATGTCTCTCTCTCTCTCTTTCTCTCCAGATTTGCTCTCTTCTAAATAGAAACCATATATGTACTCCACTTATTCATTCTTTTTCGTATCCGAAATATATATTTATATATAATATATTATTTGCAAATTTGATCTTTTTTTTTTAACCAAACCAAACCAAACCAAACCAAAAACTCTCTTTTGTTTGAAATTTTGACTGGAGAAGTTCCAACAATGGAAGAATCACATTTAACCCGAACAGACGCCCATCATTACGAACACCAAGACCCTCAATATAACCCTGCAGGGTTGCACCCAGGTATATTTTTAACTAGAAACTACTAGTAATTTGTTTTGTAAGTTTACCCATTATTATTATTATTGTGCGTGCGTGCGTGCGTGAGTGAAGTATTCTTATTCCTGTTCCTATTTGGTTTGATTGGTAGAAGGTGAAGAGGAGAAGAAATCGGTACTAATGAAAGTGAAAGCAAAGGCAAAGAAGATTAAGAATACACTCACGAAGCATGGTCACGGTCACGACCACGATGCATACGGAGATGAGGACGAAGATGATCAAGACATGGTGGAAGATCCTGAAATCCACGGTGCACCAAGTATATACTACTATATATATATATATATATATATGTTCATTTCTTGCACTTTTATATTCCCCTCCTCTCTTTCACAAAACAGTTGAGTCGAGTCTCATTTAATTTCCAATTTTTCTTTTCATAATATGTTCATTTCTTTTTATGGTAGCACTGACAATTAAAATGACTTGTTGATTTTATCGGATATCATGCTGTGTCACTACTATACGTACTGCAGAACATTCAATAATAATAAGTATGGAAAATTAAGTTATATCTACCCAACACGTGGATACATAGGGCAGGAGTTAGTAAGAGTCTCACATCACTTTTTTTTTTGAATTTCACATTGGTCGATATTAAATTTAAACAAAGACAAAATATTGTAGAGAGGTGAGAGAAAGTTGTATTGCATAGAGGAGATGAATACTGGTGCCTGCCTGGGTTTTTTGGGGCTTGATACATGATGTGTACATAGATATTATGGAAGTAACCAACAAGAAGTTTGTTTTTGTTGTAGAATTAATGTAATAGAATTTTGTTTAATCGACCAACTTACTTAAAAATAAATTTCATATTATATTCATAAATTATTGTTAAGTGTGCAGTTTTGTTGTTACTCTTTAGGTCTGACATGTTTTTTTTTTTTTTGGTATTTCACTGATTTGATACTTCACCTGGTTTTAATTAATTAATTACTTGCAGTATATGAATCAGCCGCGGTTAAGAGTGCAGTTCTAGGTCCAATTGGCCAACCCCAGGCTAATTTGGAAAGACCCTCTGTGATGGCGGAGGATCGTTATGATCCTAAAATGACAGATCCACCGGTTAGGCCGTTTAACCGGGAGGAAGACTACGGACAACCCAAGAGTAAGTTAGGTGGATTAACGGCAACGGACGAAGTACTTCATGTGCCAGAAGATAAACATGTATCGTTTTCTACTAGAAATTGCGATATTGGGATTCATAATCCTACAGAGAAAAATGTATATGGGGAAGAGGAAAGTCTGGGCCAAGAGAGGAATAAAATTGGATTTCCAACTGCGTCGACCGGAAAAAATATTATTGGGCAAGAGCAAAATTTGGGAGGACAGATGGGTAGAATTGGAATGGATACTGGCATGGAAAAGGATCCTCACGGCCCCAATGTCGGAGATGTTCCCACTCATGTTCAGGCCAAAGCCACCGATCCAGATGGTAGAGGTATGGTGCATGTAATAACTTGAAAGTTAAGCTCCATAATTTACTTACTTGCATGTCATGTCTTTAACGTGTAATATTCCCTGCATTTGAAAAATATGAGTTTTACCTTGTTTGGTTGGCTTTTTATTTTAATATATAAATAAAACTATAATATATAAGGTCTACCCCAAACATATTTAGACATTCCTTTCGTTATTTATTTCTTAGTAATAGATTTTGGGCGGTGATTTTATCCGGGGAAAGTATGTGCCCCTATTTATTGGCAATGACAGAGTTGTCCAAAACAAAACAATAAACAATCTCATATGCTTGTACACCATCTTAAATTTTAGTCCCTAATTTAAGATTGAAAACAAAATTATCCACAAAAATTATGTCTAGAACTTTTAAAGTTTTGTTGGATATGTTTTGGTCAGTAATTTCTCTGGTGACAAAAAAATAAGTTCTTTGTGCTTCACCCATCAAATTGGAGTAGGTAGGGTAATAAAGAGTTGAGTAAACGAAGTTGATAGTTTTTTGTTTTTGATTTGTTGCATGCAGGTAGCGAGGAAGTTGCAGGAATCACCCCTATTCTTCGCTCATTTGATAAAATGGGGATTTATGACAAACCTGAACAAAAACCAAAAGCAGGGGAGAATTTATACACAGGAAGCCATGACCAGTTTGGTCCAGAGCCACTTAACCATGAAAATCTGGATTCTGTCCCCGAAAATTATGATCCTAACAACCCTCAAGACTTACCACGCAACACATCGAGTGGAAACCCATCAAGCCAGACCAGCACCTACACTGAGAAACTCGCATCTGCAGCTTCTTCAATTGCCGATGCAGCAGAATCTGCTAAAAATGTGGTTGCTTCGAAACTCGGCTACAGTGAGAATGAAAACACAGGAGCACCACACCAGGAACTGCACGGACAAGGAGACACTACTAAGCCGGCCTCTACAACGGATTATGCACAAAAAATTGCGGCCACGGTGTATGGAAAGGTTGCTGGTGCAGGGAGTACAGTAGCGTCAAAAGTGCAAGGCAGTGGAACTGGAACTGGAACTGATAATGAAGGGCAAGATAAAGGAGTATCGGTGAAGGAGTATTTGGCTGAGAAATTAAAGCCAGGGGAGGAAGATAAAGCGCTGTCGGAGATGATTACTGGCAGTTTTATTAAACACAAGGCAGAGATTGAGAAAAAGACAAAGGTAGGGGAGAGAGTATCTAATACTGGAGGAGGAGGAGGAGGAGGAGGAGGAGGGCGGGGAGTGTCGGAGGTGATGATAAAGGATGACCTTCATAAGAGGGAAGCAGAGGGTAGTGGAGATAGAAAGCCGATGGGGAAAGTGAGGGAGTCGGAGGAGGTGGCCAAGCGGTTGGGTAGTGGTGGAGAAGAGGAGGTGGTGAAGCGGTTGGGTACTGGTGGAGAAGAGGGTGGAAAGGGTGTGGTTGATAGGGTTAAAGGCGTGTTTGGTTCTTGGCTAGGAGGAAAAGGTGGTGAGACGCAGACTACTCCGGGGACAACTTATGGTGAGTTGGATTTTTACTTGGGTGTCCATATATATATTATTATGTATGCTCTTAATTATAATTTAAATTGATCTAGTAGGATAGTGCTAACTAATATGCGGGTATTATTTGTTTATTTTTGTGATCAGCTGGTGACGATGAGTGACCATGGAGAGAAGAAGGCTTCAGGGGTGGGGAGTAACTGAATATTGGATATTAGAACTTGTCTCTTCAAGTCTACTTGTGAAACTCCGTAATATTTCTGTTTTTCGGCTTTCCTTTGCTTTGTATTACTATTATATATGCTGTACAAATGAAAAATGGGACTTGGTGTGTATGCTATTGTATTTCAGTTTTTCCTTTTGGGAGAAAACTGTCCTGTTGAGTATGTAATTAGTTAGATAATATGACAAGTATGCAAGCACACATCCCATCCCCTTTATTGACCCTCTTTTTAATAACAAATTTATTAATAAATATTTAAAATTTTATATTATAAAAATAATATAAATTAGATTATTACTTATTTTAAAAATACTAAAGGAAATATATATAAAATAAAAAATAATAATTTAATTTGATCTTGTATATTATAAAATTTATTTATTATATTTAAATTTATGATATAGTATAAAATAAATTTATGATATATTATAATTTATGATATATTTCATGTATTGAGCGAACTATATATATTACTCTTTTTCTGTTAGAGAAGAGTTCGTTTTAATTTTACTTTCCAAATTATTATATTATGTAAAATATTTTTCTTATAAATTTCACAATATAAAGGGGGACTCTTGATATAAAAAAAAGTATTATATTCCCGTGTTCCAAAATTCAAACAGATGGATCATAAAAAATTTATTTCATATTTAAAGTATACAAGTCGATAATTTTTTTTAGTTAAATAGTAGTAAAACAATCATATCGCAAAACACAAATGAATAACTCCAATTAATTCACTCCTTTCTTCACAAACCCAAAAAGTCAATTAAAGCAACTAACATATTCTATAATTTTTGTCTGTAATATCAATGAGTAATATTACAGACAAAAATTATTTTATAAATATTCTATAAACTGTTGATGTGGCATATTATATCTCAGCATATTGGTCCACAAATTACTTCAATAGAGTTTTTGGCCCCACATAAAAAGTTGAGGTGGAGTATGATCAGCAGTTTATAAAATGTTTATAGAATAGTTTGTGTCTTTAGCATTATTCATACCAATGCAAGTGTAAAATGAGAACTAAATTTATACCATTTTCTTTTATTTGACTTTATATTTAAGTTATTCTAAAGACGGAGGTGATATATATATATATATATATATATATATATATATATATATATATATATATAAACTTCTTACTGTATTTCTATGTTCATTCCATTCTTGACATTCGATCCATATTTACCATTTGATGATACCACGATGACTTTTCATACAATGTTTGTGAGTATAGAGTGGAAAAGAAAACTGGGGTTAAAATTATTACAGGATGGAACTGGAAACCGGGAACTGAACTTGAAATAATCTTATAAATGTAAAACGAGAAAAAAAGTTACCAATAAGTTTATTCTTAATCAATCAATCTAAAAGAAAGATACGAATAAAGTAAATTTTGATGTATATTTTTGAAAAATTAACTTGAAAATAGTTAAAAATCTATTAAATTTATTTTCACTTACTTAATTTTTTTTCCGCTTTAGAGTGAAAACTTTGAAGGAATGGAAGGTTATTTTCTAATTTTTATGGAGTGTTTAATTTTTTTTTAAAATCTGTTTAATGAAATTATAGTTGGGGAGCTTCTTTTCACTGCTTTGTGTTCTTTTCAGGAGTGATTAGGATAAAGTTAATTTTAATCAATTGATTAATACAGTATCAACAAATAGGTCAATTTTTTTTTTTACGTATCAACACTATATTAATCAATTAATCATAAAATATTTATCAAAAATTAACTTCATATTTACCGTATTCCCCGAATTCATTTGTTGCAGTTTTTAAAACTCTGTCAAAAGCCCAAACAAGAGAATTGATATTATACTTCCACAAGCTCGTGGAAATATCAATTCTCTCCGCAAACCATAGTGTTACGGTTACTAAAGACCGGCCTAATTTTCTCAATTCTTTCAATTTCGTCCCAAATTCTTCGACAATCGAAGACCTACTCGGAGAAGACTACCTCCGCCGCACAAACAGCTCGACTTAAGGTTAGTTATTGGTTCCTTTTACTAGCGACACTAAACCCTCATATACCCTCTATAAAACCCTGACAATTAGCGAAGATATGTAGTCTGTTTCCTCACCTTGATTAGAGTCTGTTTGGAATATGGATTTAGTTGTCGATAACGGAAGAGTATACAGTCTCCTTGAGTGAGTGCGTTTATTTTTGTCCAAACATTGCCTATTTTTTATTCTGTTTGATGGGCATCTCTCAATTCATTGGAAGGCGTTCGTGGAAGCTTTTTGTAGTTTGTTATCAAATTCTGTTGGTGGTTTTGTTAGAAATTAAAGAGTTACAGATATAATGGATGTTCCTCAATTCTTGGTATACTCTCGCCATGTACACTGTGGCTCTATTTGGGAAGAGGGTTATGCATAGTTTTTCGTATTTTTGCTGCATTTCGCGTTCAACGTGCAGCCGTACCACAAATGGTGATGGAGTGGATGATGGATTTCAATGGGTTGAGGAGTATTTGAATGTAAATTGGAAAGATTCAGATTTTATTTCCGGTTTGGATGAAGAGCCAATCACTAACGAGTCATTAGGTTCTTTGGGAGCTAGTGGCAGCTATGAAGGATATTCCCGGCCAAATTTCTCTGTTAGAAGGAGTTTCTTGGAGCAGGCAAGAAATGATGCTAAAAGGGCCATTGAAATTCTTCATCAAGATGGTCCTGGGTTTGATGCAAAAGCAGCTTTAGATGATATGCAATTAAGGATTTCGGGACTCATCGTGAGAGAAGTTTTATTGGGAATTTTGACCAATATTAATTATGCAAATAAAATCCGATATGCGAAACTGGGCTATAAGTTCTTTATATGGTCTGGTCAACAAGAAAACTATAGTCACACTGTGAACTCATACCATCTGATGATGAAGATTTTCGCAGATTCTGAGGAATATAAAGCAATGTGGAGATTAGTTGATGAAATGGTTGAGAAAGGATTCCCAACTACAGCACGCACATTTAACATAGTAATATGTACATGTGGTCAAGCAGGCTTGGCTAGGAAAGCTGTAGAGAGATTTATTAAGTCGAAGACATTTTCTTATAGGCCATTCAAGCATGCCTTTAATGCAATTATACACTCCCTTCTTATGTTAAAGCAGTACAAGTTGATTGAGTGGGTGTACCAGCAGATGTTGGTTGAAGGTCATCATCCTGATATATTAACTTATAATGTTCTTATGTGTGCAAAATATAGGCTGGGGAAGCTTGATCAGTTCCACAGGTTACTAGATGAAATGTGCAGGACTGGATTTTCTCCAGATTTTCATACATTCAACATTCTTCTTCATGTTCTTGGAAAAGGTGACAAACCACTAGCAGCACTTAATCTTTTGAACCACATGAAGGAAATGGGTATTGAGCCAAGTGTTCTTCATCTTACCACATTGATAGATGGACTCAGTAGAGCAGGAAATTTGGATGCCTGCAAGTATTTTTTTGGTGAGATGAATAAATATGGATGTATGCCAGATGTGGTTTGTTACACTGTTATGATCACAGGATTTATTGTTGCAGGGGATCTTGAGATGGCTCAGAGATTGTTTTCTGAGATGGTCATCAAAGGACAGGTCCCAAATGTCTTTACCTACAACTCCATGATCCGTGGGCTTTGTATGGCGGGAAGTTTAAGGAGGCATGTTTGATGCTTGAAGAAATGGAATCCAGAGGGTGTAATCCAAATTTTCTTGTGTATAATACCTTAGTGAGTTATATGCGGAATGCTGGAAAGCTTTCTGAAGCTCGTGAAGTTATAAAAATGATGGTGGAAAAGGGGCAGTACATCCACCTTATTTCAAAGTTTAAGCGATATAGGAGATGCTGAGGTGGTTAACCATGGATATTTTATGTTATTCAGTTAACAATTTTCTGTGAAAGTTCTTACTGGTCTAGCTAGAAAGACACTATGTGCCTGCTGCTTCTGTCAAGTGCAACGTAAGTTCAAATACTGCCTTATTTGGATAAGCTTTTCTCAATATTTCACAATTTCCATTTGTTCCAACACATTAGTGCAACAGTGATAATTTTTGGTTCCCATTTCTGTGATTTTTGTTTGGAAATTATGCACCTATCTTTTGAAAACTTGTCGGGCCGCTGTTCGTTATGGATATATACTGTGCTGCTTTTGCTGTGGATTGAGAATTCTATTATGTATAAAGGTGTTGAAGAAATTATGTTCTAGTTTTGTACTTGAATTTACAGGAAGAGGTTAATAAGAGAAGGCTTCCCAATAAAACGATAATTTGTTGATATCTAACTATGTGCCACAACTCGAGCTGAAACAAGTATCAAATATGTGAACAAACCTTATCTATACTTTTGAATCTTAAAAAGTTTGTATTATGAACTGGTAACAAAAACAGAACTCTGAAAAAAAGTAGGGTGAAATAAATAAATCTTCTTTGATTGTTTAGAGAGCTACTGCTGTGATACTCATCAATTATTCACTTGTAATTTATATCTAATTAATACTTTCACTGATGTTAAGAGTGAGAGAGAAAAATATTAGTGGTTTAAAAAAATAACTTTCCAGGTTGGATGAGAGCTATTAAAGTATATTCAGTTTTGTGTTTATAGAGAGTGTTAAGTGTGTGTTTTCTGAGTTACTGTTTTGGGAAAGGGGAAATTCCTCGGTGCTTGATTGAGGTGTTTAGGGTTCATGTGAGGCTTTTGCAGTGGAGGTGGCCCAAGAACAGGGAACTACTGGTGGTGTGATTATCAAATAGAAGGTACCATTTCAAATTGATCGAGATGGAGCATGGGGGCTGTTTCCTATGGACATTTTTCAGATGTTCGCTGGGAGGTTGATCTATAATGGCTGAGAGAATAGAATGATTTGTTGAAGAAGTGGAGTTAACCATGAAGCAAAGAAGATTGTTGAGCCTTTTATTCTTATGGGTCCTCTTAAGAGTTTTGAAAGTCAGATGTTATAGATGGTTTTGCACTGAGATGGTGCAGTGAGGTATGTATAGCCAGGTTATTTGGGGGTAGGGGATACTACATTTGTAATTTTTTTGGCTGTTTTATTTATTGTCTGTTTATTTTTGATTCTCTTTGATATACCTGTCTATGTTATGCATGGTTTGTGCCCCCTTCGTGCTCTTGTTAATATATTCACTACTTGTCATTTATCAACTTACCATTAAAACAAAAGAATGGAAAAGAATTAATAGGAGCGATGAAATAGAATATTTTGTGTTCATGCAGTGTTATAGCGAGTTTGACACTTTGACTTACTTGATTGCTTGCAGATGGGAGACTGTTCCTTGCAGTAAGCAGTAGTCGAAATTGAATAATATGATTCTTTTGCATATGCAGAATGTGGTAGTCAGTTCGACTTGGACATTGTGATGTTGAGGTAAGCAGTTCTCAATTTGAAACCTTAATCTTTGTTGCAGAGATTACAGTTGGAGATATCTTGTCTAAGTTTCTATCCCAAATTGCATGTTGCTTTGTAGGAAACCTCAGAAATATCTTTCTGAAGCCACTTGAAATCTGTATACGATGATTGGTCATTATAGCATAATCCTTCGCAGCCATGAAGGAGATAACTACTAGCGAATGTTCTTGAACATCCAATGCCAGATTCTATTGTCCAAAGTTTCACTAGGCCCAATACTTGGCTGTAAATGTTATCAAGTTTCCATTTATTTGATTGCATTATGATCAATTTTGGGAGTTATCTCAATGAAGCGTTTCAAGAGCTGTAGCTGTTCTATAATGTCACTGTCATTGATTTATCATTTATGCTTACTTTTGAGTCGATCGGGGAGGAGCTGTTATGCTCATCATGTGTGTCAAAGTTGTGAAATATGAAAGAGGTTGCGTCCACAAGTGTCTATCATCTTTGGGGACCAACTACTCTCCCAAGTTATAAATATTTTAAAAATAAATTCAAAATTAGTTTTTTACAGATATTAAAATTCTGAGAATGAAGTGGAGTTGGGTGAATGCGTTTATATATCAATTTCATCAAGAACAAGTTGTTCACTGTGTTAAGAAATTATCCAAACGATGTCATTTGATCTCCTTCGGAAAATATTAACACATGTATATATAATATAGGATTATGGAAAATGTATGTCATGTAGACTAGACATCAGCAGTAATTAAAAGTTGATAATCGATGCTTAATTCCTACTTTTTATCTTCTTTCTTTTCCTCTTTCTTTTCGCCTTTCTTCTCATCTTTCTTGTCTTCTTTCTTTTCTTCTTTCTTCTCCTCTTTGGCAGGGGCAGGGGCAGGGGCAGGGCCAGGGCCAGGGCCAGGGCCAACTGAGATGATATCAACCTTTCCAACTTTCTTCATCTTCTTTACCACTGCTACGGAATCCATCATTCCTATCACTGTTATCTTCTGCTCCTTTAGATCAGCAGCGATCGAATCAACTCCTACAATTACCAATAACATATATATAAACCCAACCATTAATTGCAATATATTTTTTGTATATAAGTAGCCAAAAAGATATTACTACAAGATAATGATGATATATATATATATATATATATGAGAATTAATGTCAAGTTATACCGCTCGTACCTACCGTAGATATCAGCAGCAGCCTCTATCGCTTTCTGCTTTGTCTTCTCATCAGTCATGGTCAAAACCTTCATTACCACCTTCTGCTGTAGGTTGGACAAAGAGGATTGAAAGATTTAATTAAGTTGCAAATAGAGATACAATTTTTTTGTGCTAGCTGTTATATTATACGTATATATATATATATATATACCTAATCGTAATACCTGAGCCATTTGATGAGGAATTATGATGGGATGAACTTGTACCATGAACGAACCAACGAAACAGACGAGGAAGGAAAATTAATGAAGGAACGAACCCAAGAGAAATTCGGACTTTTATAAGGGTGGGATTGTGGGACGCTCGCACGCAGAAGCCTTGCTTAATACTAATACCACCCGGACCTTCTTTCAGGGGCGGATATACCCTATTAGTTCAGTGTGGTAAATTTTTTTAAAATAAAAATTTATAAAAAATAATAAAATATAATAAAATAAAGACAGAATATGAGGAATATTATAAATAATTGTGTCAGCTATCATATAAAATCGATATTGTTTTATGTAATTGAATACACTTTCTTGATCTTATGTTATATATAAAATGATATTTTATAATTTTTTAAAACATCATTATTATAAGAGACATTTCTGGTGTCCTCTAAAATAAATTATAAAACTAAATAATATTGTTAAAATATTATTTATAATAACATTTTTTGAGATTTCATTGTTTGAAACTATCGTGATGATAGTCTCATTTCAATAGCTGCAAAAATATCATGTTTAATATAAGTTACTAAACAATATAAAAGAGAAAGAGCGTAGTGTTGGTGTTAGTAGAAATTTGAGACATTTAATAGTGTTTTAGTCTGAATTTTTTATTTTCACTAAATATTTTATAAAATCAAAATCAAATTAAAAATTAACTGCCAAAAATTCAGTGAGGTCAATTGACCCCACTGCCCTAAGGTAGATCCGCCCATGCCATCTTTAACGTTAGAAAATTGATATTTTCACATAATTTTTTAATATTTTTACATAAAAATCGTTGCTATAGATCCTATAGCGACAATTTTTATCGTTGCTATACTTCTATAACGACACTTTTCATGTGAAAATATCAAAAAAAAAAAAGTGTAAATATTAATTTCCTAATTTTATACTACAACTTATTATTAATTAATTTAGCTAGTTTCGTAAAGGAAACATTATGCATTTACAATTACATCAACATATATATGTCCATTCCATTCCAAATAAAAAAATAATAGTTAAAAAATTGAGTCTTTTACATATTGTTTTATAAATTTCTTTTATACGGAGTAATTAAGAAGGGAATATTTGTTAGTATAAAATTATTAATGTTGCGTTTGGTTTTTAAGTTTGAGAAGCAGGAAATCTGGATTTGAAATCCAATGGGCTATAAAGTTAATGTGGGTTGGGTGATGGGGGTGGGGGTCAAGGTTTTCAGGATTTTCAAAAAGTTGCTATGACGGTCTTGGTACAGTACTACCAATTAATGAATTGGATTATTCTTAATTGTTTTAGATCAACATTTTCTTTTCTTGTTTCTACTATGACTTAATTCTAATATTGTATTTTAAAGTCAAAGTTTACATTTTCTTTTCTTATTTTATACATGTACACATTAATGAAGAAACAGAATTCTACTTTTCATAATTGGAGTCTAGTAGTCTAGACTCTAGAGTATTCAAATTTGGCTAGGATTTTATCAATGCAATTAATTCCATTCTTATTTTCAAAGTGTATTGCTAAATACGGGCGGATTTATAATTTTTTTCAATTAATTATTACTTTTGAAATTAAATAAAACAAATTGCAATAAATATTCATAATCCAAACTAAAAAAATCAAATAAAAATATTTAGATACAATTTAAAAACTTAGTTCGGTTACTTGTCATAGTTCAATTTGAATGATTCTTTAAATGCTCAAAGCCTTAAACCAAATTTAATTTTTATATTTAAATAAAATCATGAATTAATTTTGTAAGACCCCAACTTTTATAAATAAAGATGAATTTTTCTATAAATATTATTTTTGAATATTATGAAATAAATTTGATATAATGTTATAGTTGTGGGTAATATTTATAAATTTTGCAAAGTATGCAAGTTGTTATAAAATATTCGTTTTTTTAGGGAATATTCTTTTTAGGAATATTCGTATAACAACTTTCAATCATTGGTGGACTCATAATGTAATTATCATTTGGATTGAGAAAACGACAAAAATATTTTATAAAAATAACTACGAGGTGTTACTGCTAAAACTGCTTGAACTACCCGGTGGTAAAAGTACAGAATCTGGCGCTTGGTTGCATAGTAGCACACAGTATTGATTATTGATGCTTACGTGAGAAGTCACTCACCTACGCTCAATTATTACTACAAAGAATTGCGCATCATATCTCTTATATTATTGATTCAATTATTATCACAATATCATCTATATAATATGTTATAGTATTAAATCAATAATTGAGGCGACACGTTATAAATGATTAATAATTGTTGAAAGATTAAATATGTGTTATGATTTGTGGTAAGTTTGATTATTTTATGGGGGAGCTTTCATATGTCATCATCTAAGAGTCTCTTCGTCAATAGTAATTACCTTTGTGAATAAGTAATTACCTTCAATAATAGTATTTACCTTCGTCAATAGTAATTACCCTTGTGAATAGTATTTACCTTCGTCAATAGTAATTACCTTCGTCAATAAGAATTACCCTTGTGAATAGTATTTACCTTCACAATAGTATTTACCTTCGTTAATAGTAATTACCTTTACCAGACGTCCGAACCACTTGTCGCTTTCACATTACGAGCGCGTTGAACCACTTGTCGCTTTCACATTACAGCGTCGAAACCACTTTTCTTTTCACATCATTAGTCGTCGCCCACTCATGCCTTTTCACACTCTGGTCTTAAGCTAGAAATCTTCTATAAATAGAGGCCTGGGGCTTCATTATTTTTTCACTTAATTCATTCAAGCTATAGAGAGAAAAGTATAGAAAGAATAAGAGAAAGAAGAAGAGTATTTTGTTACTACACCGCCAAGCGAAGATTCAATCTCCTACCAAAAGTAAGGGGTGTTATTCTTTCTTATTCACGAAGAGAACTGTTGTTATTCCATTGCTTATTATTCTCGCTTGAATAACTCAGTATACGCTGCTTTACCTATACTTGGTGACATTCTTCTATTATTCGTTGGAACATCCTGCTCGTGTGTTTTACACCGACTGGTTCCGCCTTTTATTATTATTCTTTGGAACATCCTGTCGTATGTTTTTGCACCTGACCGGTTCCGCCTTTTATCATTCTGTTGAATATCCTATCATGTGTTTTTTACCGGGATCTGGTTCCATCTTTATTATTCTGTTGGAACATCCCAGCTTGTGTGAATTTCACCGACACGTTTCTCGTATTATTATTACATTGGAATAACTCGCTCATCTGAAGTACTGCATGCGTGGTGATTTCTTTTGTTATTCCATTCTTTATTATACCCAGTTGGTTTAAAACTTTGACTTCTATACTCCATGAAATTAGTAGAATATCCTCGATATTTGCGTTTCATCCAAATCTTTTCATGGAAATATTCTTCCGATCATTCTTGAATTTTACTAATTTGACGTTAATAATTCCTAGATAAAATAATTCTTGAACTTGTTTTATTGAATTCTTATATCATTGTCATCATCCTCATGTTTATATTATGTTGAAAGTCATCTGTGGTCTGTAGTGCGTAGATGGACTTGGTATGATTATGACCAGAGACTATTCGGTGTAATCACGGTAGTAATGTTACAAATGATGTGATAAAAATCCTCGATGGTCAGTAGTGCATTGGTGGACAGATTGTTGGCATGATCATGACCATTAATGAATACACAAATATTCTTGGCCCGTAGTGCATGAATAATTGTGGTCGTGATACTAAAGAATATCCTCGGGCGTAGTGCGGGGGTGATTCGATGATGTGGAATATTTATTAAAGTTTGAGTCTCACTATAATGAAGATGAAAAACCTTTTAAAACCTAAAAGATCGTAGACTTTATTTTCTACTTGACTCTTTTAATGGATTGCGATATTCCACCGCAGCTTAAACCGGTTGTCTATTGTATTTTATCGGTTTAACATTGTTGAAGACTATTGATAATTTATTCGCATTATCTTAGTCATAATATTTCTTCTTGGGCTAGTTGAGCTCACCCTTTCTTTCACCGTTTCTCTTGAAAATGAGAATATAGGTGGGGACGAGTCGGGAAACGAGTGATGGTCCTCAAGATAAGATTAGTAGTCCTCACTATTCGTGAAATAGTGTGATAATAATTGTAATGAGGACTCCTTTTGAGTTTGTATAATATCTAGTAGACGATATTTGTATTTAAACTCACGCTTTATGTCGTATTGTACCACGACATTTACGTTAAGAAGTTGATTTAAATTACATACCATGTAAGTGGCGACCCAAGATGGGTGATGTATACCTAATTTTGGGGGCGCCACATTTGATATCGAGCTTGGGATATGATCCTCAGCTAAGATGTGAGAATAACTAGGAGGGAGGCGGGAATACCTTCGCTAGTATGACCTACCCAAGTTTATGTGCTATTTTATTGGTTGGTCGGAAGATAGGGATAATTTGTTACATGTCAATTAACCTTTTGTTTTGTGGCGATGTCTCGAAAATGACATCCGAGAATGTTGAGAATAGCGAATGGAGCGTAAGCGATCGTTGATTCACCACATATCAATAATCGGGATAATGTGCATCGTGAAGGCGCATAATCCTCATGCAAAAACAACAACACCGACCAAATGATGAATGATCAAATGTTCGGAGGCTTTATGCGATTTATGCAACAATGAAGCGAGAGCGACTCTCGCAAAACGTAGGTGAAAACACGGAAAACTCTCGGTGGTCACCGCTAAACAATTCAAGGAGCTGGGACCACCGGAGTTTAAGGAGAAACAAAACCACTTCGGCGGAAGCATGGATAAAGCAGATTACCAAGATATTTGATGTCTTGGGATGCTCCGGAAGCAAAAGGTTCCCTTTCACGCTTTATGTTGCGCGAGAGGGCAGACATCGGTGGGAATCGGTAAACGTACTCAACTCTTTGTCTTGAAGATATCTTGGGAGAAGTTCCAGAGTCGTTCAACGACAAATACTTTCCTCGAAGTATTCGCCATACATGAAGGAGGTGGAGTTTATCAAGTTGGAACAAAACAATATGGCCGTGTCGCAATACGAGGCAAAATTTGCGAGTTATCACGGTTTCGTCCCACTTCGTGGATAATAATGAAGAAAGAATGGCGCGAATGTTTTTAAGAGGTTTGAAGCGGAGATACGCCAACATCTTATTTCTCATAAACCGTGTTTGTATTCGGATGTTGTAAATAGGGCTCAGCTTAGTGGAGCGCGATAATGAGTCAACGAAACTAAAAGAGAGCGATCGGCAAAATTATAATACCAATGGTAGTAGTCATCGAGCGGTGACAACAAGCGTGAGGGAATCAACAGCCGATATGGTAACCACTTGTGGTAATCGTACCAAAACAATAAGAATGGACATTTCAAGAAAAGGAGATTCAACAATGATGGAAAGACGTCGGACCAAAGACCCATTGTTAAGGAAGGAGAAAGACCACCTATCATATGCTTCAAATGCGGAGAGAGGGGCACATCACCAAAATGCGTCATGCCATTCAAAGCATGTTATAATTGTGGAAGAGAAGGTCACTTAGCTCAATTTTGTCGCCATCAAGACAAATTCAATTAGGATGGAGGCACCAAAGGCCATCCCGAAAAAATTCAAACCCAGTCTAGCAGTGGAGAAGTTTGTTGTGACCTCCCAAAGAGCAAGGAATCTGAATGAGGTCATCACGTAAACTTATCATAAACTCTAATGAAGTCTATACTTTATTTGATCTGGGTTCTACCCATTCTTTTATTTCTCCTACTTTGCGCTCATCGATTAAATTTGACTCGGAGAAATTAGACTTTGACTTATCTCGTGGAAACTCCGTTGGGGAGAAACCTTCATTACATCCAATCGTTTATAAGTCTTGTTTGGTTCAAATCGGTACCCTCACATTACCCGTCGATCTTATTTCATTAAAAATACTTGCATTTGACGCGTGATTCTAGGGATTGATTGGTTAACTACTTATCATGCAAAAATTGATTGTTTTCGTAAGGTTGTTAGCTTTCATATTCCTAATCAACCTATTATCTTGAATTCAAACGACCAAACCATTAAAATCAATCACTACTCATCTCAAGCCATAAAGTTATTCGTTTATTAAAAAAGCGGATGTCAAGCTTTCTTAGCTCATATCACGATTTAAATAAAAATACGCCGCTTTTAAACGATATTCCTATTGTTAATAAATTTCCGACGTATTCCCTCGAAGAACTTCCTGGCCTACCCCGAGGCGTGAAATTGAATTTTGTATCGACCTTGAACCCGTCTGACAAAACCTATTTCCAAAGCCCCATATCGAATGGCTCTATTGAACTTCGAGAGTTAAAGACCCAACCGCAGAATTATTAGACATCGGCTTTATTCGTCCTAGTACTTCTCCTTGGGGTGCTCTTGTTTTTTATTCGTGAAGAAGAAAGATGGGAGTATGCGACTTTGTATTGATTATCTGGGAGTTGAATCATGTCACCATCAAAAATAGGTATCCATTGCCACGTATTGATGACTGTTTGACCAAATTCTGAGGAGCCAAATTCTTTTCAAAGATTGATCTTCGTTCCGGATATCACCAATTGAAGATTAGAATCACGACATTCCAAAGACGGCTTTCGAACTCAGACGGGCATTATGAATTCCTAGTCATGTCCTTTGGATTGACTAATGCTCCTCCCGCCTTCATGGATATGATGAACCGAGTATTCAAGGAATATTTAGATCACTTTGTGGTCGTCTTTATATTGATGACATCCTTATTTATTCCAAAAGCCGTGAAGATCATGAAAGCAACACTTGAGGTGACACTCCAAAAGCTTCGTGAATATAAGCTTTATGCGAGTTGAAGAAATGTGAGTTCGGCTCAAGAAGAAGTAGCATTCCTTGGGCACGTGGTATCAAGTCATGGAATATCCGTTGACCCAACAAAGATTGAAGCTATTCAAAGTCGGGAACCGTAACAACCCCAAAATAGGTCCATTCCATCCAACCCATTCTCGAAATGTTAAATACATGGTACGAAATAACTACAACTTTATTACAACAATTGTCGTGCAAAATACAACAACACATATCTTTGTGAGTTTGGATACCAATATATACCAAATGTAACTCGACACCAACTTGGATAACACGTCACCATGACACCTTACATAAAGGTACAAATCAAAAACTGCTTTTAGAAATTAGAATCTTTGGGAAGTGCTCAAGAAACCTTCGTATATGGGGAGGCCATGCTTTTAGGTTATGGTAGATATCATATGGCCACGAATTATCCTTGGTTGACCTAATAAACCCCAAAGAAAACGAGAAGATTACTATCATATTCTTCCCAATGGTGAGTCTTCTCTTGACATATCATTATCTCCACTTGTCTCTAATTGGGTATTATACTCCAAACAAACACCAAGATTATATAGGTAGTGCTTGTAAATATACTCGGCAAGTGGATGAGCACAACCATGTCTTATGATAACACGAGTTTGTATGTCATTAGACATCTTGTATGATAGTGACAAAACACCCTTCCAAAGTTGGGTTACTTTCACCCTATTTAATTCACCAAAATAACTATTAAATGATGTATAAAATACAACACACTAAAGCCCTCAATAAAATTATTTTCATACTCTTTAGGGAGAACCTCAACAACTATAGACCACCGCTCTATTCCCTTGTTATCCCCATTTCAACCCAAATACACTTTTATTACACGAAAGGAATTGTGAAACAAAAGGGTGAGCACAACTAGCTCGATAAAGAATATTATGACTAAAGATAAATAAATTATCAATAGTCTTCATCAAGAATAAATCGTAGAGATCTAGAACATATGGTAGATGATAAAACTTTTCAACCATAGTTGCAAATGAATGAAGCGATCCATTAAAAGAGTCAAATAGACTATAAAGTCTATTGTCTTCTCGCGTTAAAAGTCCACCAACAATATTTTATCCCTATAACATCAATCAACAGGTTCCTTTCCACAATCATATGAATAACTCATAATCATAATTGTGATTCTAAATTCCTCTTCTCATCCGGGGACGAAGATAATTTTCATCACACCGCCTTTTACCCTCAAACATCAAATATCATGGTTATACCAAATCACAGTTCTGCTCATAATCATACTAATAAATTCATCTTTTGCACCACGGGCCAAAGATATTCATCAACAGCTCATCTTTACACTACAAAGCAAAGATATTCAACAACAGTCATCTTTGCATTCTGAGCCAAAGATATTCATCAATAATTCATCTTTTTTTTCTACAAAGCAAAGATATTCAACAACAGTCATCTTTGCATTACGAGCCAAAGATATTCATCAATAATTCATCTTTGCACTACAAATTAAAGATATTCAAACAATGTCATCTTTGCACAACGAGCCAAAGATATTCATATATCAACGAAATACATAATCATTTCGAAGTTATATAACAATAATTATAACCATATGTTGATCAATTCACCTTTGCACTTAAGCTAAAAATATTCAATTGTAAATTCAATGGTCGTGATCATACCACCAACAATTCAACTTTTGCACTTCTTGGCGAAAAAGAACCTATGGTCACGATCATACCAATAATCTACCCATCTTTACACTCAAGTCGAAGAAAATATCATCATTAGGGTTATAAGAATGTTATATAAAAATAATATAATCAAAACATGGTTTTAATTTCAAGAGTAAGATTCATCAATCAACGATAATTTGGTCGGAGAAGAAACCAATTTGTTGTGAATAGTACCCGTGTTCGATACGTAGTCCCGTATACGCGTAAGAACTCCTCGACCACGAAAAGATAAAGTTTCATAATAAAATTCATATCCATATTTATAACACCTTAATCCAAATGTTATAAATCACTTAGAAATCTCATAATCTAATATTATTAATATTATAATAATATTTTAATCATTTCTCAAACTTATAAACAATTTAATTAAATTATTTACACTTTACTAATTAATGCATTTAATCATCATAAAATGTCAAACTCATAAAATTTCATCATCATTAACCAAAACCCTCATAAAAAATCTGCATATATCTCATATATGATTCTCGAAGCCAATAAATCATATTTTCCAATTTTCTTACTTCACATAACATATTTAATTCATTTACTCATAACTAGAACATTTTCATGAAAATACCAAATCAGTTCTAAAAATATTTCTTTTCTGGGATTTAGTATAAAATAGTCCCATATTGAACATATATTTTCTCGAAATTTTAAAAATTCATTTACTATTTTTCATATGGCTAAAACCAATAGAATATTTAAACATTTATCATAAATTGTACTTTTATCCAAAAATTCCAAAATTCACAGAGTACACCTTCGATATTATATAGATGTACTCTCAATAAAAATTTCATCAATTTTGGAGTTAACCGCAAGGAGTTATAAATAGTTACTTTTAAAATAGTCTTTTCTCATAAAATTCATAACTCCTAATCTATACATCCAAAAATACCTCAAAATAATCATAGTGGTGTAAAATTCCGAATGATCGAAAACATGGATACAATCAAAGCTAGTATCCGAATAGATATTTTAGACGAAAAGAAAAATTTTCATTTTCTAGGTGAATAATCTTACGTATTCGTGAATAGTCAGATATCGTGAATAATTAATCGATATCGTGAATAAGTAACTCAACACCAAAAAGATAGAAATTCCACAAAAAACATTTTCACGCTTCATGAATAAATACTCGTGAATAAGTAACTCGTGAATAATAATAACTCATGAATAGTAACTCGTGAATAGTAACTCGTGAATAAGAACTCGACATAAAAAATTCCAAATTTGATAAAAATTCCAACCAATATTTCAAAGATAATGATATTGAAGAAATAATATCATTTGAGAAGAAAAAATAACATCCCTTACTATCCTTTACCTCGAAAAGAAAGAAGACTTACATTTGGATATCTGATATGTATTATTTGAAGGAAACTTGCACCGATAAATAACAACTCACCAAGTATCTAAATACTCACAAAATACACTCAATAATCTAGAGAAAAAGAGAAAAGCTTATGTTTACGGTGTGATTTTCAATTCTAACTTAGCCCTCTATTTATAGGAAAATGTTAAGACGCCAAGCGCATTTTACCTACAACTTTGATGGCTTTACCTCGCTACTATTCCACCCACCAAAAATCAGCCATCTTCCCCAACAACCAAGAGTGGGGCCCACTCAATTCTAGAATTTTCCACCAAAACCTAATTTCCTAATCACCACCTCTTAAAATTCATAACAAATCATTCGTTCATTTTTAACGGTTCAAAATTTGTGGACATATACTCAACTTATGTATGTATAACATATCCAAAAATTACAACGATCCAACGGTCGGATTAAAATTATAACTCACGCAATATATCGAAAAATACTGATTTGATTTTTAATACCTCCATTCCGACAAAATACTGATAAAATACCTCAACATTAATTCCTTCATTTATAACCACATAAATAAATCCATCATTTATATCCACATCAAATAAATATTTCATTGTCATATAAATCAATAATTAATTATTCATAAATAATATTATAGAATCACAATAATGACAACCAGGCAGTTCCCAGGAAAGAGGGGGCTTTCCAATAAGAATTTCTCCTTACTGGCGCGCAATTAGGTGACCAAACCTCTCCTTGATAGAACTTTCTAGACATTGCCAATAATGCTATCTAATAATATTATTCAAATAATATGAATTATTGATCTGATAATGGGAAATACTGTGCAGTGATAATTATTGAACAACAATAATATAAAATATCAACACAATAATTATTGAATTAATAAAATAAAATATTAAACAGTAATTACTGTAACAATTATTGAGTAGTGCCTTCTCACGTAAGAATCAATAATTCAAAAATCTTGTAATAATACCGGTAATCTTCTTGTCAACAACGCGTATTACTTTATTTTACCAACCGGGTATTCCAACGATTAATTAATGATAACGATTACGTCGTTATTTATAAAAACTTAATTTTGTCGTTTTCTTCATCCGAAGCGGTTATTACATTATGGGCCCAAAAATGGTACACGCTTGTAGTAAATTTATATTCCCACGAAAAGAATATTCCACGACGACCAAACGAATATTCCCACAAATGATGAATATTTTATAACCACTTGCGTATTTTGAAAAAAAAATTCATATATCACCCTTAACTTTAACTTTTATCAATTTAACCATTTACTAAATAGAAAAATTGAATACTTTTATTTCATAAAATTCGGGTCTTACAATCTCCCTCCTTATGAAATTTAAGTCCCCAAAATTTACGTGCACAGTATTTCAAAGACTTGAGAATACCTTGCTTTCATTTCGATTCCATCTTCCCTATCATCATCATGATTTCTCCATTGCTTTCATCTCCTGTATTTGAGATATCATTCTAGAATCTGACTTCAAAACAAAGGTTAATTGAAAGCAAATTAACATATCACATAATATCTCGATATTATGATGACCAACAAATAAGCTTAGGTAGACACACTTTAGCGAAGGATTTACTCATCTCTCCTCCTAGTTCTATTCCCCGATCTCCGCTGATCATATCCCTAAGCTCGATACCAAATGTGACAACCCCAAAATAGGTCCATTCCATCCAACCCATTCTCGAATTCGTTAAATACATGATGTAAAAATAACTACAACTTTATTACAACAATTGTCGTGCAAAATACAACAACACATATCTTTGTGAGTTTGGATACCAATATATACCAAATGTAACTCGGACACCAACTTGGATAACACGTCACCATGACACCTTACATAAAGGTACAATCAAAAACTGCTTTTAGAAATTAGAATCTTTGGGAAGTGCTCAAGAAACCTTCGTACATGGGAGGCCATGCTTTTAGGTTATGGTAGATATCATATGGCCACAGAAATTATCCTTGGTTGACCCAATAAACCCCAAAGAAAAACGAGAAGATTACTATCATATTCTTCCCAATGGTGAGTCTTCTCTTGACATATCATTATCTCCACTTGTCTCTAATTGGGTATTATACTCCAAACAAACACCAAGATTATATAGGTAGTGCTTGTAAATATACTCGAAGAAGTGGATGAAACACAACCATGTCTTATGATAACACGAGTTTGTATGTCATTAGACATCTTGTATGATAGTGACAAAACACCCTTCCAAAGTTGGGTTCGCCTCACCCTATTTAATTCACCAAAATAACTATTAAATGATGTATAAAATACAACACACTAAAGCCCTCAATAAAATTATTTTCATACTCTTTGTGGAGAACCTCAACAACTATAGACCACCGCTCTATTCCTTTGTTATCCCCGCTTCGACCCGGCTACACTTTTATTACACCGAAAGGAATTGTGAAACAAAAGGGTGAGCACAACTGACTAGCTCGATAAAAGAATATTATGACTAAAGATAAATAAATTATCAATAGTCTTCATCGATAATAAATCGGAGATCTAGAACATATGGTAGATGATAAAACTTTTCAACCATAGTTGCGTGGAATGAAGCGATCCATTAAAAGAGTCAAATAGACTATAAAGTCTATTGTCTTCTCCACGTTAAAAGTCCACCAACAATATTTTATCCCTATAACATCAATCAGCAGCCTCCTTTCCACAATCATATGAATAACTCATAATCATAATTGTGATTCTAAATTCTCTTCTCATCCGGGGATGAAGATAATTTTCATCACTTTCTTTACCCGAAACATCAAATATCATGGTTATACCAAATCACAGGTTCTGCTCATAATCATACTAATAAATTCATCTTTGCACTACCGGGCCAAAGATATTCATCAACAGCCATCTTTACACTACAAAGCAAAGATATTCAACAACAGTCATCTTTGCATTCTGAGCCAAAGATATTCATCAATAATTCATCTTTGCACTACTGAGCAAAGATATTCAACAACAGTCATCTTTGCATTACGAGCCAAAGATATTCATCAATAATTCATCTTTGCACTACAAAGCAAAGATATTTCAACAACAGTCATCTTTGCTTTGCACAACGAGCCAAAGATATTCATATATCAACGAAATACATAATCATTTCAGAAGTTATATAACAATAATTATAACCATGTTGATCAATTCACCTTTGCACTTAAGCTAAAAATATTCAATTGTAAATTCAATGGTCATGATCATACCAAATTGAACAATTCAACTTTTGCACTACTGGCCAAAGAGAACCTATGGTCACGATCATACCAATAATCTACCCATCTTTACACTCAAGTCAAAGAGAAATATCATCATTAGGGTTATAAGAATGTTATATAAAAATAATATAATCAAAACATGGTTTTAATTTCAAGAGTAAGATTCATCAATCAACGATAATTTGGTCAGAGAAGAAACCAATTTGTTGTGAATAGTACCCGTGTTAAATACGTATAGTCCCGTATCGTGCATAAAGAACCTCGACACGAAAAGATAAAGTTTCATAATAAAATTCATATCCATATTTATAACACCTTAATCCAAATGTTATAAATCACTTAGAAATCTCATAATCTAATATTATTAATATTATAATAATATTTTAATCATTTCTCAAACTTATAAACAATTTAATTAAATTGTTTACACTTTACTAATTAATGCATTTAATCATCATAAAATGCCAAACTCATAAGATTTCATCATCATTAACCAAAACCCTCATAAAAATCTGCATATATCTCATATATGATTCTCAAGCCAATAAATCATATTTTCCAATTTTCTTACTTCACATAACATATTTAATTCATTTACTCATAACTAGAACATTTTCATGAAAAATACCAAATCAGTTCTAAAAATATTTCTTTTAAGGATTTAGTATAAAATAGTCCCATATTGAACATATATTTTTCTCGAAATTTTAAAATTCATTTACTATTTTTCATATGGCTAAAACCACCGAATATTTAAACATTTATCATAAATTGTACTTTTATCCAAAAATTCCAAAATTCACAGAGTACACTGATATTATATAGATGTACTCTCAATAAAAATTTCATCAATTTTGGAGTTAACCGCAAGGAGTTATAAATAGTTACTTTTAAAATAGTCTTTTCTCATAAAATTCATAACTCCTAATCTATACATCCAAAAATACCTCAAAATAATCATAGTGGTGTAAAATTCCAGAATGATCAAAATTGGATACAATCAAAGCTAGTATCCGAATAGATATTTTGAGCGAAAAGAAAAATTTTCATTTTTAGAATTGAATAGTCTTAGTGTATTCGTGAATAGTCTTCAGTATCGTGAATAATTAATCGTATATCGTGAATAGTAACTCAAACACCAAAAGATAGAAATTCCACAAAAACATTTTCACGCTTAATGAATAGTACTTTCGTGAATAGTAACTCGTGAATAGTAACTCATGAATAAGAACTCGTGAATAGTAACTCGTGAATAGTAACCCCGACATAAAAAAATTCCAAATTTGATAAAAAATTCCAACCAATATTTCAGCATAATGATATTGAAGAAATAATATCATTTGAGAAGAAAATAACATCCCTTACTATCCCTTACCTCAAAAGAAGCAAAGACTTCCGATTGGATATCTGATGATATGACAAAGGAAACTTGCACTGATAAATAACAACTCACCAAGTATCTAAATACTCACAAAATACACTCAATAATCTAGAGAGAGAAAGAGAGAAAGCTTATGTTTCTGGTGTGATTTTCAATTCTAACTTAGCCCTCTATTTATAGGAAAATGTTAAGCCGCGGCAAGGCGAGACTTAACTCTACAACCTCGATGGCTTTACCTGCTACTATTCCACCCACCAAAAATCAGCCATCTTCCCCAACAACCAAGAGTGGGGCCCACTCAATTCTAGAATTTTCCACCAAAACCTAATTTCCGAATCAGTCACCTCTTAAAATTCATAACAAATCATTCGTTCATTTTTAACGGTTCAAAATTTGTGGACATATACTCAACTTATGTATGTATAACATATCCAAAAATTACAACGATCCAACGGTCGGATTAAAAATTATAACTCACGCAATATATCGAAAAATACTGATTTGATTTTTAATACCTCCATTCCGACAAAATACTGATAAAATACCTCAACATTAATTCCTTCATTTATAACCACATAAATAAATCCATCATTTATATCCACATCAAATAAATATTTCATTGTCATATAAATCAATAATTAATTATTCATAAATAATATTATAGAATCACAATAATGACAACCAGGCAGTTCCCAGGAAAGAGGGGGCTTTCCAATAAGAATTTCTCCTTCTTGGCCGCAATTAGGTGACCAAACCTCTCGATTGTGAACTTTCTAGACATTGCCAATAATGCTATCTAATAATATTATTCAAATAATATGAATTATTGATCCGATAATGGGAAATATCATGCGATGATAATTATTGAACAACAATAATATAAAATATCAACACAATAATTATTGAATTAATAAAATAAAATATTAAGCAAGAATTATCTGTAACAATTATTGAGTAGTGCCTTCTCACGTAAGAATCAATAATTCAAAAAATCTTAATAATCTGCAAAGTCTTCTTTGTGCAACAACGCGTATTACTTTATTTTTTACCAACCGGGTATTCCAACGAAGTTAATTGCAGAATTGATTACGTCGTTATTTATAAAAACTTAATTTTGTCGTTTTCTTCATCCGAGCTTATTATTACATTATGGGCCCAAAATGGTCATGTACTGGCCGCATTTAATATTCCCAAGCGTAAAAGAATATTCCACGACCAAACGAATATTCCCAAACAACAATGAATATTTTATAACCACTTGCGTATTTTGAAAAAAAAAATTCATATATCACCCTTAACTTTAACTTTTATCAATTTAACCATTTACTAAATAGAAAAATTGAATACTTTTATTTCATAAAATTGGGTCTTACAGAACAACCTAAATCAAATGATCAAGACGTAGCTTTCTTGCGGTTTAGTTGGTTATTATCGGAGATTCGTGGAAGGATTTTCTCGAATCGCTACTCCTTCGACTCAAATGACTTTGAAAGATACAAAGTTCGGTTGGAGCGAAGAATGTGAGAAGAGTTTTCAAGAACTCAAGAGAGACTTATTTCAAAGACTGTTACGGCTAATACCATCCTGCTCGGAGGATTTGTCATCTACAAAGTGATGCTTCGAGCAAAGGGTTGGGATGTGTTCTTATGCAACATGGAAAAGTTATAGCTTTATGCCTCATGACACAACTCAAAGAATATGAGAGGAATTATCCTACTCATGATCTAGAGTTAGCGGTGTTATCTTCACTTAAAATTTGGAGGCATTACTTGTATGGGAGAAAGTGGAGATCTTTACGAGATCATAAAAGCCTCAAATATTTCTTCACTCAAAAGGAACTCAACATGCGACAACGACGTTGGCTTGAATCGCTGAAAGATTATGATCATACCATCCAATACCATCCTGAAAAGCGAACGTGGTAAATGACGATCGAAAGTAGAAAATCATATGCAAGTCACGAAAGTGCGATATTGTCAACGCAAAGGCCCATTTTGTGTGACTTGCAAAGGATGGAGATAGAGTTAAAGACTCGAGGACGCATGTGATGATAAGCGAGTATACGAGTAGAGCAGAACCGACTTTAATCGATAAAGTTAAAGTCGCTTCGCCACGCTACGGACACAGGTGATGCGTATGAGGAAGAAAGTGCAAGAAGGTGCTACTCTCCGGAAGCAAGAATCGATGAAGAAGGAATACTTGAGTCAACTCCGGACTTTGGTTCCTAACGACCACGATTTAAAGTATAATATCATGATGGGAGGCGCATAACACCACCATTTGCAATCCATCTTGGAGTACCAAAATGTATCTCGATATTCGCCATACATTTTGGTGGAGCAATATGAAGAGAGATAAATAATTATTTATCTCAAGGTGTCTAACTTGTCAACGAGTTAAAGCGGAGCATCAAGTACCAAAAGGTCCATTGCAACCACTTGAAATTCCGTAATGGAAGGGAGCACATTACCATGGATTTCAAGCACGGCCTTCCTAAGGTTTCTCAAGGCATTGATGCGATTTGGGTCATTGTTGATAGATTGACCAAGTCCGCTCATTTCTTTACCTATACGAAATTTATACACTTGAACGCCTTGCTCAGATGTACATAAACGAAATTGTAAGACCGCATGGTATCTTAAGATCCATAGTTTCGATCGAGACCCAAGATTCACTTCACGATTTTGGGTTAGTTTGCAAAAGCTATGGGCACGCATTTACGATTTAGCTCGGATATCATCCTCGAATTTTGGACGGACAATCGGAGAGGACTATTCAAACTCTTGAAGATCTATTAAGACTCATGTCCTTGATTTCAAAGGGATTGGGACAAGTTCTTACCATTGGTGGAGTTTTCCTACAACAACGATTATCGTTAAGTATTGGCATGGCTCCATTCAGGCGTTGTATGGAAGAAAGTGTCGTTCTCCGGTATGTTGGGATGAGGTGGGTGAAGCAACGTTGTTGGGACCGGGAGTTGGTACGTATGATTACTACGAAAAGATTCAAACGATCCGACAACGTATAAAAACCTCACAAAATCGACAAAAGAGTTATCTTTGATCTTCATCGAAAGGACGTGGAATTCGATATAGAGAGATCATGTGTTGTTAAAAGTTGCTCCATGGAAAGGAGTTACAAGATTTGGAAAGAGAGGAAAACTTAATCCTCGATTCATCCATTCCATTTTAATCCTCGATCGAGTAGGAATCGTGGCCTATAGACTCGCTTTACTGCCAAATATGTCTCGTGTTCATAACGTTTTTCACATATCTATGTTACGTAAATATGTGAAAGACCCGAACCATATTATTGAGTTAGAACCGGACGAAATAGCGGAAGATTTGACGTATGAAGAGGTTCCTGTTCAAATCTTGGATAAGAAGGAACATATTCTACGATCCAAGGTTATACCTCAAGTCAAAGTTTTGTGGAGGAACCACGATGTTGAGGAAATGACTTGGGAGTTAGAATCTGAAATGAAATCAAGGTATCCTTACCTCTTCGACATACCATGTAACGCCCCCAAAATTAGGTATACATCACCCATCTTGGGTCGCCACTTACATGGTATGTAAATTTAAATACAACTTATTAACATAGTCGTAGGTATACAATATGACATAAATCTGAGAGTTTAAATACAAATATCGCTCTACTAGATATTATACAAACTCAAACAAAAATCCTCATTACAATTATTATCACACTATTTCACGTAATAGTGAGGACTACTAATCTTATCTTCGGGACCATCACTGCTTTCCGACTCGTCCCAAATATATTCTCATTTCACGAAGAAACGGTGAAAGAAAGGGTGAGCTCAACTAGCCCAAGAAGAAATATTATGACTAAGATAATGCGAGAATAAATTATCAATAGTCTTCAACAATGTTAAACCGATAAAATACAATAGACAACCAGCTTAAAGCAAATGAATATGCAATCCATTAAAAGAGTCAAGTAGAAAATAAAATCTACTATCTTTTATGATTTTAAAAGGTTTTTCATCATCATTATAAATGAGACTCACTTTAATAAATAATCCACATCATCGAATCACCCCGCACTACTGGCCAAGGATATTCTTAAGTATCACGATCACAATTATTCACTCGCACTACGGGCGAAGAATAGTTGTGTATTCATTAATGGTCATGATCATGCCAACAATCGTCCATCAATGCACTACTACCAATCGAGGATTTTTAATCACATCATTTGTAACATTACGGTCATGATTACGCAGAATAATCCACAGTCATAATAATCATACCAAGTCCATCCATGCTCTACAGCCACGTATGACTTTAAAAAAAATATAAACATGAGGATGATGACAATGATATAAGAATTCAATAAAACAAGTTCAAGAATTATTTTATCCGGAATTATTAACGTCCAAATTGTCAACATGATCTTGCTTTATAGAGTAAAATTCAAGAATGATCGGAAGAATATTTCCGTGAAAGAGATCTTCGGATGAAACGCAAATATCAAGGATATTCTACTAATTTCATGGAGTATGTAAGTCAAAGTTTTAACCAACCGGGTATAATAAAGAATGGAATAACATAAGAAATCACCACGCATGCGAGATTGGCATAGACGAAGTTATTCCAATGTATAATAATAATAACGGACGGTGTCGTGAAATTCACACCGGCGGGATGTTCCAACAGAATAATAAAGATGGAACCGGATCCTGTAAAACACACGATATAGGATATTCCAACAGAATGATAAAGATTTTAACCAGTCCTGTAAAACACACGAGGCATGGATGTTCCAATGAATAATAATAAAGATTTTAACCAGTCCGGTGTAAAACACACGATGTGATGTTCCAATGAAATAATAGAAGAATGTCACCAAGTATAGGTAAACTACAGATACAAAGTTATTCCAATGAATAATAAGCAATGGAATAACATAAGGATTTCACCAAGTATAGGGTATGCCATGTATACAAAGTTATGTATAGGGTATGCCACTTTTACGGTTATTCCAATGTAATAATAGTGAATGGAATAATGTAAGTTCTCTTCAAGAAAGAATAACACCCTCTACCGTAAAAAGAACCTAATATGGAAGTAGTGAAGTAGCGAAATACTCTTCTTCTTTCTATAACTTTCTCTATAGCTTCTCTCTATAATTTCTCTCTAGAGTTTCAATGAATTAAATAAGAAAATAATGAAGGAATGAAGCTTCTATTTATAGGAAAATGGAATGCATAAGAATTCAATCCATGAACAGTCGAAGATTGATTTACTTTAATCTGACGGTCCATATATTTAAAGAAAAATCTTTTAAATAAAATATAATATATTCTATTTATATAAAAACATTTTACTATGCAAAACACTATGCAATACTATGCAAAACACTATGCAAAACACTATGCAATACTATGCGTAATAAAATATAATATATTCTATTTATAGAATAACTTTAATAAAGTATTCTATTTTATATAAAAGATGTTTCAATAAAACAAAACGTCATTATCGCTTTATAATAATTCATATTATTAATCGTGAATAATGGAATCTAACCGAGTGACTTCACATAAGCATCAATAATCAATCTGGTAATACTTCTTATGCAACCACACGACATCGTACTTTTACTACCGAGTAGTTCAACAAAGAACTACTTGTAAAACTTCCGCCGTTATTTCAATAAAATATTTTTGTCGTTTTCTCAATCCGACAATAATTCTGTTGTGGGGTCCACCAATGATTGAGCCGTTGTACGAATATTCCTTGCTAAACCGAATATTCTCCGACCAATCGAATATAATATAACCACTTGCATACTTTGCAAAATTTATAAATATTACCCACAACTATAACATTATATCAAATTATTCCATAATATTCAAAAATAATATTTATAGAAAATTCATCTTTATTTATTAAAAGCTGGGGTCTTACAACCTCCCTTCTTATGAAATTTCACGAAATTAGGTGCACGACACTGGTATGTCGAAGAGGTAAGGATACCTTGATTTCATTTCAGATTCTAACTCCCAAGTCATTTCCTCAACATCGTGGTTTCTCCACAAAACTTTGACTTGAGGTATAACCTTGGAGCGTAGAATATGTTACTTCTTATCCAAAATTTGAACAGGAACCTCTTCATACGTCAAATCTTCCGCTATTTCGTCCGGTTCTAACTCAATAATATGGTTCGGGTCTTTCACATATTTACGTAACATGGATATGTGAAAAACGTTATGAACACGAGACATATTTACAAGCAGAAAGCAAGTCTATAGCCCACAGCTCCTACTCGATCGAGGATTAAAATGGACCGATGAATCGAGGATTAAGTTTTCCTCTCTTTCCAAATCTTGTAACTCCTTTCCACGGAAAGACTTTTTAACAACACATGATCTCCTATATCAAATTCCACGTCCTTTCGATGAAGATCGGCATAACTCTTTTTGTCGATTTTGTGAGAGGTTTTATACGTTGTCGGATCGTTTGAATCTTTTCCGTAGTCATACGTACTCAACTCCGGTCCCAACAACGTTGCTTCACCCACCTCATCCCAAAGATATCTTTGGAAGCGACACTTTCTTCCGCATAACGCTCGAATGGAGCCATGCCAATACTTTGCTTGATAAGCTGTTGTTGTGAAAACTCCACCAATGGTAAGAACTTGTCCCAACTCCCTTGAAATCAAGAACAACACGAGTCTTAATAGATCTTCAAGAGTTTGAATAGTCCTCTCCATTGTCCGTCCAAATGCGAGGATGATATGCCGAAATAAATCGTAAGTCTGTGCCCATAGCTTTTTGCAAACAACCCAAAATCGTGAAGTGAATCTTGGGTCTCGATCGAAACTATGGATACTTAGAAGATACCATGCGATCTTACAATCTCGTTTATGTGCATACTGACAAGACGTTCAAGTGTATAAGTTTCTCGATATCGGTAAGAAATGAGCGGACTTGGTCAATCTATCAACAATGACCCAAATCGCATCAATGCCTTGAGAAACCTTAGGAAGACCGTGTGAAATCCATGGTAATGTGCTCCCACTTCCATTCTGGAATTTCAAGTGGTTCTGATGGACCTTTTGGTACTTGATGCTCCGCTTTAACTTTCGTTGACAAGTTAGACACCTTGAGATAAAATATTATCTCTCTCTTCATATTGCTCCACCAAAATGTATAGCCGAATATCATGATACATTTTGGTACTCCCGAGATGGATTGCAAATGGTGTGTTGTTGCGCCTCCATCATGATATTATACTTTAAATCGTGGTCGTTAGGAACACAAAGTCCGGAGTTGACTCAAGTATTCCTTCTTCATCGATTCTTGCTTCCTGATAAAGCACCCTCTTGCACTTTCTTTCTCTCATACGCATCGCCTCCAGTGTCCGTAGCTTGGCGGCTTTTTAACTTTATCGATTAAAGTCTGGCTCTACTCAGATATTCGCTATCATCACACGCGCGTCTGAGTCTTTAACTCTATCTCCATCCTTTGTAAGTCACACAAAATGGGCCTTTGTGTTGACAATAACGCACTCGTCATTTCTTGCATACGATCTTCTACTCAATGCGTCAAAGAACCACGTTCGCTTTTCGGGATGGTATTGGATGGTATGATCATAATCTTTCAACAGTTCGAAGCCAACGTCGTTGTCGCGTGTTGAGTTCCTTTTGAGTGAAGAAATATTTGAGGCTTTTAGTCTCAATTTATAACGATGATGAAAAACCTTTTAAAATCATAAAAGATAGTAGATTTTATTTTCTACTTGACTCTTTTAATGGATTGCATATTCATTGCAGATTAAACCGGGTTTATCATTGTATTTTATCGGTTTAACATTGTTGAAGACTATTGATAATTTATTACGCATTATCTTAGTCATAATATTTCTTCTTGGGCTAGTTGAGCTCACCCTTTTCTTTCACCGTTATCTCTGTGAAATGAGAATATAAATTTGAGACGAGTCGGAAACGGTGATGGTCCCGAAGATAAGATTAGTAGTCCTCACTATTCGTGAAATAGTGTGATAATAATTGTAATGAGGATTTTTGTTTGAGTTTGTATAATATCTAGTAGACGATATTTGTATTTAAACTCACGATTTATGTCATATTGTATACTTACGGCGACTATGTTAATAAGTTGTATTTAAATTTACATACCATGTAAGTGGCGACCCAAGATGGGTGATGTATACCTAATTTTGGGGCGTTATAGTTGGTATCGAGCTAAGGATATGATCCTCGCAGCTAAGATGTGAGAAAAGTACTAGGAGGGAGAGAGAGGGAATACCTTCGCTAGTATGACCTACCTAAATTTATGTCTTATTTTATTGGTCATTGAGAATATAAAGATAATTGTTTCATGTCAATTATTTTTTTTTTTTGTGGCGATGATCCAAAAATGACATCCGAGAATGTTGAGAATAAGAATGGAGCACAAAAGCGATCGTTGATTCACCACATATCAATAATCGGGATAATGTGCATCGTGAAGGCGTGAATCCTCATGCAAACAACAACACCGACCAAATGATGAATGATCAAATGTTCGGAGGCTTTATGCAATTTATGCAATGAATGAAAGAGAGGCGACTCCTGTCCAAAACGTGGGTGGAAATCTGACGGAAAACTCTCGGTAGGTCACCGCTAAACATTGAAACTCTAGAGAGAGAAATTATAGAGAAGCTATAGAGAAAGTTATAGAAAGAAGAAGAGTATTCTACTGCTACTTCACTACTTCCATATTAGGTTCTTTTCTACGGTGAGGGGTGTTATTCTTTCTTCTTGAAGAGAACTTCATTATTCCATTCACTATTATTACATTGGAATAACTTTTAAAAAGTGGCATACCCTATACATAACTTTGTATACGCGCATACCCTATACTTGGTGAAATCCTTATGTTATTCCATTGCTTATTATTCATTGGAATAACTTTGTATCACAGCCATTACCTATACTTGGTGACATTCTTCATTATTACATTGAACATCACATGCATGTGTTTTACAGGACTGGTTCCGCCTCTTTATTATTATTACATTGGAACATCCTCATCATGTGTTTTTTTACAGGACACAGTTAAAATCTTTATCATTCTGTTGGAATATCCTATACGTGTGTTTTACACCGATCCGGTTCCATCTTTATTATTACATTGGAACATCCATCAGCAATTGTAATTTCACGACACAGTTCCGTTATTATTATTAATACATTGGAATAACTTTTTCTACATCTGATCTGCGCGTGCGTGGTGATTTCTTTTGTTATTCCATTCTTTATTATACCCAAATGGTTAAAACTTTGACTTCTATACTCCATGAAATTAGTAGAATATCATTGATATTTGCGTTTCATCCATATCTTTTCACGGAAATATTCTTCCGATCATTCTTGAATTTTACTCTACAAAGCGATGTCATGTTGACAATTTGACGTTAATAATTCTGGATAAAATAATTCTTGAACTTGTTTTATTGAATTCTTATATCATTGTCATCATCCTCATGTTTATATTTTTTTTAAAGTCATCATGGCACGTAGAGCATGGATGGACTTGGTATGATTATGACGAGGATTATTAACGTCCAAATTGTCAACATGATATCGCTTTTGTAGAGTAAAATTCAAGAATGATCGGAAGAATATTTCCGTGAAAGATATCGATGAAACGCAAATATCAAGGATATTCTACTAATTTCATGGAGTATAGAAGTCAAAGTTTTAACCAACGGGTATAATAAAGAATGGAATAACAAAAGAAATCACCACGCATGCGATTGCAGATGAGACGAAAGTTATTCAAAGAATAATAATAACGGAACCAGTCGTCAGTGAAATTCACACCGATGTGATGTTCCAATGTAATAATAAAGATGGAACCGGATCCTGTGTAAAACACATAGATAGATATTCCAACAGAATGATAAAGATTAAACCCGGTCCTGTAAAAACACATGCATGTGATGTTCCAAATGTATTAATAATAAAGATTTTAACCAGTCCTGTAAAACACATGCATGTGATGTTCCAATGTAATAATAGAAGAATGTCACCAAGTATAGGGTAAATCACAGATACAAAGTTATTCCAATGTAATAATAAGCAATGGAATAACATAAGGATTTCACCAAGTATAGGGTATGCCACAGATACAAAAGTTATGTATAGGTATGCCACTTTTACAAAGTTATTCCAATGTATAATAGTGAATGGAATAATGTAAGTTCTCTTCAAGAAGAAAGAATAACACCCCTCACTGTAGTAAAAGAACCTAATATGGAAGTAGTGAAGTAGCAGAATACTTTTCTTCTTTCTATAACTTTCTCTCATAGCCTTCTCTATAATTTCTCTCTCTAGAGTTTCAATGCTCTGATACCAACCCGTATGACCCAAGATGGGTGATGTATACCTAATTTTGGGGGCCACATACTGTGTATCGCATTCTAATTTCGAGGGCTTAAATTTCATAAGAAGGGAGGTTGTAAGACCCCAACTTTTATAAATAAAGATGAATTTTTCTATAAATATTATTTTTGAATATTATGGATTAAATTTGATATAATCATGTTATAGTTGTGGGTAATATTTATAAATTTTGCAAAAGTATGCAAGTTGTTATAAAATATTCGTTTGGTTAGGGGAATATTCTTTTTAGGGAATATTAAATATAACTACTCAATCATTGGTGGACCACACAATGAAATTATTGTTTGATTGGGAAAACGACAAAAATATTTTATAAAAATAACGGCGGAGGTGTTACTGTTAAAACTGTTGAACTACACAGTGGTAAAAGTACGATGTCTGGCATGGTTGCATAAGTAGCACTACGGTATTGATTATTGATCTTTACGTGAGAAGTCACTCAAATTTATGCTCAATTATTACTACTGATGAATTGTTGCATCATATCTCTTATATTATTGATTCAATTATTGTCACATTATCATCTACGTATAATATGTTATAGTATTAAATCAATAATTGAGACGACAAGTTATAAATGATTAATAATTGTTGAAAGATTAAATATGTGTTATGATTTGTGGTAAGTTTGATTATTTTGTATGGGGGCTCGTATGTCATCATCTAAGAGTCTCTTCGTCGATAGTAATTACCTTTGTGAATAGTAATTACCTTCGTCGATAGTATTTACCTTCAATCAATAGTAATTACCCTTGTGAATAGTATTTACCTTCACGTCGATAAGTAATTACCTTCGCCAATAGTAATTACTCTTGTGAATAGTATTTACCTTCGTCGATAGTATTTACCTTCGTTAATAGTAATTACCTTTACCGACGTCGAACCACTTGTCGTTTCACATTCTGAGCGCCGAACCACTTGTCGTTTTCACATTCAAAAGGCCAAATCACTTTTTTTTTCATCATTAGTCGTCGAGCCACTTTTGCTTTTCACACTGGCGGTGCTTCAGCTAGAAATCTTCTATAAATAGAGGCCTAGGGCTTCATTATTTTTCACTTAATTCATTCAAGCTATAGAGAGAAAAGTATAGAAAGAATAAGAGAGAAAGAAGAAGAGTATTTTGTTCTTTACTACACCTTTGCGTTATTCAATCTCCTACCAAAAGTAAGGGGTGTTATTCTTTCTTATTCACGAAGAGAATCTGTTGTTATTCCATTGCTTATTATTCTCGTTGGAATAACTCAGTATACGCTGATTTTACCTATACTTGTGACATTCTTCTATTATTACTTTAGAACATCCCATGCATGTGTGTTTTACACCTTGACTGGTTCCGTCTTTATTATTATTATTCTGCTGAACATCCTGTCATGTGTTTTTGCGGACACAGTTTCGGTCTTTATTATTATTATTTTGGAACATCCATGCATGTGTTTTACACCGGACTGGTTCCGCCTTTATCATTCTATCGGAATATCCTATCTCGTGTTTTTACACCGATCCGGTTCCATCTTTATTATTCTGTTGGAACATCCTGTCAATGTGAATTTCACCCGACTTTGGTTCCGTTATTATTATTACATTGGAATAACTTTTCTACGCGCAGTAATCTGCATGCATGGTGATTTCTTTTGTTATTCCATTCTTTATTATACCCAAATTGGTTAAAACTTTGACTTCTATACTCTACATGAAATTAGTAGAATATCCTTGATATTTGCGTTTCATCCAATATCTTTTCATGGAAATATTCTTCCGATCATTCTTGAATTTTACTAATTTGGACGTTAATAATTCCCGGATAAAATAATTCTTGAACTTGTTTTATTGAATTCTTATATCATTGTCATCATCCTCATGTTTATATTATGTTGAAAGTCATCTCGTGGCACAGTAGTGCGTAGATGGACTTGGTATGATTATGACCGAGACTATTCTTGTAATCACGTGGCCGTAATGTTACAAATGATGTGATAAAAATCCTCGATGGTAGTAGTGCATTGGTGGACGATTGTTGGCATGATCATGACCATTAATGAATACACAAATATTCTTGGCACGTAGTGCATGAATAATTGTGGTCGTAATCTTAAAGAATATCCTTGGCCGTAGTGCGGTGGTGATTCGATGATGTGGAATATTTATTAAAGTGAGTCTCAAATTTATAACAATGATGATGAAAACCTTTTAAAACCTAAAAAGATCGTAGACTTTATTTTCTACTTGACTTTTTAATGGATTGCATATTCATTTACAGCTTAAACCCGTTGTCTTTATCAGTATTTTATCGGTTTAACATTGTTGAAGACTATTGATAATTTATTCGCATTATCTTAGTCATAATATTTCTTCTTTGGGCTAGTTGAGCTCACCCTTTCTTTCACCATTATTCTCTTGTGAAATGAGAATATAAATTTGGGACGAGTCGGGGAAACGAGTGATGGTCCTGAAGATAAGATTAGTAGTCCTCACTATTCAGTGAAATAGTGTGATAATAATTGTAATGAGGACTCCTTTTTGAGTTTGTATAATATCTAGTAAACGATATTTGTATTTAAACTCACGCTTTATGTCAGATTGCATACCGACATTTACGTTAGTAAGTTGTATTTAAATTCTGTACCATGTAAGTGGCGACCCAAGATGGGTGATGTATACCTAATTTTGGGGGCGTCACAAATTTGAAAGCACAAACTAATTTTGGTATTTTTTTATAAGTTTTACTTGAAATAAAAGAAATAAATCATCCAAAATCTATACTCAAAACACCAAAAATTATACAGGATATATTAGTTAGATATAGGGAAGTAAAGGTGATTATAATAACTAGAAATGAGGTGTTGCTAAAAGTTCATAGTCATTTTCTATTTTTTATTATAAAATAAGACAAAATCATTGTAAGTTATCCAATAATAGACAAAAATTACTCAACCAAAATAATCCAGTTTTCAATGGAAGATCAAAGAACTCAAAAACAAAATTTAAATCAGACCAAACAAACAATAATCACACTCAACCAAATCAATAACAAAAATAAAATCAAACTTGAATCAAACAATCCTTTACAATTCACACACTAATGAGCATTCAAAATAAAAAATTATACAAAAAATATTTTTAAGATTTCACCAAGCTTTAAAACTAAATTTTTTTTTGTATTTGTATTTAGAATTGATTTATGAATTTTTTTTATCCCCTTCAAATTTAACTCTTCTATTAATTTACCCTATTAAATTTATTAATTTATATATCTGCCATATCTATATACCTATAAAAAAAATATCAACAAAGACAATTACCTATGCTGCCCCATATAAGATATGCCCCCTCCTGTCTAAAGAGTAAAGACTTTTTAGATGACAACGATTAGCAGCACCTTAAACACCCCCACCCATCGACGCCACACATGCATATATAATAAAGGAGAAATTGATATTTTTTAATAGTAAAATTTAAAATTTTTATAAATTTTCTCATATGAATGTGAAATTTACTGACCAAGATACTCTTTATTTTAAATAAATGGAGACTCTTCATTTTATAGTCTATATTTAAAATATGTTAAAATGTGACATCATACTGACAGGAGAGAGAACATATTTTAAATCTGGACCATAAAATAAAGAGTCCATTTATTTAAAATGGAGATAATTCTGGTCCAAAAATATCAATTTTAGCCTTGTGAAGTTGTCTTATAAATGAAGACCATTAATCCCAAACCAAGAGTTTGGAATTAATGGTCTTGTGAAATTACTACTTTCGTTCTTAAAAGATTATCGTTTTATAAGAAAAAATTTGTTTCAATTTATTTGTCGTTTACAACTTTTGAGGAGAATAAATTATTTACTTTCCTATATCATCCTTACCTTCCCTCATTGTCCCAATAAATTCTCTCCATTGTATTAATAGTTTTTAATTTCCCATAAAGGAGTAGTGATGAAATTTCAAACAAATTTTAATTGTTAAATGATAATATCAAATGACTTTCTTAATTCATGTACAAAAACCTTAAACGACAATCTTTTAAGAACGGAGATAGTATCTATACATAATTATTGTTTGTTTATATCTATAGAGGATGTACGTGCACGCGCGAGTGACTAGTGCAACTAACTAATTAAACAGTATTTCCTAAACACGAGGATCTCCCTCCCTCCCTCCCAACAAACTAAAAACATCTCACTGTAGAACACAACATTCATAAATTAACTCTGCTCTTTAATTAATACTACAACTAAAACCAATACGCTTAGCTACACTTGGATTTACATGCTGAATTAATACCTGATGTAAGAAATCATTCCCTACATAACCGAATTCAATTCCGGTACTTACATGCATGCATGCAATATTATTTCTATTTTTCATATTGGATGGCAAAATGTTAATTTACAGAATTCTGATATATACCCACATCATGCAATACACAGAGGAGAAGAAAAGACAATAAAACAACAAAGAGGAAGAGGGGAAGAAAACATCATGCGCATGCAAAAACAATCAGATCGTTAATTAATTAGGTAATGTTTGACGTTTAATTCATTATATTGAGTACAATTTATATTTATTTATTATCTGGCCGGCCGCAGGTTAAGTTATTGATCTGTAATGTAATTTTTGGCAACAAATTGAATATGCATGGGTGTTGTGGATACTTGAAGTTTGGATCGAGATCGAAAACTGACCCCGCTTCAACTGCAATATTTCTGATTATGATAACATACACTATCACTCTTTCAGATTTACGAGCATGCATATGAATTTCAACATTAATAAGCAAATATATAATAATAATAATAATAATAATAATAATAATAATAATGGATGAGAGAATTAATAGTACTGATCTCTGTCACTCAGCTTTTTCGGATATGCGCACGTTTTATTAATTGTTCCACTTCTATCCGATCTCATCTCCTTAGCTTTGTAATCATGTTAACACTGGGTGACCAACATCTAATCTAATCCTTTCTATATTTTATTAGTAGTTCACAGCTCCAATTCAGACTGCCAGACATATTCAAGCCTCTTTATGTTTTAAAGCAGACTTGTCTTATATTTTTATATATAGCTGCTGTTTGCAGGGATTTAGCCTATTTGCATATATAGCTAGCGAAAGACAGACAGACGGTACGGGAGAGATATTCTTCGCATGCATCTGGAATTTATAGACATATATTTGATGGAGAGAAGTTGGCTTCCACTGCTTGGGAGGAACCCCATTGCAAGGTCTTCCCAACTTTTTCTCTTCGCTCTTCTCCTCTGCCTCGGCGTGTTCATATCCATTCGCTTGCTTGAGACCACTACTATTTTTGTAAGTACTGTCCTTTAATTTAAATGTCACTCACAAGCAACAGTAATCAACTAAAAGTATTACGTAATTCCCGGTATATATTTGCCGATGGCTAGCTAGCTCATATATAATCCCTCTTAGTTTTGTGAAGACCACATAACACTACTATTTGGATCTTAATAACTTTAGTGATCTTTAATTTTTATGACAAGCTAGGTAAACAAAGCAATGCTGACTACAATAGGATTTCCACTAAATTGTTCTAGTGGCAACAACACTAGAACCTGTCCAGCAAATTATTACCCAATGAGGTTCAGAACAGTTGACGACCAGCAGGACCGCTCAACCTCAAGGTGTCCCAGTTATTTCCGTTGGATCCATGAAGATCTACGTCCATGGAGGGAGACTGGTATCACAAAGGACATGGTGGAGAGAGCCAATAGGACAGCAAACTTCAGGTTGGTGATACTGGATGGGAGAGCTTATGTAGAGACATATGTCAAGGGGTTCCAAACCAGGGACAATTTTACACAGTGGGGAATCCTACAGTTGTTACGAATGTACCCTGGCAAGATTCCTAATTTGGACCTGATGTTTGATTGTGTTGACTGGCCAGTCATCAAATCGGAAGACTATCTCGGAGGACCCAATGTCACAGCCCCACCACCTTTGTTTCGGTATTGTGGCGATAATGAAACATTGGACATAGTTTTCCCGGATTGGTCATTCTGGGGATGGTAATATATATATACACATATAGTCTAAATTTCCGTTTACACTCATCATATGATTTGGGTAATATATGCATCATCGCTTATTTTGGATGAATTGGTAGGCCTGAAACTAATATAGAACCGTGGGAAACATTGTTGGCGGAAATAACTGAAGGGAACAAGAAGACAAGATGGAAAGATAGGGAGCCTTATGCTTACTGGAAGGGTAATCCTAAAGTTGCAGAAAAAAGGATGGATCTTCTTAAGTGTAACGTCTCTGATGAACAGGATTGGAGTGCTCGTGTATATATCCAGGTAATGCATGTTTCTCTTAATCACCTTCATCTGTTAATTAGAGATGTAAAATGGAAGGGTGAGTATTTCCAAAATATAGTTAGGGTCCAAAATTGTAGGAAAGTACTCAACCATGTTATATATCAATCACTGTGATTTGCAAAGAGATGAATGACTAGTAGTACGTACGTAGAAATAGAAACTTAGAAAGAGAGAAAATGATTAAGAACAGAGTAACAAACTTTCTCTGTTTCATATCACAACCTTATTACACCAGTTATTTACATCTGGTAGTTATACAAGATAAGAAGATAAAGAGAAGTGTAAATCCTTACAACTACGTATAGCTATCTAATGTATACATATTAACAGAGGATCACATTTGTTTCTCAAAATACCGGATGGTTCAATATAGAATAATTGAGAACGTAACAATTAATGAATTGGGTCATATATATTTACAGGACTGGGACAAAGAGATAGAAAGAGGGTTCAAGCGATCTGGCTTGGCAAACCAATGCAATCACAGGTAATATGTATATGATTGAAAATTTCCCATTTCTTTTTAACCCCTTCCAATTTCAATCTCAAATATATATATATATATATATATATATATATATATATTATTAATTTGAATCTTCCATTTACAACACAGATACAAAATCTACATTGAAGGATCTGCGTGGTCTGTCAGCCAGAAATACATTCTTGCTTGTGACTCGGTTTGCTTAGTAGTTACGCCGCGCTATTATGATTTCTTCACAAGAGGCCTAATGCCGTTGGAACACTACTGGCCCGTAAGGGAAGATGACAAGTGCAGATCTATTAAGTTTGCTGTTGACTGGGGTAACATCCACGAGCGAAAGGCATGCATGCATGCATCTCTTAATTATATATCAAGTGATCGATGATCATGTACGTAGGTAGGAATATATATTTTTAATTAGAAGCTAGCTTGATTAATTTAATTTTGCTGCCTGCAGGCACAGGTGATAGGGGAGACAGCAAGTAAGTTCATTCAAGAAGATCTGAATATGAAGTACGTGTATGACTACATGTTTCACGTACTGAACGAATACGCCAAGTTGTTGAGGTACAAGCCCACAATACCTGAAAAGGCAATTGAAGTTTGTTCAGAGAGAATAGCTTGCCCTGCACACGGTTCAGAGAAGAAGTTTATGATTGAATCCATGGTAGATGGTCCCGTGGATAAAAACCCATGCACCATGCTTCCTCCCTCTGATCCTCATTTGTACTTTATGGGTTTACAAAGTTCACTGAAACAAGTAGAGGTATGGGAGAACAAATACTGGGAAACTCACAATTAATTAAGGGGTAGCTAGCTAGATCGTTTTGATACGGCCGTGACCATTATATTATATAGTAGTAGTATCAATTAAGAATTTGCAATGCCCTGATGGAGTATCTATTTTGAAGTATTAAGGGTACTTATCAAGGCGATTGGTAGTAGCCATTCCTTTTAATTAATGGTAAGTGTTTATTTGTTCGGGCGTCCATCATGTTAATTTTTGTGTTATCCAGGACCAGGACCAGGACCAGGACCAGGACCAGGACCAAGTAGGCAATAACACAAACTTCGCCTCAATAACTCATCTAGCATCGACACAAACAAACAGACAGATGAAGCATCCCACTTTTATTACTATATTACCCTTATTAAATTAAACAATAATTATATTTAAATGACATATGTAAAAAAAATATAAATATATTTTTAAAGTTTATAAAATCTATCTATAAACAACACTCATTTTAATTAAGACAACAGGAGTAATAATATTATTTTTTTGAGTATTAAAAATATTACTAGTACCAATATCGTTTAAAGTCGTGAACAAGTAGTAGCACCAGTAGTCGATGGTGGGTCAATTACCCCATCGTTTTTCTTGTTTTTACTTTTTTTGGTTGTCATAATTAACCTCGCATGCCTCCAAATTTGATTATTAGCTTCTTCACCTTTTCTTGACAACAAAACAAATTACTAGGGGCATTAACACTAAGACCGTAAATGAAATCCCAATACTGATTCGAAATTTCCGAAAAAAAAATACGAGCGAGATTCGGATTTGTTAATAATATGATCTAAATCTGAACATTAAAAATAGTTCGAATAAAAATATGAGTAGAATCTGAGCAATGTTATACTCGATTCGTTTAACATTCAAACTACTCGAATTTTTGATTGTAATTCAATACATAATCGGTTAATACATATTCGATTAGATGTTCGATATATTCTTTTATAATATATACAAATTTAAATCAAATTAGGATAATTAGTTATTATTTTGTTTTGTTTTAATTTTAATTGTGATTTTATATTTGCAAAGTGTAATAATAAATATATTTTTAAGTAAAATAATAAATTCAATTTATAATTATATTTATTATAAAACTAATTATTATGTGGAGACTCGAATTCGAGCTTGAATTTGAAGCTTCATGAGTAGTTTGAAAAAATATTCGAGTCGAGTCGATCAATTCAAGTAATAAATATTCGAAATGAAATCGAATCTAAGTATGATTTTAAAATATAATTCGAATTTGAGTAGAATTCGAAAGTACAATTTATTATTTCGAATTAATTTGAGTAGAATTTCTGTCATTTTGCTTCAAGTTCACTTTCGTTACACCCTTTATTAACAGTAGTAGTAGTTTTACTAAAATTTAAAAAAACACCCCAAGCACCACTAGATTCCACCTTCCTCACTTGAACCAATAAGTGTTACCTATTTTATATTGGCTCAATTTTTTTTAGTTAAAGGAATTAAATTTTTAATTTTTTTTTGATTACGTCTAATTAATAATTTCACGTCAAAAATTAGTGACATAACAACGACATGTGTCTAAAAAATATTTGTGTAATATTGAGTCCTATTTTAATATTTATTTTATTAATTTTTATACTAGAAACGATATAAAAATTTAATACATTACAAATATAAGACCATTATTAATTTTTAATGTAAATTAATTACATTACAAACTTAGTTTAAACAAATATCAATAATCAATATAATAATAAATATTTTAAAATATATAAATATACTACTAATTAAAATCTTGTTATTTCATAATTATCGATAATCAATACAATGATAATTTTACCCTTTTGATATAAAAAAAAAAAGGCCAAATATGAATTAATACCCTAAACTTTAAGTTTATTTCATAATCATCAATAATCAATATAATTAATTTTTATATCAAAAGGATAAAATTGTCATTAAATTTATTTTAAAAAATTAATAATAGTCTTATATTTACCCTTTTTAGTATAAAAATTAATTAAATAAATATTAAAATGAGAATCAATATTATAAATAAGTATTTTTAGTTAAGTGTCGTTATGTCATCAATTTTTTGATGTGAGACTATTAAATAGGCGTAATAAAAAATTTAAATTTTAATCTCTTAATTATAAAAATTGAGAAGACAATTCTTAAAATAAAAAAATTAAAAATTTAATCTTATAATTAAAAAAATTAAAAAGACACTTCCAAAATAAATAAATAAAATTTTTTATTTACGCCTAAAAGCATCTCCTCCTCTCAGTCCTCACTTTCCTATTTCCACACACTCCCTCTCTCTACCTTGCACTATTCTGTTTCGGTGTTTCCTGCTCTCTCTCTATTGTACTTCGTATAGATTTGGTTAGCATGAAGTTTATTTTTAAATAAGTTAATCAATTGATTAATAAAATACTGACACGCATAGAACTTCGATCACGTATCAGCACCCTATTAACTAATTGACCAACTTACCCAAAAACAAACTTTATGCTAACCACTTCTGTACTTCATACTTTAATTAAACAGAAAAGTTTGTCTAGATTGTATACATATAAAATCAAATCATCCTCCCCCTCTCTTTAGTTAATACAATCAGCCAAGTTTCAGTGTTGGTTGGATCGATCAGACTGAGAGAGGGTCTTCATTTATTGTTCTTTGTTTGTTAGGTAGAAAGAGAGAGGGAGAGCTGCAGAGAGAATGAGAGAGAATAATATACGACAGGGATTTCAGAGTTATTTATTGTATGGATCTGGAAAACTATACAGGTATTTAAAAGAGATGGTTACTCCACTACTCACTATCAAGCTTTCTTCGGCAACATTTTATTATTATTTCCGCCTCTCCACCGTCATCACCCTTCTCTTCCTCGGCGCGTTCATCTCCACTCGCCTCCTCGATTCCACCGTTACTACTGTAAGTTGTTCGTTCCGGCATTAGAATTTACTACTTGTATAGTTGTATTTATTTATGTATTCACACATATCTTGCCAAGGAAGAATTAAGAATGCAATTTCGAATTGTTTTTCTTGCTTAAGTGGCGCCGTTGGGCACTTTCGGGAGTGTCGGTCACCTTTTTTCAACGGTTGGTTAAGTTAATAGTAATCGTGATTGTTCACGTGTCCCCAGGCGGGAGCCTTGTTTTGGGCCTGTGGCCCCAAACTAATCAATCTTCGGTCTTCACCAACTTATTACGTCTGCAACTCTGTTCTATGAAAATAAACCCTCCGTTGCGCCCGCCCGCCCAAAAAACACACTAAAAAGAAAAAGAAAATGAAAATACACCTGTAGTCCCAAATTTACAGATACAGATACTCTTGACTTTTAAAAATAAAATATTTTTTTACAAATAAAATATTTTTTTAAAAATTATAATTTTAATATTATTAAAATTAAGTAGTGGTGGATCGATGGTAAATAAATAAAAAAAGGGATACGCATCGTCATACTCTGCTACGTGCACTCCCATAAATGTTTAAAGGTGCTCCCCAATGCCTATAGTTTCTATTTTTTGCAAGAAATGTCTAGATAGGGTATTTCTTGAATTGGAAACTTAGTAGTATAAGCAAATTGATAAATGCTCTCTACTTCTATGGTATGTTTGCTGAGAGGGAAAAGTTGGGGGAGGATGGAAAAGAGAATGTTGCTAAATTGGTTTGACGTGGACTGCATTTTTTACTCCTCTAGTATTTGAAATTCCTCAACTTTCTTCTAGTTTTAGAAGATGTGTAACTATGGACACTTGTATGAGACTCAAAGATTATAAACATAGACTTTGCTTTTGATAGGGTAAAAAAAAAGTAAGCAAAATTATAGGTTGTATTACTAATAAGAAAGTCTAAATTCCCCAGGCATTACCCTATTACTCCCTTTGTCCCAATCTAGACTTCTCCATTGGGATTTATGCAATTTATAAAATTAAGGAGGATGGTGATGCAATTGTTTCAATTTCTTCATGGACCCACCTCCTTAACTAAGTAAGCTAAACTAAATGCTTATGGGTAATTGACGGAACCCTATAATTATAACTATTATCGATCATGGAAATTAAGCTGGTGTTATAGAAAATATCTTATAAGATTGACAAGTTATTAAATAATAAATATTGATTAGTAGGTACTACATATTAAAACTGCAGCTATTCGTCATGTATGTACTGAGATCTAGGAGCTAGGATCTTCCAGTTGCATGTGAAAGCTCATTTGAAAGTGTGAGATTGAAACGAAGTCGAGCCAAGGTTTGGCTCAACTCAGCTGCATCCTCACGTATTGACCCCAATAATACTACAAGTCTATAATGGGTATCCGAGTTTTAAGAATGTTAACTTAGTGCGGACTTATGGCCCATAGTTACTATAACTATCCCAAAGAACAAATCTCCCTTTTTCTGAAGTTATTCGCATTGTGTTTTGGTATTCATGTAATCACATTATTGTGTTTTGGTATGTGGTTTTGCAGTCTATTGCTGGGAATTCCCCCCAAAGCTCAATATTAGTCACCAAAACAACTCACATTTACCCTGAGATAACGCCTATTATTCGCAAAAAGACTCCAAGAAAAGTTGAAATTCCATTGAACTGCTCAACTGGCAATCTCATTCGAACGTGTCCAGCAAATTATTATCCAAGAACGTTCAATATACAAGATCAGGACCATTCATCATTACCACCAGTCAGTTGTCCAGAATACTTTCGTTGGATTTATGAAGATCTAAGGCCCTGGAGGGAGACAGGAATTACAAGGGAGACAGTGGAGCGAGCCAGAAGAACAGCCAATTTTCGATTGGTGATACTGAACGGGAGGGCTTATGTGGAGACATATCAGAAGTCATTCCAAAGCAGAGATGTTTTTACACTGTGGGGAATCCTACAGTTGTTACGGATGTACCCAGGAAAGGTTCCAGATTTGGACCTCATGTTTGATTGTGTCGACTGGCCAGTTATTATATCAAGGTTCTATCATGGACCTAATGCCACAGCCCCACCTCCTTTGTTTCGTTATTGTGCCGATGATTCCACGTTGGACATCGTTTTCCCTGATTGGTCCTTCTGGGGATGGTATGTGCTATTGTATTTTCAATCTTTTGGTCATTGATAAGAACATATATTTGTGTCAGTTTAAATGTATTTGTATCTTGATTGTTTAAGTGATGGTAAATTTTAAAGCTTCGAACATAACACAGAACGGTACAGTGATATATACATACACACATGTATAATTTGACAAGTTTTACATAAAAGAAACGAATTTTTTCTTAGTGTGGCATATCACGTATGTCGTATAGTATGGAGTATTTAAGAGTTGATCATAATTTGTAAGTTTAGACCGAGTAGGCGATTAAGTAGTTCTTCAATAATACTCTAATTGTTAAATAGCAGCAGCTGATAGTACATCAAATTTATGTTATTCCTTGTATTTTTTTAGTCAATTCATAAACGGCAACCTTTTTACAGCATTTGTCTGTGCGGTTTTGATGTATGATATTAATACGGAGACCCAACACAATATAGAAAATCTTAACCCTGGTTTATCAGCTATTCTTTCCTAAATAGACAAAAAAGTTAAGCATGTATTTCCTTTTTAAAAACTAGCGTAATATACTCATCATATCAGCAAATATTAGTTCTTAGTACTGTAGTTACTGTTGGTGTAGATCTTTTTAACTCATTTTGGCCAGATGAGATTGATACTAAATTATTTAGCACCAACTCTTTATTGTGTAGCATAGTAATGGACATATCAAGGAGGAAGGAATGGTGAGCAATAATTCTCCTCATGTTTTACCCCTAATGCTATTGGAGCAATTTGTGGGTATCCTATTATTTTGTTTTTTTAATAATAACAACCTCCTTGTAAATAAAGCTTTTGACTCTATTAGTGTACCAGTTTTACTAAGTGATCCTATAATGAGTTTATTTTTGCAGAATTATTGATTATTCTTTGAAGAACAGCGCTAAATCCAAACTTACTTTCAGGCCCGAAATCAATATAAAGCCATGGGGGTCTTTGTTGAAGGACCTAAAGGAAGGAAACACCGGGACTCAATGGATGGACAGGGAACCATATGCTTACTGGAAAGGAAATCCTATTGTTGCTAAAACCAGGATGGATCTCCTTAAATGTAATGTCTCCGACAAGAAGGACTGGAATGCTCGCGTATATGCCCAGGTAACAGTTTGCTGTTTGTTATTGTAGTTTTCCCATACAGCTTGACTTTTTTGCTAATCTGCTAATTAAGGACCTACAATTGAAAGTGTTTATCCAGTTACTCTCCATTTCATGCCAATATTAAAAACTGAATACTGTTGTTTGTGTCACAAATTTTTGTCTTGGTCTATTCAAATAAATGTGCTAAGAAGAAAATTTACCTTTTAGAAGTAATTTCTGAGGTAAATGATGTTCAAGGATAACAGTACCAATGCTTTGCTGGTAGCAACACTTGTGAGTAAGAGAGGAAATTAGTGTGAGGGAAGAAATATTGATGCTCTACTTTGCAGGGCTGCAAGTAAAACCACAAAAAGCAGACCCAAAACTGAAAAACCTCTAGGTCGGGTTCAGTTTAGTTTAGAACCAAACTGTATAACACATAATTAAGCGAGCTGAACAAATATTTTTGCTACCTCCATCCTACTTTAAGTGATTTATTTCCACATATCAATGCAGTAACATGTTTAATTGGAATAGTAATCCCTATCAATGCATACTTTAGGGGTATCATGGAAACAATACCTTAAATTGACATAGAGCAGAGTTATTAATTTTAAATCTATAGTACATAAATCAACTTGCAGAAACAACATATTTCACATAAATATATATCACTATAACTAGAATTTGATTATCATATTCATATCTAATCCATTCTTCCTGGATTATGAGTGATCCTCGGCAATTAATTTAGAACCTAGATTAATGTAATTTAGATTATTTTTGATTGAAAAAATTTACAAATAATCTAGTAATGCTTACAAGAAATTAAACCCCAATATTTCTTCCTGAAAGTTTTTCAGAAAATTTGCAGGAGTAAAAAGCTATGTGAGTGGTCTACAGTTAGTTTAAACCCTTCATGTAACAAAAAGTTTTTTCTTATAGATTTCTGCATATCATAGAGACTTCTCCTGCACAATATATAAAAGTTTAGAATGGAAAAAGAAGCGGTGATTTTTTTTAATTCATTTCTCTAATATTTACAGGATTGGGCTCGAGAATCACAGTTAGGTTACAAGCAATCAGACTTGGCAAGCCAATGCATTCACAGGTAGACGAGTCACACTTTTGGCTCTTCATTCTTATTGGAGTGAGCAACTGAACATGTGTTTTTCTGCATATTCTATCATCTTTCAGTCGGTGTGTGTGTGTGTGTGTGTGTGTGTTTCTATTCTTGCTGTTTACTATGTATTTCACTTACTGTCGCGTTTAAATCCTTCCATGCCATTCATGCAGATATAAAATTTATATAGAAGGATCTGCCTGGTCTGTAAGTGAAAAATATATTCTTGCTTGTGATTCTGTTACCTTGGTGGTGAAGCCTCGTTACTATGATTTCTTCACTAGAGGTTTGATGCCAGTGCACCATTATTGGCCAATAAGGGATGATGACAAATGCAGATCTATTAAGTTTGCTGTTGATTGGGGTAATAACCACAAGCAGAAGGTAATCTCTAGAGAGTCCCGGGCCCCCCTTTTTTCCTTTTTTTTTTAAAGAAAGAACAGATCTTGAATTAATCAGAATTGCTCTAGTTACATCATTAGTTGATTTCTGTTTGATTTTCTGGTAGACTGCCTCTTCCATGGGTTTCGAATATATGAAACCTCATTTATGATGTAAGCAGCGCTAGGCGATTCAGAGTCTGAGTAATTCTTCTACTTCTTAAAAAGCATTTACAAACCATAAATTGTCTTCTCATAACTAGATCAAAATGTAAAAGTGCTGTCTAGGAACAAAGAACTCTACCCTTTTCACTATCAATTGATCCTCAGAATTGCTGCCAACTAATTTGTTCTTGAATCTTGTTCATGCATTGATGAAGATGATATTTGTAAACTTTGTTTTTGTGTCATCTACTTAATTTCCTACTTTGGATCCTTTTTAATATATTTTCACTAAATGTTCTCTTCTTCCTATTTTCTTTATTAATTATTTTTTTATAACATGAATTTAACAGGCACATTCAATTGGCAAGGAAGCAAGCAATTTCATTCAGGAGGATTTGAAGATGGACTATGTCTATGATTACATGTTCCATCTGTTAAATGAATATGCTAAGCTCCTGAGATACAAACCAACTGTACCTCCAAAAGCAGTTGAACTTTGTTCCGAAACAATGGCTTGCCCTGCAGAAGGATTCACAAAGAAGTTTATGATGGAATCCATAGTGAAAGGACCAACAGATAAGAGTCCATGTGTAATGCAGCCTCCCTATGATCCTCCAACTCTTCATTCTGTTCTCAGAAGAAAAGAAAATTCAATAAAACAAGTTGTGATTTGGGAAAAACAATATTGGGACAATCACAATAACTAGATTTAGATGAATATTTTTTTCTTTCCATAGATAAATTAGTTTATAATTACAATGTATTTAGTTTAAATTGATGTCTTAATGGCTTCATAATGTAGTTCACTTTCTTAGATATTTGACAGAAGGGAGCTAGCTATCTACAAAGTAGAATTAGTAGCATCTTATATGAATTTTTCTGGATGAATGATAGCTATACACTTCAATCCTTACTTGTTTCAGGTGTATTATTTTGTTCAGCCAGTGAGATCAAATGTTTGTATACATACAAACATACTCCTAACACTGCATATGATAGGACACCAACCCCTCAATTAAAGGAATTCATATTTCATAATTCTTGGTCTGATCTTGCAAGAAGAAGCTATCCAACTGATGGAGTGATGCTTTTGTGATTTCTTCTTTATTATGACAAGTATGTTTTGCATATACAGCTGACAAGTCCAAGTTCATCCTTATCTAACCGAAATCAAGAATGGCAAGTGCATTGGAACATAACCAAAGGTATGTATGTACCTTCTTCTTCTTCTTCTTCCGTGCAGCTTCTTTGCAACAGGCTTGTGGTACTTGAAAAATCAGGATCAGAGAAAGGTCAGAAAATGAGGAAGTAATCATCTTCAATGCAACTGAGACTTGAGATACTTACAAATTCAGGATAAAAGTAGATTATGTTTGTGACTTTTGTGATCTTCATTGTCATCGATTATTTAGACGAAAGACAAGATTGAAGAACACAAGCAGCAGTTTGTAAGAAGATAAAAACTGAGAGAATCAGATAATCGGAGATACAGAAATTAAAGGTGTCTTATAAATACTTGACATAACATATGAATTTCTTTGGTTTTATCTAATGATGTTATGAAAGGGAACAAAGAAACCAACACAAATATTTGGAATTAAATCCTTTTATTGCAACATCAACTTAAGACCATGAAACTGCCTACCAAACAGAGACATTCATACAAACATGATAGAAAATAGACAAGAATGAATCAAGTGAGACAGTCTACACATAATGCCAGCTGATTTGCGGGAATATTTGGGTTGATCTCTTCAGCTTTAGCCTAGCTATTCTCACAGCTATTGCCACTAGTATCTTGTCTTTGTTCTCCCCCAGAAACCAGAAATAAGCATGTCTCCAGCTCTTCTTGAACATCAAAACTCCAATAACTCCCCAAAACCCTGCGAAGAAACCACTCAATATATCAACGTAATACTGATCATCAAGAGTGCGGAGCTGCTGCTGATGATGACATGACATGCGTGGATTCAAACAAGACTAAAGGGACAAGACTAAAGGGACGTGGGGGAAGCAAGCGCCATTTAGAAAGAGAGCTCAAACAAAGTCTCAACGGATTGATCCAAGAGATGTTTGAAATTTGAAAATAACGCAGAAGGATGGATGAGAAATTTAGGTCGATTTAATACTGTTCTCAATCTTATTTTTTTCTTAACAAAGTCAACATATTTTATGTGGAAAGAAGGTTATTTAATCATGTGGGCTGCAAGGTTATTTAATTCACGTGGGCTATATTTTTTTGTTTCAAAAGTTATCAGAAGTCAAGTGGGCAACATTATTAATCATGAAGCAGCATGTCAGCCTATTGTTTTGGTGGGCCATGCTGGACCATATCAATTTTATTTAGTAGCACACAGATTTTGGTTTATAAAGGCAATGGAGTGGCAGCCACGAATCTGGTTCATGTTTGGATTATTAATTACGCGATAATTGCATGAGTTCCTAACGCAGCTTGGAAAGTAATTAGCACGCGGCTGAGAAATTTTTGTGATCTAGAATTAATTCTAAATTCTATTTTAATTAGGATTTCTTTTTAATTAGAATTTCTTTTCCAATTTGATTTCTATTTCCTTATAGAAATTAGGGTTATAAACTTTATAAATTCTATTAGGTTTTGGATTGTTTTGAGTAATATAAATAGAGTCTGAGTTATGTAATCAAACACATTATCATTATTCATTATTCAATATATTTGTGAGATTATTTTCTACTTTTGGTTCTTTTGAAGAATTCCTAAGTATTTTTTCTTAGTTATTTCTTTGAGATTCAATTTGACTTATCATACAACAATTCATAGTTGTGTGTAAGGCGTCTTCTCTACCGCGATCAATCGTCGATTATGCTTAGATTACCGCTTCAATATAAGCGAGGGGTCAAAAAGTGTCGTTAGTGTCTATTTAACGCAGAAATTTGAACGCGACAATTGTAGCAAGATTACCGCTCTACATATAAAGAGGGTTAAGGTGTTGCAAAGAATTCACCCAACAACCGTGTCTTTAAAAGCGATCGGTGACGACCACCTCACGCAAGTCGTGCTGTGGAGTCTATCATTTGGTATCAAAACTAAGCCTTTCTAGCAAGTTACTTTTCTTTAATTTTACGTCAAATATATATTGCAAAAAAAAAAAAAAAAAAAGGAAAAAAAAAAAAATTCATATTCTATTGTGTAACCCAATTTGTAGCACACCATCAAATCATCAAATTCCAACCAAGAGTTCATACTGGTTCCATCATCATCAATTAAAAGCAGAGCTACAATTTACAAAATCCAAGCTTCTGAGAGAGAGTACAAGACAATCGATCGATGGTGATTTTGTGGTATTCGATAACTACACCATCTATACTTTTGTTTCGTGATAAGTAATTTTGAATTGATTAGTAAAACCAAGAATTTTGCTAGGGAATTCAATAAGAACCTATTAGAGAGAATATTTGAGGTAGAAAGGCTTAGTGGTGAGATTAATCGAGGGTAAAAGCCAATTTATTGAGATTATACACGAAAGGAACCATTGATTCGAGTGAAAACACGTAAGGAGTGGTGAGGAAACCTGTTTTCTACTACCCCTTATTTTGCGGGAAATATGTCGAAGGATAAAGGAACTTATGAGAACAACCCTCAACAAATGAATTGAAATTCGGATGGAGGCCATGCATAAAGAATGGGATCGAAGATTGAGAAAGACTATGGAGCAAATGCAAGAACAATTAGAAGAGCCGAGGGTGTCTATGGTGGTTGAGCTATCCCAAAACACTCTTGGGATGCAAAAACAAGACGAGGACACAACAAACCGACGAAGAAAGGAAGACCCATACGGTGAGGACGATGAGTGCGGCGGAAGATCGTGAATCTAATTTTCGACATCAAAGACACGGAGGTGCTAGGGAAAGAAGAGGTCGGAGACGGAAAGATGGCAATTTGGATAGCATAAAATGAAGATTCCAACTTTCCAAGGCACGGGTGATCCCGAGGCTTATTTAGATTGGGTAACCAAGATAGAAATAATCTTTGACTATCACAATTATTCGGACCTCAAGAAAGTCAAACCGCCATTCTGAGATTTTTACGGATATGCATTGATATGGTGGGATCGGTTGACATTACTAACCGGAGAAGGTGTGAAGAAAGCGGCCAGAATTACAACTTGGGCGGACATGAAAGCTATCATGAAAAAGAGGTTTGTACAAAGATACTATCAACGGAGATCATTCGTAGTTTGCAAACTCTTAAACAGGGAAGTCGGAGTGGATGAATATTACGGGGAGATGGAGATGTTGAAGGATCTAAGCTAACTTGATTGAGGACAATGAAACATCGATGGCTAGGTTCTCGGCGAGATTGAGCTCGGGAGATTGCGAGACTTGGTTGAGCGACAACATTATTTAGAGTTGGAGGAACTGGTCCATATGGCTACTAAGATAGAGAAACAACTCAAGAGGCGAGGAGGACAACGAGGACAATCTAATGCTAGTTCATCATGGAGACCTAATTTGGCAAAGCGATAGGAAAAGACAGCTACGTTCAAGCCAAAGGTGGAACCCAAGCAAGGATCAACTAGCCGAGAAACTCAAGGTAAAATCGAACAACCTTCTTTTGGTCGTAATCGAGATATTGTATGTTTTAAGTGTCAAGGCAGGGGACATATTTCTATCCAATGTCCAAATCAGAGGAAAATGTTGTTACTTGACAATGGAGATGTGGAGACCGAGGGGGAAGATAGCGACATAAATTCTATGCCACCATTAGAGGAAATAGGTGAGGATGCGATACATGGTGAAATTCTGGTTATAAGAAGAGCACTTAGTACACAAGTTAAGGAGGAGAGCAGCGAACAGCGGGAAAATCTATTTCATACTCGATGTCTTGTGAATGGGAAAATTTGTTGCGTAGTTATAGATGGAGGCAGTTGTACAAATGTGGCAAGCACTACGATGGTGGAGAAATTGGGGCTACCTACTACCAAACATCCGCAGCCGTATCGTTTGCAGTGGCTCAATGATAATGCAGACATTAAAGTAACCAAACATGTGTTAGTTCAATTTGCTATTGGTCGGTATATTGATGAGGTATTGTGTGATGTCGTGCCCATGCAGGCAGGACATATATTGTTGGGTAGACCATGAAAGTTTGATAGGAGGGTTCAACATGACGGGTTACCAACGTATATTCATTCATTCACGACAAGAAGAAGATCTCTTTCGTCCTTTGTCACCACAACAAGTACATGAAGATCAAATTCATTTGCGGAAAAATTATGCAAAAGAAAGAGAGTGAAGAAAAGAAAATCAAGAAGAAAAAAGAGAGAAAAGAAAGAGAGAAAGAAAGAAGAAAAAAAAATAAATATCTTGGCAAAAAAGAGTGAAGTGAGAAGAGCTTTGATTTCTAAACGACTATGATTTTACTTGGTATAAAAAGAGCGTTTTTGAATACTAACACTAATGATTCTTTGCTTAGTGTTGTTTCATCTCTCTTCAGAGAATTCAAAGATGTATTTCAGGAGCTTCTCATGGACTACTACTGATTCGAGAATTGAGCATCAAATTGATTTTGTTCGGTCACGACGATTCCAAATCATCCGACTTTTATCGAAGTAATCCAGGAGACGAAGGAGTTCTGAAAGGCAAGTTGACGAGTTGATGGGGAAAGGATTCGTGAGAGAAAGTATGAGCAGTATGTCGATTCAAATTGATTCTAGTCTTGAAAAAGGATGGAAAATGGAGGATGTGCATCGATTGTCGAGCGGTAAATAACATTACGGTAAAATATCGACATCCCATTCCTCGTTTAGATGACATGTTAGATGAATTACATGGGTCTTGCATATTTTCAAAAATTGATTTAAAAAGTGGTTATCATCAAATTAGAATGCAAGAGGGTGATGAATGGAAAACAGCGTTTAAAACTAAATATGGTCTTTATGAGTGGTTAGTATTACCTTTTGGATTAACTAATTCACCCAGCACTTTCATGAGATTAATGAACCATGTTTTGCGTCCATTCATTGGAAAATTTGTCGTAGTTTATTTTAATGATATCTTGATTTATAGCAAAAACTTGGAAGATCATGCATTGCATTTAAAATCTGTTTTAGATGTACTCCGGAAAGAAAAATTATTTGCTAACATGGAAAAATGCACGTTTTGTTCAGATAAAATTGTTTTCCTTGGCTTTGTTGTGAGTTCACAGGGAGTCCAAGTTGATGAGGAGAAAATACGTGCGATCCAGGATTGGCCGAGTCCAACTAATGTGAGTCAAGTATGAAGCTTTCATTGACTCGCAAGTTTCTACCGACGCTTTGTTCAAAATTTCAGTGAGATTACAACACCATTAACCGAGGTCATCAAGAAAAGTGTGGGCTTTAAGTGGGGTGATGAACAGGAAAAAGCATTTAATTTGATTAAGGATAAATTGACGAATGCTCCTTTACTCATTTTGCTAACTTTGCTAAAACTTTTGAGATTGAGTGTGATGCTTGAGTTTAGGGATTGGGCTGTGTTGATGCAAGAAGGAAACCAGATTCGTATTTCGGTGAAAAAAATTGAGTGGGGCAACTTTAAACTATCCTACATATGACAAAGAGATTTGGTTAGAGCTTTGGAGACATGGCAACATTACTTGTGGCCTAAGGAGTTTGTGATCCACACCGATCATGAATCATTGAAATATTTGAAGGGACAACTGAAGTTGAACAAAAGACATGCACGATGGATGGAATTTATCGAGACATTTCCATATGTTATTCGATATAAGCAAAAGGTAAGGGAACGTCGTTGCGGATGCTTTATCTCGCAGGTATGTTTTGTTAAATACTCTTGATACAAAATTGCTTGGGTTTGAGCGAATTAAAGAGTTATATGATAATGACCTTGATTTCGATGAAGAGTTTAAAACTTATGAAAAAGAATGTTGTGGGTAAATACTTTAGAATTGATGGATTCTTGTTTAGAAAAATAAACTATGTATTCTGCATGTTCTTTCTGCGTGAGTTGTTGGTTAGGGGAATAACATGGGGGCGGTTAATGGGACATTTTGGTGTTGATAAACCTTTTCTTTGTTTTAAAAGAACATTTTATTGGCCTCATATGAAAACGAGATGTGAAAAGAATTTGTGATAAATGTGTTACTTGTCGCAAGAAGCTAAATCTAAGTGTTCATCCCATGGATTATATACACCATTGCCTATTCTAATGAACCTTGGATTGATCTTTCTATGGACTTTGTGTTGGGTTTACCTAGGTCTAAGCATGGTTATAATTCGATATTTATGGTCGTGGATAGATTTTCAAAAATGGCACATTTTATTCCATGTCATAAAACTGATGATGCATCTCATGTTGCTGATTTGTTCTTTAGGGAGATTGTGCGTTTGCATGGTATGCCTAAAACTATTATTTCTAATAGGGATACAAAGTTCTTAAGTTACTTTTGGAAGACCTTGTGGTGTAAATTGGGTAGTAAACTGTTATTTTCTACTACTTGTCATCCACAAACTGACGGTCAAACTGAAGTAGTAAATAGGACTTTGTCGGCATTGTTACAGGCTATCATTAAAAAGAATATCAAGCAATGGGAAGAATGTTTACCACATGTTGAGTTTGCATATAACCGATTACATTCATTCTCGCCACTAATTTTTCTCCGTTTGAAATTGTATATGGTTTTAATCCTTTGACACCGTTGGATTTATCACCATTACATTTACGAATATATTAACATGGATGGAAAGCAAAAAGGGTCTTGTTAAGCGATTCATGAAAGAGCCCAGATTAAACATTGAATCGGAGGATCGAACGATTACATTAAGCACGCGAAAACGAGGACGACGTCAAGTGATCTTTGAGCCCGAGATTGGGTGTGGTTACGTATCGCGGAAAGAAAGATTCCCGATCCAAAGACGGTTGAAATTGCTTCCCGAGGGGAGATGGTCCATTTCAAGTTCTCGAAATGTATCAATGACAATGCTATAAATTGGATTTGCCAGTGAGTATAATGTTAGTGCTACATTTAACGTTCTTGATCTAAGTCCGTTTTGATGTAGGTGACGATTTGAGGACAAATCCTTTTCAAGAGGAGAGGAATGATGAGGACGTGGCATGCGTGGATTCAAACAAGACTAAAGGGACGTGGGGTGCAAGGCTAGACAAGAGGTTCAAACAAAGTCTCAATGGATTGATCCAGATGTTTTTTGAAATTTGAAGATAACGCAAGGAAGGATGAGACACAAATTTGGGTCAATTTAATACAAGAAGCCAATCTTAATTTTCTTAACAAAGTCAACATATTTTATGTGCAAAGGAGGTTATTTAATCATGTGGGTACGAAGGTTATTTAATTCACGTGGGCTATATTTTTTTGTTTCAAAAGTTATCGGGAAGTCAAGTGGGCAACATTATTAATCATGAAGCGACATATCGACTTTATTGTTTTGGTGGGTCATTGGACCATATCAATTTTATTTAGTAGCACACAGATTTTGGTTTATCTGAGAACGATGGAGTGGCGACCACGAATCTGGTTCATGTTTGGATTATTAATTACGCGATAATTGCATGAGTTCTAACGCACTTGGAAAGTAATTAACCTTTGACTGAGGAATTTTTGTGATCTAGAATTAATTCTAAATTCTATTTTAATTAGGATTTCTTTTTAATTAGAATTTCTTTTCCAATTTGATTTCTATTTCCTTATAGAAATTAGGGTTATAGCTTATAAATTCCTATTAGGTTTTGGATTGTTTTGAGTAATATAAATAGAGGTACAAGTTATGTAATCAAACACATTATCATTATTCATTATTCAATATATTTGTGAGATTATTTTCTACTTTTGGTTCTTTGAAGAATTCCTAAGTATTTTTCTTAGTTATTTCTTTGAGATTCAATTTGACTTATCATACAACAATTCATAGTTGTGTGTGGCGTCTTCTACCGTCGATCAATCGATTGTTGTCTGAGATTACCGCTTCAATATAAGCGAGGGTTCAAAGTGTCGTTGGTGTCCATTCAACGAAATTCGAACGACGATTATTATACCAAGATTACCGCTACATATAGGCGAGGGTTAAGGTGTTATGACGAATTCACCCAATTTGTCTTTAGAAAACGATCGAGGCGTGACTCACCACACGCAATGCGTGTCGTGGAATCTATCAGCTGCCCTGCTGGAATTCATTTGGTTGGAAAGATACCAGACAAGATCGGTGGCATGAACGCACTAGAATCAATTGACTTATCTAGAAACAAACTTTCTGGTGAAATTCCTCCTAGTATTTCAGGTATGACCTTTTTGAGTCACTTGAATGTTTCGTATAACAATTTGAGAGGGAAAATTCTACTGAGCACACAACTCCAGAGCTTTAATGCTTCAAAGCTTCATCGGCAATGCTGGACTATGTGGAGCACCACTTGCAAAGAATTGCAGTAGTACTGATGGTGTGACAAAACCTGATACTCCAAAGGGAGGAGGTTGGGTTTTATTTGAGCATGGGAATAGGATTTATGTGGAGTTTTTTGGGGTGTTTGTGGTCCTTTACTGTACAGCAGTTCATGGAGGCGTTGTCTAGAGCGAATGTGGTACAAGCTTTCTGTTGTTTTCAGCAAATGCACTTTGGATTCTTAGCTTGATATAAAATTATAAATTAATAAATGTATTGTGCTTATGCTTCCTTAAGTTATGAATCAAGGACTATGGAGAGGTATGCTAGTGTCTGATGTCATACACTCCATCCATTACATAAAAAAAAAAAAAAAAAAAAAAGAGTGATGGTATATATAAAAACACCCATGAATTGTTGCATGTTATGAACAAGTTTGTTATCCTAAAATTTAAACAACATAGAATTAACCATCAATTGTTATGAATGTAGTTTAGGAAGCTTGGTATGTGCGCGCACAACACATCAACATACATACATAGTTAATCACAAACAATTAAATAATCAAATGTTTTAATTAAACATTAAAGAAGAATGAACGAATCATAGTAACACATTACGCTACATGATTTAGTGTTAATCAACATATATAGGTCATGCCAGAAACAGAAAATACAAACGCTCCGATCACAGAATGCATGCAGCAAGTGTTGCATGGGCGGCTCATGAGGATGAAATTAGAACATGCATATGTATGTATATATAATTATCCGATTATATATATCTTTCAGAGTGCTCGCGCTTTTATAATGTCAAGGCTCATCTCACTAGAATCCGTTGCTTGCAATTCAACTTGAATTCCATCCAGTTCTCGCTTGAATCTATCCTTGGAGCTTGCATAAACCATCTTCATTCTCACCTTGGACGTATCCGGTGACCTGAAGTACTCGTACAATTAAGGAAAATAAATAAATAAATAAATTCATCAAATTAATTAGTAGTATGTGTGTGAATGTGACGACCGATGTATAACAAATTAAGCCTAACCCATGCATGCAGTAGATATGATGGAGTATATATATAATTAGATGATTACCAAGCAATGAAGAAAATCTTGCTTTTCTGGCAATTTTCATTAGTAGTAAAATCAAAATCGTAGACAGCATAGCGGCACTCATCAGCGGGTAGAGAATTGGTGAAATCTTCGTAGCTTTCATCGGGGCTCCCGAGCTTCTCCACCACCACTTCTTGACCCTCAATCTTGAAGATAATGAAACGGTGGTTTCTCTTTGCTTTTAACTCCAAAAACTTGGTCTTACACTCATCTTCCACAGCCATTCCTGATGCCGCGTTCGCCTACCAAAAACAAACATTAATAATGCTGAATTGTTACGTACAAATAAGAGATACAAAATGATGGCATCTGTATGGTACTGGATCATTTACTAATTATGCTTCAATTTGTAAATAATATATCCGAGAGAGAGAGAGAGAGAGGCGTACCATGGTGTGTTTGCGGTGGGATAAGGAGTAGCAGGTAGGCCTGTGAAAATGAAAAATGATGAGAAAGAAGAAGAAGAAGAAGGGAAAGGTAGGGAGAGATCCTTGAATTTGGGAATTAGACATAAGAGAGAGGTGGTGAGCTTTTGTTTTTAAGGATGAGCAATTCACGGGGTACAAGAGAATTTTCAGGTGAAAATAAAGGGTTGAGAGATGTCTTTGCCTCCGAGCCTAAAGTTTCCTGTCTCTTTGTGTCTCTCACTTATATTTTGACACATATCTTTTTATTTAATTTTAAAATTAATTAATGTTAAGTAAGAAATTATGTGTTAAAATTTAAATGAAAGGACACAAAAAAGATAAAAAATTTGTGGACAGAATATCTGCTCTCAAATTTTCCAATAGATATATTACGTACTACTATTTACTACTCCTAGTATAAACATTTTATTCCATAGAGATATTTAATGGGTGATTATAATTACTGGTCAATAAAATATATATATTTGTGGCAAGATGCATCATCTTTTAATTTCCATAAGTAGAAGGTACTGCGGTTAGATATTTTTATGTATGAATTTATTAAAAATACATAAATTCATTATGCATTAAAATGTTTATAATATGTCTAATTATGAACAATTTCTAATTATTAATACATGTCGATAAATATTTAATGAAATTAAATCATGATCAATGTAAAAATGTATGCGATAAAATAAAATAAATTAAAGTGAGATCTTTTTAATTTTACATATCATTGATGTATGTACATGTCGTAATTATAATTAGATTAAAAATTTCTTAATATATAATAGAACTCTTATTCAAATGATAGCTTAAGGATAGTGACATTATTGATTTTATTTTTAAAATCTAAAAATTATGAATTTTGTTTTCATGGAAAAAATATATATTGTTTTCAAAAATCACTTCTATATGTATTTTCCGTGCGTTTTGGTCCATAATTTCTTTCATTCATTATTTATTTATTTATTCTCTCATCCGTCCCGATAAAAAAAGTTATTACTTATTTTGAGTAGTACTCATGTTATATATATTTTTCCTTTAATAACCAAACTTTTACATATATTTCCTATTATACCCGTAACATTAAATATCTCATACTTTTCTTATTCTATTTCTCTTCATATTTAATGACATTATTACTGATAATTTTGTCGTTTTATTCATCTTCTTAATATCGTGAAAAGTTCACCGGGAACTTTTATCCTTATGAGGAGGAGGACTATTTATTTGGACATCGAAGGTAGAGGGTACTGTCGTTTTTCGCTTTACTAGTAAACAGAAATGCAAATATAATGAAAAGTGGTTATGCCATTTTATGGAACATGATAATAATACTCGGGCAGATCTGGTCGACCCATTGAGGGTGAATCTGAGTAATGTGGATGACGACTCACTGCTGATCCATTAATTATACCCTCTACATGCTAAATCTTCAAATGCGTTTTATTTATTTATTAATCCTTGACATTTTCTGAATGCATTGCATATAAATGTTTGATTAAATAAAAATAATGGAGACGGATTCTGCTCTCTGCTTCTTGTTGACCTAATTGCAAGAAAGCAATATATATGAGCTGGCCTTCTTTGTCTAACTCGGTCATCAATCTTTATTATTTTTATTTCCCATGCATCCATGTAAGAGGAAGCAAGTGCAAGACAAATAGCATGCATTTGGTCTGCCTAGGCTCCAAACTTGGGGAGTTTAATTAGCGGTAGAGATTTGAGCAAGGAAGTGCTCTGCAACAATCCTCCGTTGGATTTTCCCCGTGGCAGTCTTTGGAACATTATCAGTGATGAACACCTTCTTCGGGACCTTGAAAGCTGCAAGATTCTTTTTGCAGAACCTCACTATCTTTGCTAGCTTCATCAATGTCCGATCCTTCTCTCTTCACCATATTTTTTATCAGGGACTCCAAACGCAACCGCTTGAGCTATGTCCGTATGAGACAAGAGGACTGCATCTACTTCTATAGGAGATATCTTCTCTCCTGAAATTAATATCACACAAGTACTTAATTGCTATGGAATTGTAATTGTAACTCAAAATATTTGTATTGTGTGAGGCTCATGCACATGCACCAGGTCCCGCAATTGCATATATAGTTGTACAAAATTTCATATTCATGGAAGGCTACCACAACATGTGGTGCCGTACTGCTTCCCGGCAGGCCAGCACCATGACTATGCGACTCACCTTTTGTTGCATGACAATACCAAAAACCCAGTGTTATTATTAGTATAATTCCTAATCAATAAATAAATTACATAAATATAGATTTGGTTGATGCATCCGTTATTTTAGTATGTTAAGAAAGATCAAATTATTAAAATATTAAGTTCATTATAGTATTCAATAAATATAATTAATTTTTTTTTAAATCTTATGATTATCAAAATAAACTTAAAACTCCCCATATAAATTAATCAATACCAGACAAAACTTACTTATCAACTTATTTATCTTTTTTTTTTTGTTTAAATAGAGAAGTTTGTATTATAAATAAAATTTATGTTGTTTTATTTCATGTAGCTTGGTTGGACAATTGGTTAAAGTTATAAGATTGAGGTTTTTACTTTGAATCTTAACTAAAGTGAATTTTTTAGTCTTAGTTGGGCTTATAATTTATATGTCATCATTGCCACGGAGGATAATAGTGAATACCCATCATATAAATGTTTGTTTTCTAAATTTTTATATAGTAGAGGGTTTGTTTTGCATTAATCAACAAAAAAGAGTATAATATCTAAATATACGAAGAGCACATTGGTCAATTTTACATTTTACTCGAAAAGATAATATAGACACGAGAGAGAAAAAAGGACTAAACATTAATTTTTTTATCCCATCAAGAAGAAATTTGTGACACAACTTTAACAAAAAATTATTTTTCTTCCTCTATTTAATTGTTTAACACTGCTTGCAAAAAAATTATATATATATATATATATATATATATATATATAATAAGATAGAATCCATTTTGAATTTGGGCGGAAAAATACAAGGACAATTCAGATTCATTTTAATTGATTCAAACGGAAAAGGGTGGTGGGAGAGGAATGAGGAGAGCGAGAGAGGAAATGAAGGTGACATTGTTAAAACGAAGAAAGATAATTTTGTTACGTTGTGTCTTCATACACAAAGAATTACTAGTTTAAAAATAAGAGTTAAAGGAGAAAAAATTATAAGAGAATATGAGAGAGAAAAAGGGATAAAGAAAGTAAAAATAATGATAAAAAAATTGTCACAGCTCCAACCTCCAAGAAAGTAATTGTTTTTTTTTTCACTAATAAAATATATAAGTTTATGATATATTGTACATGAGTGGAAGCTCAATCATTAGAACAAAGATACAAGTTTCCTTTGACTTGATTATATGATATCTCACTATATATATATATATATATATATATCTAGCTATCTAATACTAGATCTAACTTGAATCTAGTAATTTTTTAGAGTGATTCCCGAGCTCCTCTCTCTATAAGAGTTGCTCTTACGACTGGACTTCATGGGTCCCGCAGTTTCGAAGTTCGTTCTTTCGGTTATCTGTGCCTTTCAATTCAAAAAAAATTAAGAGATGTGTCTAACTATCCCAGAAGGTTTCTGCCGAGTGTTGTACAATGAAATCGGGTTTGACCAATTCTGGGTCCAATAAGATGAAGCAACAAGTCGAGAAGTATCTTCTTGTATCTGAGGGTAGTCAGATAGCTCGTATTGGGTAGTTTGCGTCTTGAGATTGTTGGGTGACTTCTTATATTCTCATCCTCAACTTTGTTATCCTCGCTCGAATCGTGTCGTGGTTGGGGCGAATTCACATTTTTGTCTTTTCATGTGGTTGTCTTTGGGGTGAAGTTATGTGTTTACCTTTTCGCGGGGTTGTCTCCATGGTGAAATTACAATTTTGCCCTCCTGCAAGTTTAATAAAATGAAAGCGAAATTTTAGGTGTCTATATATTACATTTATGTGAATAATTAAAGAGTAGTTATTAATTTTAAGTGAGTGCATGCATATACCTATAACTCCCGAAAAGATTAGTTGAATATAGAAGGTCTAAAGTCTTAATTACAAAAAAAAAAATTATGCATTTTTTTATAAATCGAATTAACTTAAAAATTATCTGAGTCAACTCAATCTACTTAATGAATTGACTCGAATGGTCAATTTAATTTATCACATATCTTGCTTTTATATTGAATTGAAGGTATTGATTTTAAAAAAAATAAAATAAAACAATTCAAAACTACCTGGAGTCAAATAATTCAATGTCCTTATCAATTCACGGGCCTGGATCAAGACTTGTCTCTTTTGCCTTAGTGGATATGCCGAAAGTAACCCCACCCTCCTGTGCCTCTTTATTAATTGATTTAAAACTAGGCCCATGCAAAAGAGTAAATAATTTGGGTACTTATTGCCTTGTCGGGCTGGACCATATACATCCAATAATTGTTTAGTAATTAGTTGTTTACTTTTTTTTTGAATGTTTAGTTGTTTACTTATATTTGCTAGTTGCCTTTGACAATTTTTAAAGTGAGCGTGATAGCATTTGGGAAGTATTTTTGAAAATGGATGTAATTTCATTTAAATTTTAAAAATAACAAATATGATAATTATTATTACATTATTGTTAATTTATAATTGTTATAGTTATTTGTATCAAACATATATAATTTTGTACTAATTTTAAAATTTAAAACTTGGTAAATTAATAACAAAATGTTAAACTTTATCTTTAATTTAAAAACAAATTAAAAGGAGTAATTTTCAAGGTTACCTAGCTATACTGTGAACAATGAATTAAGGTTATATTTATTTGCAGGATTACACTTGGGATTGAATTATTAATCACGGGTCTCTTATTTGTTTTCAAAAAATAGACTTAAAATTATTAGTCCCGAGATAATAAAATGACTTGAAATAAGAAATTATTTAATATCATGTCAAACTAGGTATTATAATCCCCTATTATTTGGATTAAAATTTTATGGATTAAATTAACCTTTAATTTTATTTACATCAAATAAAGCTTGTAATACATGATAAAATATTAATAATATGAGAGAATGAATTTTGAAGCAGATAACGCGAGCCTCCTTGAGCAGATTACGTGAATAATGGCTAATAATTGATTCCCATTTTTTCACTCCTAATAATCATTGGCATTGCATTATTCTCAAAAGTTTAGCAGATGGCAATAAGAACCAAAAAGAGAAGAAAAAAGATTCCAGGCTTAATCACGTTATAGTTCCTATGTTTCAACTAATATATGTGGATTTCATTTTCAGGAGTGTTAGAATTTTATAACGAATAATCTTAATCTTTTTTAAAAAAAATTTAGTTTTGGTTATTTTTAATAAAATTTAATATTTCACATATCATGTATTTTGCACTATTTATTTGTTAATTTACTTCCTAATTTGTGATAATTTGATTCTCAAATATTTTACATATGTATTTCAAAGATATTTAAAAGTTTATAATTAATTGTTCATAATTTTTGATATATAAATAAGTTTAAACTATAGTTTAAAATATGTTATTATTAGTAAGGGTATAATAGTCCAAACGATATTTTTTTATCCAAATCCTTTAATTAATCCTAAAAAACAAACATAACATGAGATTATTTTAAATTTTCCGTGAATAATCCCATAAAAAATAAACATGTGACTAAGACTATTTAATCCTAAAATTAATAGTATTAAGATTTTAATCATTGCAAACAAATTAACATGACCTAAGGGAATCATATTTAAAATCTAAAATTATAAAATAAAATTAAATAGTATTTACTTTGCATTGGAGGACAAATTTTAACACAAATATCATTTTTCTATGTATACAATTATACAAACTAGTTGATAGTTCGTGCAATGCACGGGAACGGGCCAATTTAAATAATAAATTTAATAATTTATCCAACATTTATGTCAAAAAAAACTGGAAGTACACAATCTATGCACCAACATTAACTCATATCACACCATTTCAAATCAATCTTCTTTCTGTAATAAACAATTGGTGATAAAATATTCTGATTCATAAACTTGTGAACAAATAACTAAAGTAACAGAAAAAGATACTAGCTAGGCAAATACAAATATACATAGTAGATTTACACTACAATGATAATTATTGTTACAATTATTAGAAAATATATACATAATAATATTCACCTTTTTTGTTGCTGATGAATAAGTGCTTGACCGCTGAAGTGCGTAAATTCCCATTTTCCCAAGAGCTTCCAAAGCTTCATATGTCCGCAAGCCATCCAAAACTATGAGGCAACTCATGGATCTCAAGACGCGAAGGAGTTCTCTCCGCCACTTCTGAGTGTGGTAGCCGAGAATAAATCTTGTATTGTTACGGTTAGGAGCCTTTGGGATCTTCTTCATTAAGTTCAGTAATATGTCTCTAGGTTCAAACTCTTAAGATATAGTGACCCAAATATGGAGTTTAAAACGATTAGTTACAATGACCTTCTCATAAACTTTCTTGGCAAGAGTTGTCTGACTTATTCCTTGTACCCCCACAATCACTATGAACTTTAATCCTACCTCAAATACTATTAATAGATTCAAACTAAGCAGCCATCACATAATACTGAAGTAAATGAAATGAAACCAAATATGTGCCAACAATAATCAGTAACCCAAAAAAAAATTAATACTTAAAAATCATATGCTACTCCAATCTCATATACTAACAAACTAAAGCCAAAGAAAAAAAAAAGCCAAATTTTAGCCTTATAAATAAATGAAACCTTAGAAACATAACACTACACACCAGAAAACATTGAACCAAGTATCCTATAATTTCTCAACAACCAAACAGTTGTAACTGAATATAAGTGTCCATTCCAACTTAACATTCTAAACACTAATTAATTATAAAATAAAAAAAACACAAAATCAAACACTCAGAAAACTGAAAAGAAAATCGTACATAATTAGTTAAATTTGATTGTATGAATAAACACAAATTCATATCCCAAACTCAACAAATAACACAAATAAAGTTATTAGTATGAAAACCAATTAAATCTGAGGTCTTAAGTTAAAAGAACTAAGTGCCACAATATGAAAGTTCACCTCATATCATAACAATACTCAAAAAGGATCCTTGGATCAGGTGGACGTCACTTATCTTTTGCTTGTGCATTGAACTGCAGATGAACAAAATTGTGAGTTTAAAACTAATGCTACTTACGAAAAATGTAGATTGATCTTTACCATTTTGAGAACTTACACTCTCTGAAAGTCTTGTGTAGGATGGTCCAACCAAATACGTGAAGGAGGTCCCAGAATCAAAAAGTGTTGTGAAGTCCGAGTCAATGAGAGTAGTACCAATGCGAATTTGACTTGCTGTAATATTGTAGGTTGGATTGCAACACAGTTCATGTTATGTGGTAAAAATTTAGATTAGTAAATTAGAAGTCAACTAAATTAATAGATATTTTTATCAAAGTGAAAATTTACCACTTACTGCAGTTTGTCCACATTAAACGGGGTCTCTTCCTGGTTAGGGATTCCTTTATCTCCAAAACTAATTCTTCCAGTTCCATCATGCCCAAAACACATGGAGAAAGAATTTTCTGTATAACATTCCTTTGACAAAATGGTAGGAATTGATATCTTTTCCAAACCTAACCCAAACAAACCTTTAGGAGCTGCAACATCTAGAAATGACAAATTGAGTAAATTTTCACCGTCCGAAAACAATCAATAAGTTTTTGAAACTCAAACATGTATAATAAACTTGATTCTGAAAATTACGATCCAAATAATGTAATCCAAAAAATTAGGCATAATTACATATGAATAGCTCACACACAAAAACTTAATTTCACAATTCGAAATCAATGAATTTAGTTTTTGAAACTTTAAAATAACAACCAAAGAATGTAATCCAAAACAGAATTAGACATAATTACATATGAAGAGCTCATCTTCTGCAAAAACATATATAAAAATTCATAGAATTGGTTGTAGACAAATTGAATAAATTTTCACCGTCTAGAATCAATTAATAAGTTTTTGAAACTCAACTATGTATAATGAACTTGATTCTGAAAATTACGATTCAAATAATGTAATCTAAAGAATTAGGCATAATTACATATGAGTAGCTCACACACAAAAAGTGTAATCGAAAACAGAATTAAGCATAATTACAAATGAATAGCTCACACACAGCCAGGGGCGGACCTGCACTAGGGCAGGGGGGGCACCTGACCCCACTGAATTTTCAGGGGTCAGGGGGTCATATTAGGAAGAAAAAAAATTAAGAGGGTCATATTAGGGAAAAAAACTTAAGAGGGTCTAAACTGAATATGTATAATAAGAAACATGACCCCACTGTTATATGTTATATATATACTAAGTCAGCAGACACTAGACACTAGACAACAAAGGAAATTAACCCACCAATCCCTAATTCCCAAATCCCACTAAGTCATTAACCCAAGTACCCAACTTTTGTATTCTTCTAAGTTCTATCCAACTTTTCTCCTTTTCGGCAACTGGCAAGTGGAAGTGGCAACAGGCCAACAACGAGTCAGAGAGTGAATGTGATTCTAAGAGACCGAACACATAGTAGAGAGTCAGAATAAAGGCAACAACGTTGCCAAGAATCAATCTGAAAATTTCAAAGTATATTTTAATTTTAGTTTTTTAATTTCACAAATTTAATAATTGTTATAGGAATTTTTGTAATTGTTTATGAATTTTTCTTGTTTGTACTTTTCTAAAATTAGGGCTTTTTACTTCTTAAAGCAACACTACAACAATGAAGAGAACTCCATCAAATAAAAGTTCTTCAAGTATGTGTTTCTAATTTATTTTTACAATATTTAAATTTTATAATTTATTTTGTAATGTTACTTGTTACTTGTTAGTGGTTTAATTGAGATCTTTTATTGTTGGTGCTAACTGTTAATTACAGTACCTGACTATTCATATTGTATATTGATTTATTTTGATGTTGAATAAGTTTTTAAATATTTATTGATTGTCAGGCATGGACATACGTAATTGGGTTACAACAACTAAACGTACAAAATTTGAATCTATTCATGAAAATGTCCAAGCCGAAGGGACTAGTGACGAACATGTCACTGCTGATATTCACCAAGAAACTCACCCGCAAAGTGTTAACCTCCAAACTCACCCACAAAGTGTATCTCCTTCCCTTAATATTGAGGGGGATCCTGGTAAAAGACCACCAATAAGTTCTTATTGAAAGTATTATGCATACAAGCCAATCATGTATGATGATAAAGCATATACTGTGTAATCAATCTTATTTATTTATTAATAAAAGAATTATTTATTAAAGACATTTATTATCTACATGGTGTTGTTTTAATAATATGTGATAAACCCATAGTTTTAAGCAACGCATTTAGAATAATGATGATGATCATTCTAATGAGATCTAAATTCTTAGAAAGCTTAAAACTAAAATAGTTCCCAATCATTGGATTACTAAATTGGGGATTAGTGAATCCGGATAGATTGGTACATACGTTCTTCTTTCGTTGGATGAGGATGATTGATCTCATGATCATTTGTGTGGAGACACTAAAGCAAGTATGTAGGTGCTTATTAGAGAATAAGTTCATTTGAGCGTGACTCGCTAAGGAATTCTAAATGGAGTTTTACTTACTTGTCAATAGAATTCTGTAGTGATAGTAATGACAAATGATCCTTGAACTTGAGATCATCATAGTATCTTATATATAATGAATTACACTTTGACTTATTCCTTAAGACTCTTAGAGTATATCAAAGGGTATGCTTGGGTGTAATAAGTTATATATGAAGATAATGAATGATCAATAAAGAATTACCACCACTTCAGTAAAAGGAGAATGTCTATGTGATTCGATAAATGACAATCCGAGAATCCTTGGCGAGGTGGAATGAAATTAGAAAGTAGTTTCTAATTTGCATTCATTGGGAGTTGTTCATTTAGGAATCGAAATACATATAATTAAATAAAATAAGACTTGACGATAATTCCATGTCTTATATTTAATTGGGACATAGTATGGTGGAAGGATTGAATTGTCGGTAACTATTTACTCAAAGGTTCTTTTATGATTAATGTTGAAATCTATATTATCTGGAAAGTCGTTAATCGCTAGAGGCTTATCCCATTGTAGAATAAATATTATTTATTTAAATAAATTATTTGTTTAATTTATTTATTTAAATGAGATTAAATTGTTACAATTGATTTATTCACAACCTAGGTTTAATATGGAGAACCTAAAGGGTCACACCATAAAAGGAAGAATAATTATTTAAGAAGTTAATGGCATAATTGTAATAATATGTTAAGTATATTTAATTTAATCTATGGTGATAGAATAAATTAAATAACTTAATATTTATTATTTAATATTTTAGAAATATTAAATATAAATTAATAAGAGGAGTCTTATTAATATTATTATAATTATTATTATTTTAATTTCTAAAAGGTTTAGGAATTAATTTAATATTAGTACTCTCATTTATTCCTAATTGGATTAGGAAAGAAAATTAGTTAAAGGAGTTTAACTAATTATCCCTAATAGGATTAGGGCCCATTTAATTAAAAGAGTTTAATTAAATAAATAATACCTTATTTTAATTAAAATAGGGTTATATAATATCTTTATAAGAGAGTCTTATATTAGATATGAAATATACGTAATTCCGGGAGTTGGAGAGTACACCCTTTTCTTATTCGGATAGGAAAAACTAGGGTTTGAGCTAAAATCCTTCTTCTTGAATAATTCCTCTTCTTTGGTGGATCACTATAGAGGCCACACACTTGGGTGGCTTACATTGATCAAAGGAAGGAATCTACCCTGAGATTCAAGGAGATCGCGAGAAGTGGGAGGTGAACTCGTCTGCGAGGAAGCTTTCGTTTCTACAGGTATGATTTCATAATTTCTTATTCTTCGTTTTAATTAATAATATGCATAAAGGATGATCCGGTAATTGGTTTGTGAAAAATTTTAAAATCGATTTTATCTCGCTTATTACGTTTTTGCAATTTGATTCTTCTTTGATTTTCACTAAAACCCGATGATTGGTATCGAGCCAAACTTTATGCGAATTATTAATTATTTTGATTCCATATATGTATGGGTATGTATTTAGAATAATTTATTGGGCATAATTTGTTGTATAAAATTATTATTTTATGAAAAAAAAAAAAAAAAAAACCGTAGCTTGAATAAATAAAACCAGTGACCTCTTTGTCATCGCGTTATACAAGGTTCTGTTTTTCTTTTTTTCGACCGACCAAGTGGCGAAATGCGACTTGTAGCGTGATGATTTTTTTTTTTTTTTTGGTCACGTGGCTGATTTTTACAAGGGTGGTTTCTCATCTTGTCATTCACACATGATAGCAGGTGAAGGTTTACTCAATTAATATTTAATATATCAAGTGGTTGATTTTATTATTTGAGGTGTACAAGAATTGCTTTACTGCTAAGTCTGCTATCCACGATTTAAAAAAAAAAAAAAAAAAAATTTTGGCATGAATCAAGAGATCCACGTGGCAGTTTGGATCCAGGATATCAAAAGTGGTCCGGCCATTCTTTTTGAAAGAGGAGGAGCATGACTTTTATTATTTATATATATATATATATATATAATTGTTATATATATATATATATTAATTTTAATAATTTTCTAATTAAAATAAAGAGTTTATTTTAATCTTGAAATTGGATTTCATCAACATAAAATTGCCCATTAAATGATACTCGTATATATATGGAATGATTTAATTTATTGATACATATGATGATATGTATGATAATAAATGGGATTGATTATGGATGATTGACCAATATGATTGGATTTATTTTAGTTGGATGTTTGAATGAATGGGTTTTATTAAATGGGGTCTGCGTACCTGCGTCTTTTCTCGTTTTCTTCTTGATGTAAATTCTATTTCTCTCCATGTACTTCCCTCGATCACGATCAAGGTTTCTATTTAAATTAAATAGTTTAATGTAATAGGATTAGTTAGAATTTTTTAGAAGAACCGAAGACCAAGATCAAGGAGCGCTTGAAGACCCGTTTGTAATGGAGCCCGGGTTTAAATGTAATAGTTATATTTAAATGTTTATTCTTGCACCTAGGGTTTGACCTTTTGGTTCACTTGGTGGCTCTAAAGAACCAAACTAGAATAAAAGTCCATAATCAATCCGGGTAGAATATAGTATTCTATATATGTATGCATGCTAGTATTATATATTATATATTATGCAAAAACATGATTACATGTTTAATAATATGACGCGTATTTTATATATATATTTGCATGCGCATTAAACAAGATGAGACAAATAATAACAAATCCTCAAAGTTTTTATTAAGTCTTAAGCGTTCAAAGATATTTAGAATATCGAGCGTCGCTTCTTTCTAGCATGATAAAATTAATAGAGTATTAAATATTTAATATGAGTTTGTTGTGTCACCACAAGGCAAGTATTAAGTATTTAAGATGTTAATTTATCACATTTGATGCTTATAAAGAAAATTGAACAATATTGTTTTGTTGTGTCACCACAAGGGCGATATTTTTCTTTTTTGAATATATGGAAGTGCTAGGTTGGACTTAACTTAGATAATTTTGATTCGGATGTGCCACCACTGATCAAAATAATCAAAGAGGCAAAACATAAGGAGTTACATGTTGATGTAATTGACAAGGAGTTGTCTACCTATTTATTTATATATAGTTTTTGTGTCACCACAAGGCTATATATATTTGAAATGGGATCCTTATTCTCACTAGCAAAAAACTTTAATTAGATTTTGCGAACTATATAAATGAGGTAATATAGTTTGAAGAAAATAGTGGGAGATACCAATATAAAATAAGACCTAATTTATTTTGGTAATTAATTAAATGAATGTTTGCTAAAATATTGTCTTTTACATGCGAATTTTGAAAATGTCACATTCACTAATTTCAACTGCTGAAGCATACTTGATCTTAACAAACCGGCCAGGGATCAAGAACTACACGGATTTGGTTAAGGAATCGAGAATTGTTCTCACCTCTTTGAAAAGATTTCTTATGTCCTAAATTCGCCCGTACTGCAAAAAGTTGCGAGGCGACCTCTGAGGAAGAGATTGCTACTTTTAAGCAATGGCAAGATGATGCATCGTGGCTCGATGCATCATCTTCGCATCCATGAAAGAACTTGCTTCGTCACAAAGACGAAAAACATGGATGCTCTCTACTATCTTTCTGCACCTTGGAGAGTTGTATGGTGAGCAAAGTAGGGATCGCTAGATATGAAATATCTAAGGAGCTCTTCCGATCTCGGATGACCGAGGCACCTTCTTGAGATTGAGACTCATGTCCTAAAGATGATCAATCTGATTGAGCGTCTTGGGCGACTTGGGTTCGTCGTGGATGGGGAGTTGAGTCAAGATTTAGTCTTGCGATCGACTCCCGACACCTTCTCACAATTTGTTGTGAATTTTCACATGAATAAGTTGGATGTCGACTTGCTCAATTACTTAACATGTTGAAAAGCTGCTGAAGGTCACTTCCCATCCAAGAAGAACCATGTCTTCTTCGGTGGATGATTCTTCCAAGAAAGGAAGAGGCCCAAGGTATCTTCCGAAAGGAAGAAATCCAAGAAGGCTAAGGGAAAGGCGAAAGTGAAGGATCAAAAGAAACACGATCCAACTAGCAAAGGAATTTGCTTCCATTGCAATAATGGAGTCACTTTGGAAGAGGAACTGCAAGGATTATCTCGTGAAACAAAAGCGAAAAGCTTGGAGAAGCTTGAATCCTAATCAAGGTTTGTTTATGATTGAAATTAATTTTTCCGAAAGTCAATCTTCTACTTGGGTATTGGATACCGGATGTGGTTCTCACATATGTAATAATATCGCAGGATTTCGAGTAAGTAGAAAGTCGAAGCAAGGATGAGGTCGTCCCTACGAGTGGGAAATGGAGCAAAGGTTGCTGCATTAGTGTATGTAGGACTTATTGTTTAAGACCGCTTTGAGGCGAGTTCATTAATTTAAATAATTGTTATTTTGTTCCAAATATCATTAGAAACATTATTTCTATCTCTCGTATTGGATATGGATGGTTTTAATATTATAATAAAGAACAACAATTGTTCCATTTATAATGATAATGTTTTATATGGTATTGGTAATTTCTGAAATGGACTTTATATACTTGACTTGCATGAAAATATATTTCAAATTGAACAAACTAAGAAAAGGAAAAGAGATGATGTTAATTATACCTTCATGTAGCAATCAGTAGACTCGGTCATATTAATGAAACAAGATTATCCAAGTCAGCATAAAGATGGGCTCTCTAGAGCTATCGATTATGAATCATATCCAACCCGTGAATCTTGTCTCATGGGGTAAAATGACTAAATCTCCTTTTAGTGGAAAAGGAGAAAGAGTTCTGAGTTGTTAGGGTTAGTACACACGGATGTATGTGGACCCATGTGACAACGAGCATACGAGGAGGGTATTCTTATTTTATTACATTCACCGACGACCACTCAAGATTTGGATATGTGTATTTAATGAAATACAAATCTGAATCATTTGAAAAGTTCAAAGAGTTCGTAAGTGAAGTTGAGAAGCAAAGCTGGTAAGAGTATTAAGATTCTTCAATCGATCGAGGAGGAGAATACTTAAGTGGTGAGTTTCTCGATTGTCTCAAAGAAAATGGTATAATCTCACAATGGACTCCACCGGGGACGCCCACAAATGAATGGTGTATCTGAAAGGAGAAATCGAACATTGTTGGACATGGTTCGATCTATGATGAGCTTCTGAGACCTTCCGGTTTCATTCGGGGATATGCCTGAGAATCGATCATACATCTACTTAACAAGGTACCTACAAAATCCGTCCCAAGACCCCATATGAGTTATGGACGGGGAGGAAACCAAATCTTAAGCATGTTAAGACTTGGGGTTGTCCAAATTATGTCAAAAGTTTGAAAAGCGATAAAGTCTGCAGACTAGATCCGACAAATGTAGATTTGTGGGATACCCTAAAGAAACATCGGGTATTATTTCTATCATCCAACCGATCAAAAGGTGTTTGTTGCGAAACATGCGCCTTCTTGGAAAAGGAGTTTATCCTTGAAGGGGTCGATTGGGAGTAAGATATATCTTGAAGAAGTTCAAGAACCATAAAATACTACTGAGATCAAAGTGAGGTACCTAACCAAGTAGAGATTCCTTCATACCACACCCTATTCAGTAAATCTGGAAGAGTACCAAAAGATGCCAGACAGGTATGGACTTGTCATAGAAGATGACAATGAGGTACGATCATAGATGATGATGATCCATTGAATTACTGAACAAAGGCTATGAGTAGTAAAGACTCGGAGAAATGGCAAAAGCCATGAAATCCGAGATGGACTCCATGTATGAGAACCAAGTATGGACTTTGGTCTCACCACCAAGGCATTAAGCTTATTGGGTGTAAATGGGTCTTTAAAAGAAAGATTTGGAAGCGGGACGGCAAGGTAGAGACCTATAAGGCCCGGTTGGTTGCAAAAGGTTTCAAACAAAGACAAGGAGTTGACTATGATGAAACCTTCTCACCAAATGTAATGCTCAAGTCCATTCGGTTTTGCTTGCGATTACGACTTACCACTGACTACGAAATCTGGCGGATGGACGTGAAAACGGCCTTCCTCAATGGGAAACTTGAGGAGGATGTGTATATGACACAACCGGAGAGGATTTGTTTCAAAGGTTGGAACAAATCAAGTCCGTAAGCTTCTGACGATCCATTTATGGATTAAAGCAAAGCTTCTCATAGGTGGAACATCCGTTTTGATGAGACAATCAAAAGTTTGATTTTATCAAAAATGAGGATGAACCATGTGTGTACAAGAAGGTTAGTGGGAGCGTTATTTCATTCCTTGTATTATATGTTGATGATATATTACCGATAGGGAAATGATATTCCTATCTTGCAAACAATTAAAATCACAGTTATCTAAACACTTCTCCATGAAGGACTTGGGAGAAGCATCCTATATTTTGGGGATAAAGATCTATAGAGATAGATCTAATAGGATGTTTGGCTTATCCCAAGGAACGATACATTGACATGATGCTAAAAAGGTTTAGCATGGAAGATTCCAAAAGAGTCTCTCATGCCGATGAGCCATGGAATACATCTCTCCAAGAAACAAGCCCCAAAGACACTGAGGAGAGAGAAACCGCATGAGTAAGATTCCTTATGCTTCAAAGATAGGATCTATCATGTATGCGGTATGATATGTACTAGACCAGGATGTCGCTTTCGCACTTAGTGTATAACAAGCGATATCGGTCGAATCCGGGAGAAGAACAACTTTGAAGCGGTGAAAAATATCCTAAAGTACTTAAGAAGAACTAAGGATGTATTTCTTGTTTACTACGGTGGAGTGCGAATAAAAACTAGAAGGCTTCACAGACTCAAGTTTTCAAACAGACCAAGATGACAATAAATCCGTTTGGGTATGTGTTTACCTTAAACGGTGGCGCGATGAGTTAGAAAAGTTCCAAGCAAAGAAACGATTCTTTGATTCAATGATAGAGGCAGATATATAGGCTGCAAGTGAAGCTCGCAGCGAAGTCGTTTGGATGAAGAAGTTCATTACCAACTTGGTGTGGTTCCTAGCATTAAAGGACCAAATGCCTTTATTCTCGTGACAACACTTTGAGCCGCATTGCATGCTAAGGAACCCAGTCTCATCGTAAATCCAAACACGTGTTCATGGCGATTTCATTTGATCGAGAGACCATTGAAAGAGGAGGCGTCATACTGGAGCGTGTGGACTCTCAAGACAATATTGCGAGATCCATTTACTAAAGCGTTAACACAACAAAGAAGCCGATCGTCACTTAGAGAAGATGGGTATGAGATACCACGGCGATTGGCTTTAGTGCAAGTGGGAGATTGAAAGTATTATGCATCTGAAGCCAATCATGTATGATGATAAAGCATATCTTGTGTAATCAATCTTATTTATTTATTAATAAAAGAATTATTTATTAAAGGCATTTATTATCTACATGGTGTCTTTGTTTAATAATATGTGATAAACCCATAGTTTTAAGCAACGCATTTAGAATAATGATGATGATCATTCTAATGAGATCTAAATTCTTAGAAAGCTTAAAACTAAAATAGTTCCCAATCATTGGATTACTAAATTGGGATTAGTGAATCCTGATAGATTGGTACATCGTTCTTCATTTCATTGGATGAGGATGATTGATCTCATGATCATTTGTGTGGAGACACTAAAGCAAGTATGTAGGTGCTTATTAGAGAATAAGTTCACCGAACGTGACTCGCTAAGGAATTCCTAATGGAGTTTTACTTTTTGTCGATAGGAATTCTCAGAAGTGATAATAAGACAAATGATCCTTGAACTTGAGATCATCATAGTATCTTATATATAATGAATTACACTTTGACTTATTCCTTAAGACTCTTAGAGTATATCAAAGGGTATGCTTGGGTGTAATAAGTTATATATGAAGATAATGAATGATCAATAAAGAATCTACCACTTCAGTAAAAGGAGAATGTCCTATGTGATTCGATAAATGACAATCCGTGAATCCTTGGCGAGGTGGAATGAAATTAGAAAGTAGTTTCTAATTTGCATTCATTAGGGAGTTATTCATTTAGAAATCGAAATACATATAATTAAATAAAATAAGACTTGTGATAATTCCATGTCTTATATTTAATTGGGACATAGTATGGTGGAAGGATTGAATTGCATTTCAAGAACTATTTACTCAAAGGTTCTTTTATGATTAATGTTGAAATCTATATTATCCGGAAAGTCGTTAATCATTAGGGAGGCTTATCCCTATTGTAGAATAAATATTATTTATTTAAATAAATTATTTGTTTAATTTATTTATTTAAATGAGATTAAATTGTTACAATTGATTTATTCACAACCTGGTTTAATATGGAGAACCTAAAGGTACACACCATAAAAGGAAGAATAATTATTTAAGAAGTTAATGGTATAATTGTAATAATATGTTAAGTATATTTAATTTAATCTATGGTGATAGAATAAATTAAATAGCTTAATATTTATTATTTAATATTTTAGAAATATTAAATATAAATTAATAAGAGGAGTCTTATTAATATTATTATAATTATTATTATTTTAATTTCTAAAAGGTTTAGGAATTAATTTAATATTAGTACTCTCATTTATTCCTAATTGGATTAGGAAAGAAAATTAGTTAAAGGAGTTTAACTAATTATCCCTAATAGGATTAGGGGAGCCCATTTAATTAAAAGAGTTTAATTAAATAAATAATACCTTATTTTAATTAAAATAGGGTTATATAATATCTTTATAAGAGGAGTCTTATATTAGATATGAAATATACGTAATTCCGTGAGTTGGAGAGTACACCTTTTAACTTATTCGGATAGGAAAAACTAGGGTTTGAGCCAAATCCCTTCTTCTTGAATAATTCCTCTTCTTTGGTGGATCACTATAGAGGCCACACACTTGGGTGGCTTACATTGATCAAAGGAAGGAATCTACCCGGAGATTCAGGAGATCGCGAGAAGTAGGAGGTGAACTCAGTGCACTGAGGAAGCTTCGTTTCTACAAGGGTATAATTTCATAATTTCTTATTCTTCGTTTTAATTAATAATATGCATAAAGGATGATCCGGGTAATTGGTTTGTGAAAAATTTTAAAATCTGATTTTATCTCGCTTCCGCTACGTTTTGCAATTTGATTGCTACTTTGATTTTCACTAAAACCTGACACTTATCCTGCTAGTGAAAGAGAGAATTTTCGAAGAAATTATTTACTTAGGGTCCCAACTCAACCAATACCTCACAAATTTCCAGAAACACTACTTAGTGGAATTGCTCGTAAATTCAACAAGAATTGGTACAAAAAATATCAAAATTGGTTGGAATATAGTTTGAGTGAAGATGCTCTATTTTGTTTGTGTTGTTACCTATTTAAAATTGATCATGGTAACCAAGGCGGTGGGGATGCATTTGTTGGCGAGGGATTTAGAAATTGGAAGAAAATGGACAGATTGGAAATACATGTTGGAGATCATGGTAGTGTTCATCGAAAATGTGAACAGGCTTGTCGTGATTTATTGAATCAACCTCAACGCATATGTAAGACCCCGAATTTTATGAAATAAAGTATTCAATTTTTCTATTCAGTAAATGGTTAAATTGATAAAAGTTAAAGTTAAGGGTGATATATGAAATTTTTTTTCAAAATACGCAGGGGGGTATAAAGTATTCATTGTTGTGGGAATATTCGTTTGGTCGTGGAATATTCTTTACGTTGGAGAATATTAAATATTTACGCCAAGTAGCGATCATTGTGGGCCCCATAATGTAATAACTGCGTGGATGAAGAAAACGACAAAATTAAGTTTTTATAAATAACGGCGTAATCGTTCTCAAGTAACAACTTGTTGAATACCCGATGGTTAAAATACGATAATATGCGTGTTTGCACGATGGCACCTGGTTTTACGATATTTTTGAATTATTGATCCTTACATAAGAAGCACTTTACTCAATAATTATTACGGTAATTACTTTATTCAATATTTTTATTTATTGATTCAATAATTGCTACGTTGAAATTTTATATTATTATTGTTCAATAATTGTCACTTTTTGAGATTTCTCATTATCGGATCAATAATTCATATTATTCGAATAATATTATTAGATAGCACTATTGGCAATGTCTAGAAAGTTACGTCTAGGGAGAGGTTTGGTCACCTAATTGCAAGGCCAAGAAGGAGAAATTCTTATTGGAAAGCCCCCTCTTTCCTGGGAACAGCCTGGTTGTCATAAATGTGATTCTATAATATTATTTGTGAATAATTAATTATTGATTCATATGATAAGGAAATATTTATTTTATATGAATATAAATGATGGATTTATTTATGTGGTTATTAATGAAGGAATTAATGCTGAGATGTTTTATTTGTATTTTGTCGGATTGGAGGTATTAAAAGATCAAATCGGTGTTATTCTGACTTTATTGTGTGAGTTATAATATTTAATCCATTTGTTGGATCGTTGTAATTTTTGGATATGTTATACATATATAAGTTGAGTATATGTCCACAAATTTTGAACCGTTAAAAATGAACGTATGATTTGTTATGAATTTTAAGAGGTAATCGATTCTTGAAATTAGGTTTTGGTGGAAAATTCTAGAATTGAGTGGGCCCCACTCTTGGTTGTTAGGGAAGATGGCTGATTTTTGGTGGGTGGAATAGTAGCGTGTAAAAGCCATCGTGTTGCGGAGTTAAGTCTTCTTGGCGTGCTAACATTTTCCTATAAATAGAGGGCTAAGTTAGAATTGAAAATCACACCGTAAACAAGTTTTCTCTCTCTCTCTCTCTATATTATCGAAGCGTATTCTTGTGAGTATTTTGAGTATACTTTGAGTATTGTTAGATGGTGCAAGTTCCTTCAAAGACTATATCGTGTGTTTCAACTAGAAGTCTTGTCTTTCGAGGTAAGGGATATTATTTTTTTTCGTAATGATATTATTTCTTGAATATCATTATCTTTGAAATGTTGATCTGAGTTTTTATCAAATTTGGAACTTTTTCATATGGGGGTTACTATTCATGAGTTACTATTCATGAGTTACTATTCATGAGTTACTATTCACGAAAGTTACTATTCATGAGTTACTATTCACGAGTTCTTATTCACGAGTACTATTCATGAAGCGTGAAAATGTTTTTTTTGGAATTTCTATCTTTTGGTGTCGAGTTACTATTCACGTATCTTGGCACTATTCACGATATCTGACACTATTCACGATACTGATGCTATTCAATAGAAAAATGAAATTTCTTCTTTTAAGTCTAAAATATCTATTACGGATACTAGCTTTGATTGTATCCATGTTTTGATCATTCTTGAATTTTACACCACTATGATTATTTTTGAGGTATTTTTGACGGATAAAACCAAGTATGAATCCTTAATCCTTAATCCTTGTCATTTTGTTTCACCGGATTCGTTCTTTAAAAATATTTTTCATCATCCTCGGTCTTAAATGATGATATTATTGAATATCTTTGGCACATGGTGCAAAGATGAATGATTTCTCAAGAATATCTTTGGCTCAGTAGTGCAAAGATGAGCGGTGTTTAAATGAACATGACCAACTGATGAATATCTTTAGCCATGAGTGCAAAGATGAATTATTGATGAATATCTTTTGCTCGTAATGCAAAGATGACTTTGTTGTTGAATATCTTTAGCCAAGAGATGCAAAGAAGATGAATTATTGATGAATATCTTTTGCTCAGTGTCTGAAGATGACTGTTGTTGAATATCTTTAGCCGTGAAGTGCAAAGATGAATTATTGATGAATATCTTTTTGCTCGTAATGCAAAGATGACTTTTGTTGTTGAATATCTTTAGCTTTGTAGTGCAAAGATGAATTATTGATGAATATCTTTGGCTTGTAATGCAAAGATGACCCGTTGTTGAATATCTTTAGCTTTTGTAGTGTAAAGATGAATCTGTTGATGAATATCTTTGGCCCGTGGTGCAAAGATGAATTTATTAGTATGATTATGAGCAGGAACTGTGATTTGGTATAACCATGATCTTTGATGTTTCGAGTAAAGACAAGTGATGAAAATTATCTTTGTCTTGGATGAGGAAAGGAATTTAGAACTACAATTACGATTATGAGTTATACACGTGATTGTGGGCGAAATTGTTGATTGATGTTACGAGGATAAAACATTGTTGGTGGATTTTTAACATGGAGAAGACAATAGACTTTATAGTCTATTTGACTCTTCTAATGGATTGCTTTCATTCCACTGCAACTATGGTTGAAAAGTTTTATCATCTACCATATGTTCTAAATCTACGATTTATTCTTGATGAAGACTATTGATAATTTATTTATCTTTAGTCATAATATTCTTTATCGAGCTAGTTGTGCTTTCACCCTTTTGTTTCACAATTCCTTTCGTAATAAAGGTGTAGGTTTGGTCGAGCGGGGATAGCGAGGAATAGAGTGGTGGTCTATAGATGTTGAGGGTGAGGTGAATTTAACTTGGAAGGGTGTTTTGTCACTATCATACAAGATGTCTAATGACATACAACCTCGTGTTATCTTAAGACATGGTTGTGCTCATCCACTTGCTTGAGTATATTTACAAGCACTACCTATATAATCTTGGTGTTTGTTTGGAGTATAATACCCAATTAGAGACAAATGGAGATAATGATATGTCAAGAAAGACTCACCATTGGGAAGAATATGATAATAATCTTCTCATTTTTCTTTGGGGTTTATTGGGTCAACCAAGGATAATTCTGCGGGCCATATGATATCTACCATAACCTAAAAGCATGGCCTCCCATGTATGAAGGTTTCTTGAGCACTTCCCAAAGATTCTAATTTCTAAAAGCAGCTTTTGACTATACCTTTATGTAAGGTGTCATTGTGACGTACATGAGTTGGTATATATTTGTATCCAAACTCACAAAGATATATGTGTTGTTATATTTTGCACGACAATTGTTGTAATAAAGTTGTAGTTGTTTTTCGTACCATATATTTGGCGACTCAGAATGGGTTGGATGGAATGAACCTATTTTGGGGTTGTCACAGCATAGATATCAATCTTGCTAACATAACTGAGCAACAAAGGATTGATTACCGTCTTCGATTGCTCGCATCAGTTATATGTGTTAGGTTTCTTTTAAAAGAAGGATTGCGTTTTCATGGTCACGATGAGTCAAGGGTTCAAGAAAACGAGGGCTATTTATTTCTCAGCTAGAGTTTCTTTCGGAAAACAATGATGAGGTGCGTAAAATTGTCCTAAAAAATGCTCCAGAGAATCATAAATTGATTGCACACTCAATTCAAAAAGATATTTGTAGAGCCGCTGCATTTTTGACTACACAAGCTATCATTAAAGAAATTGGGGATGGGTTTTTTTCTTTGCTGGTTGATGAGGCTCGTGATACATCAATCAAAGAACAAATGGCAGTGGTTTTACGATATGTGGACAGGTATAGTTGTATAATTGAGCGATTTCTTGCCATTATTCATGTTCCTGAAACTTCTGCTTTGACACTAAAAGCTACTATTGATTAACTTTTTTCTAAACATGGATTGAGTATATCACGTCTTAAGAGTTTAATATTATCTGAAAATCCATGTGTTTTCTACATTCATTGTTTTGCACATCAGCTTCAGTTAACACTTGTTGCAGTTGCTAAGAAACATAAGTCATTATGTTCTTTCTTTGATTATCTTGGATTGTTAGCAAATGTTGTTGGGGCTTCTTGCAAACGAAAAGAAATTCTCCGATTGAAGCAATTTCAAAAAATAGTAGAAGGAGTTGCTAGTGGCGAAATCAAGAGTGGACGAGGTTTGAATTAAGAAACAACAATAAAATGACCTGGAGAAACGCGTTGGAGTTCACATTTTAAAACAATTTTGAGTGTTATTACCTTGTTTTCTCCAATAATGGATGTGCTCGAGTTTGTAGCAGATGATGTTGAAGGGGAGAAAAGTACATAAGCTAGTACATTTTTAAAATTCATGCATGATTTTGAGTTTGTGTTCTTGTTACACTTATTGAAAGGAGTCATGGGAATTACAAATGACTTATCACAAGCCTTACAGAGGAAAAATCAAGACATCGTAAATGCAATCGCTCTTTTCAATGTAACCAAGCAACGATTACAATGCATGAGAGAAAACTGAGATGATTTGTTTAGCGGAAACTTGTGTATTTTGTGCATTACATAACATAGTTGTCCCGAGGATGAAGGATATTTTTGTGTTTTCAGGAAGACCACGACGCAATATTGAAGAAATCACAAACCTTCATCGCTTTAGGGTTCAATTATTTTTCACAGTGATTGATAGTCAACTTGGGGAGTTGAATGACCGTTTTGATAACACAAATACAGAGTTACTTTCAAGTATAGCATGTCTTGACCCACGTGACTCTTTCTCGGCATTTGACAATAAAAAATTAATTGAATTTGTGAAACTTTACCCTTCAGAATTTGATGATATGGAACTTTTGGCACTTGATGGTCAACTCCAAAATTATATTGTGGATATGAGAAACGATTCCAATTTTTCGAGTATAAAAGGAATTGGTGAATTGGCTCAAATGTTGGTTCGTAAAAGAAAGGATGATGTGTATCCCCAAGTCTATTTGTTCTTTGAAATTGGCTCTCTTTTTTGCCCGTTTCTTCTTCGCAATCGTTGAAAGGACATTTTCACCATGAATATCGTGAAGAATGAACTCCGTAACTAAATGGGAGATGAATGGATGAATGATTTGTTTAGTAACATACATTGAAGCGTGATATTTTTTAACTATTAAAATGAGGCTATCATGCAACAATTTCAAGCAATGAAACCTCGAAAAATGTTATTATAAACAATATTTGAGGATTGTTTAGTTTTGTAAGTTATTTTATGAAATTTTTATTCGTAAGAAATTTTTTTCTCGAGTTTGACCCCACTGAACTATCGATCTGGATCCTCCCCTGCACACAGCAATGCGTGAGAGAGATACCTCATAATTTAGATAATCCTAGCCTCACTTACTTATCATCTACCAATTTTATACCAGTTCAGAACAGAGATATGTAGAGAGAGAAACATAAATATAGCATTGAGTAGTGCTTATTAGTTTTAGAGATTCGATGAATCAGAATAGAGAGTGAGAGATGACGGGTTCAATTTTGAAGAGATGGAGTGAAATCATCAGATGAAACAACTGCTCGGCCTTCGTTATGATCGGGAAGCTTCGTCTGATCGGAATAACTGCAGAAAGAATGGGTAATACAGAGGGGAATAGAAACCCTAGAGCGAGAGAGATAGGGGAGAAGAGTGGATAACACAGATCAGCGAGAAGATGATGGAAAAATAGAAGAGTTATACACACCTTTAAGCATTGTAGATTAATTGTTGTCTACAATATCCATTGGTCTGATGATGAGATTGAGATGGGAGATCAAACCGATTGATTCATTAGTGATGAAAAGATGAAGAGATTTGGGTGTATTTATAGAGGAGTAGGCAAAGAGATGGGTAGATGAAGAGGAAGAGATGCTCGTTCGATTTGAAGAAGATAAAGAGATAAATAGATTGAACGATGACCAATTCTAACAAAATTGATTGAGTTAACTCTTAATAATTCAAGAGTTGACTCACTAATTTTTCAAATTAAAAGGACCGGTCTTACTTTATTTATATATAAGGTATTGATATATAAATCTAATATATAAATTCGGAGGAAAGTTTTGGCGTAAACAATTTGTCAAAGCCTTTTGGCTTCTAAATATGTCCTTCAACTTTTAAGATAATTCATTTTTTTTTTAAAAATAAATAAAAAATAAATTATTTAATCATTTAAATTTATAAAAAAATTATTTTATCCCGGTGGTGGTATGTATAATGTGGCAACCCGCAGGCACGGCCACGAAGACTAATTAACCAAGGTCATGTAATGTAACTCGAATTAACAAAGGGACTTGTCTATCCCATCAAAAATGGTGGTCAGTTCTTAAACCTCTTTCAAAGTAACAAAAAGCTTCAATCTAATTCAAAATTCATTAGCCCGGTTTCTCATTCTTCTTATCCGTGATCGATCTAGACAGATCAGCTCATGTATAGATACGTCCTTAATTGTTTTTTGCAGTTAAAATAAAATTTATTATTATTATTTTTCAATTGAGATTTATTTTTATCTCGAAGAAAGTTATTAGCTTTTAGTCCGTCCGATACATTCTAAAAAACAAAAAAATTTGAAAGAAAAAATATATACGAATGAGTAGTGATTTCTCAAGAAAATAAGTTATCCAAGGTGGTAGTCTTATATTTTAAAATGAACAAGTAGTATATTCTTGTATGATATTTCATTTTAATTACTAGAATTAAGTTGCTCGATTTGCTTAAGAGTGACAATTAATTTTGTAGAGGGCCTTTGTTAGGCCTAGTAATTAGTTCAAGTTCCATAATTTACATTATCTAATAGGGAAATTAAATAAAAAGGTCGACGACGTATATAAGATTGATCCGTATTCACTCTATTTCTTTAATGAAAATTCATATTAATTTCAGGTATATGTTTTTCCCTCCTAAAGGACTCTAGCTAGCTAGGGAGACGTACAACAAAAATAAATACACGCCAATGTGACTCTTAATTAGGTTTGGATGGATGATCTTCCTTATTAAAACCTTCGTGTAGCAAGCTAGTATATTTATAGATTCAAATATATATAGTAGTGTACACATATAAATTAAAAAGCTAGAGACGGTGCTGGTGACTCGATGAACTTCTCAGTTGACACCGGTCCGGGTGCAGCCAGAAACTTCCCAGGAGTTGTCGGTCCAGGTGCCACAATTCCTGAGTTTTTTATCTCCGCCATCCCGCGACGTGCATTTTCTCCTTGTGCTTGGCACAATTTTGGAAGATACACCCCTGCCAAAAGGATAAAAATGAAAAATAGAACTAGTAAACATAAAAGCAATGCTCGAAATTTCGCCCGCCCGAATATTTAGACTTGATTTATGTAGATTCCACTAGTGTGACATATATATATATTTAGAGCCTTGACATAGTCGACTAGATACAATATGTAACAAGCTATTCTACGTAAAATGAATGAAAATATAGGCCATATAAATCTATATATATATACACGTACCTTCACCGGCAGCAAGATTGAAGTAAAGATCAACAATGTTGGGGCAACTGTTGTAGCACGGAGTGGAGCAAAGGTTTTGTGTGAATTGCGCCTCAAGAAGGGAGTCGGATGAAATTCCGAGCACGTTCCTCTCTAGGCCGCAAGATTGGATACACGCGTCAGTTTCAATCCAATTCTTGAGCTTATTATCAGTAGCCTCAATCTCTGAGCTGCGACAAGTATAAGCTTCCTCTCCACTCCTACACACCCGCTGCTCAAGCACACACCGCTTCCCACTAGAAGATATCGCGAAAGCACACGAATCTTTGTTCAAATTCTCACATTTTATCATGTTACTTCCTACAAAATCACAATCCAAAAACCAAAATTAATATATATTTAACATAATTATATAATCAAAGTAAGAAACATATATAGGTACAAATTAAATAGCAAGCATATATATATATATATATATATATATATATATATATATATATATAATTTTTTTAACTAATAACTTATAATAATGTTACCTAAGGTGCCTTGTATGCATAAGGCCAGTGCAAGAGCCAAAATAGCCAAATAAGAAGCCATTGATGTGTGATTAGTGGTGGCTTTTGATTGAGCTTGTCCGAATAATTAATAATGCTGTGAAGATAGATAGCTATTTATAGTACTTGTTATGGACAGTAGTACGTGTTAAATTAGGGGGAAAATATATGTGGGATCAATTTGACTAACTGCAGCAGCATGCATACGCACCCCTACTCTGGCCTACTACTTGGTTAGGAATAATGACGAAGCTAGCCTAGCCACCTATCTATCTTCCCATGTGTGCAACCCACAAGAAATTTCACTAGTTAATTGAGAATCGATAACTCGATCGATCGCTAGCTAGCTCATAGTCAAAATCTCCGCTAGTTATGGCTTACCAATTGGGGCAAGAATTCCGCATGTTTGTGGAATACGTAGCAGGGTTAGGCCTTGCTAGTTAATTTCTTCTTTTTGTTGTACTCTTTGAAAATACTTAAAAAGAGTTCACATCTCCGATCAAAACACACACACACACACACTGTGTTGACAAGTTCCAGCATGTCTTGTCATGCACGCACAAGTCCCACAATACTGGAACGACAAAACATAATGTGACTTGACCCTGCCTGCCTATTAATTCCTAAAATAAAAATAAAAATAAAAACAAAAACAAAAGATATTGTCTCAAATCGTCCGAATGTTGGTTTACATATGTGACGCCCCCAAAATTAGGTATACATCACTCATCTTGGGTAGTCGATATACTAGATGCAATTTAAATCTGAACTTAATAATATAACTGCCGGTATGCAATACGACGTAAATCGTGAGTTGAATCTGAATATTATCTACTAAATATTATACTAAAAGGAAATTCTCATTACAATTATTATCACACTATTTCAAAGAATAGTAAGGACTACTAATCTTATCCTACTCACCATTTCTCCGCTCCTCGACTGTCGTCAAAAATTATGTTCTCATTTCGCTGAAGAGAATAAAAAAAAAGGGTGAAATTCAATCAAATTTCAAGTAAAATATTATGACTAAGATAATGCGAGAATAAATTATCATTAGCGTTCAACAAATGTTAAACCGATAAAATATAATAAACATCAAGTTTAAGCTAGCGGTGAACAATGAATCCATTAAAAGAGTCAAGTAGAAAATAAAATCTACTATCTTTTATGATTTAAAAGGTTTTTTATCATCATATATATTGAGACTCAAACTTTAATAAATAATCCACGTCATCGAATCACCCCGCACTACTGGCCAGGATATTCTTTTTAAGATCATCGACCACAATTATTCAATGCACTACTGGGCAAGAATAGTTGTGTATTCATTAATAATTAATGATCATGCCAACAATCATTCATCATCGCACTACTACTAATCGGCGAGGATTTTTACCACATCATTTGTAACATTACGATTAACACGATTACACGAATAGTCTGCCTCGTAATAATCATACCAAGTCCATCTACGCACTGGTACGCCAGATGACTTTAAAAAAATATAAACGTGAGGATGATGATGAACGATATAAGAATTCAATAAAACAAGTTCAAGAATTATTTTATCCAAGGAATTATTAACGTCCCAAATTGTCAACACGACATCGCTTTATTTTGTAAAGTAAAATTCAAGAATGATCGTAAGAATATTTTCATGAAAAGATCTTTAGATGAAACGAAATATCGAGGATATTCTACTAATTTCATGGAAAGATAGAAGTCAAAGTTTTAACCAACCCAGTATAATAAAGAATGGAATAACAAAAGAAATCACCACGTAAATGCAGATTTCTTGTGACAGTTTATTCCAACAAAATAATAATAACGGAACAGAATCGTCGTGAAATTCACACCGATGCGATGTTCCAATGAATAATAAAGACGGAACAGGATCCGGTGTAAAACACATGATAGGATATTCCAACGAAATGATAAAGACGGAACAAGTCCTCCAGGTGTAACACCTTGATGAGGATGTTCCAACAGAATAATAAAGATTTAACCAAGTCCCAGGTGTAAAATACTGTGACGGATGTTTCAACGAATAATAATAATAAAGACGGAACCAGTCCCGTAAAACACACGATGACAGGATGTTCCAATGAATAATAGAAGAATGTCACCAAGTATAGGAAACCACGTTATACTGAGTTATTCCAATGAATAATAATAATAAGCGATGGAATAACAACAGCTTCTCTTACATGAATAAGAAAAAATAACACCCTTTTAGAAGACAACAAATAATATTCCATACCTGAAGAAGCTGAATATTGGCGAAGTGAAGTAGCGAATCTTTTCTTCTTTCTATACTATAGTTTCTCTATAGAGTTTTGGTGAATTAAATAAAGAAAATAATGAAGGAATGAGTTTATTTATAGGAAAATAGAATGCGTAGTAATTAATCCATGAATCAGTCCAGGATTGATTTACTTTAATCGACGGTTCATATTTAAAGAAAATCTCTTTTAAATAAAATATAATATATTATTTATATAAAAATATTTTACTATCTGCAAATACTATCAACACTATCAAAAATTTATGTAAACACTTTATCGTAATAAAATATAATATATTTTATTTATAGAATAACTTTAATAAAGTATTACATTTTTATATAAAAGATGTTTACATTTTATTACGTTAATAATACTGAATAAAAACAAAACGTCGTTATCATTATAATAATTCATATTATTAATCGAATGATAATGGAATCAAACCGGTTGAAACACCATAAAGTCAATAATCAATACTGCAAGTCTTCTTATCAACCACACGTATTCTTTGTCTTTTACTACCGAAGTGTAGTTCAACAATGATCAACGGTAAAACTTCCGCCGTTATTTCAATAAAATATTTTTGTCGTTTTCTCGATCCGAATGATAATTACATTATGGGATCCACCAATGATTGGTAGTTATTGTTATTTAATATTCCTAACTAAACCAAATATTCTCCAATGGATCGAATAATATAACCAAACTTGCATACTTCAGAAAATTTATAAATAATCACTCCATTTTATAATATTATATCAAATTTATTTCATAATATTCAAAAATAATATTTATAAAAATTAATCTTTATTTATAAAAGCTGGGTTCTTACAACATACTTATCAAATTAAGTATACATGCTTACTTTAACTGTATGCCGCCTCATTTTATTTTATTTAATTGCACTTTAATTTGGAAATATTATCAGTCATTAAAGAAAAGTTTTGTTCTTTTGAGAGGAGCCTAACTTTCCTTAATTCATTTTTTTAGGAACCTTTTTTTCTTTACATGTAATATATGTTGTTGGTCAAACAGGACTTCGCCATCAAAAATGTATTTATGGCATACAACAACAGTGCATGCGGGAGATAAATTAGACTCATAATAAATCAATTATATAATAAAAATCACAAACTTAGTTTGGTTCCACTAATTTTTTATTCAGCTTCCCTAATCATATATATCGCGGTAAGTAGTATCTAAATTTGTATCAATTAAATATTATTCAAATTTAAAAATATTTATATCTCTATAAAGAATAGAAAGAAGAAAAAAAAATTTCTTTCCTATTCAAATCAGTATAAGTACTATACAAATTTATAATAATTAAATATATACTATCCAGATTTATAAATCATTCAAAAGAAGCTCACTCAATCTCTAATAGAAAAAGTAACTTTTAAATAATATTTATATTTTATTTTTCAATTTAATTATAATTTTATCACAATTTTATGTAATTAATTAAGACAATATAACATGTTATACTATATATTACCTAAATTTATGAAAACTTGAAATTATACCAAATCAGATGACAAGTTATATTAATAAAATATGTGAATATTTTAAAACATAATAATTATAATATTAGTTGAGGAAGTAAATTCATTACTAACTAATTGTCATAATTAAATTAAAATTTATTAGAGTTTGAGTTTCATACTTTTATTCGGATTAAAATTCCTACTAAAAATTTTCAATATAAACACTTACATGGAATTCCATTACAGACTTAAATAAAATTAAAATAATTATTTTTTTCATAATCATAACTAAATAAATATGTACTCCATTCAAATGCTTAATCTAATAATTGATCGAAATAGCCTATAATATATTATTCAATATTTAACATTTAAATAAATATTTAATAACTAATAACTACAATATGATCTTCTCAAATTATAATTAATATTTATCTATTTAATAATTTAATAAACCATTATCTACCGCCCGTGCTTCGCACGAGGTTGATAAGCTTGCTCAATTGAATTTTGTGGATTTCGCTCTCCTCTATTACACATTTTCTCTAATTTCACCTAATACATCAATTATTTAATCATAAAAATTTTATTAGTAATGATCAATATATGTTAATAGATAATTGATGATATTAGAATCAATCTTATAAAAAAATTATAATCATAAAAAATATATTCATCATTAAAAGTCTAAAATAATTTTCATTCATTGAAATTTTGATGACAAATCTACATACATGCTCATAAAAAGTGTCATATTACTTTTATTTTTTAAAATAATTATGTTATTTAATATAATAAATTAACAGTTATACAAATATAATGTACTATTATTAGTTAGAATTTGAGGGATAGTGTAATAAAGGGGATCTAAATCCGAATTTTGAAGACTTTGTGGTTTTTAATGCACTAATCCTGCTCTTTAATTATTCCGTCACTTGCGGGGCAAAGCGTATACATAGATGATCAACGTTTTTTAGGTGTGCAGAAGACCAAGTCGTGTTCGTTATTAGTAGGATTAGAAAATAAAAATAAAATATAAAAAAAGGACTTCTGACTTTTAATTGTTTGAAAGATGTTTCGTTTTTATGACTTGACTAATTAATTATTACTCTCTCCTTTCCTTAATTATATACTCCTATGTCGTATTAAAATTGTGCACAGTGAGGAAATCAGAAATTTTTATTAATGGGATCCAAATTATTATTAAGTTACAAATAATTTGGTAGGTTTTTTTTAATACTTTTTACTTTCGGGTATATATATATACAAAATCGATCGGTGAGAAATACTGCTTCTTTTTGTTAAAATGCGGATTTTTTTTTTGGTTTTTTTTTGATTTTTTTTTAAAAAACAACTAAAAAAAGTTTAATATTTTATGAAACTGGAATTTTTCCATAATACAGTGTTTTGGGCGTGATTTGAATATACATATTGAAAAATGTATATGCGATGCATTGCATCGTATATACATTTTTGTTATCGTCATCAAATTATATCCAAAACATCAGATTATGAAAAATTTCAGTTCATAAAATATTAAACTTTTTTTAGTTGTTTTAGAAAAAAAAGAAGCAAAAACCAAAAAAAAAATTCAGATTTTAAGAAAGTAAGGTTCCTTTATGAGAATAGGACTGTATATATATATATATATATATATATATATACACACACACACACACTATATTACAATGAAAATATAATAAATAATAATATATAGTATATATACACTATATTAACTCATAATAGACTTTTTAATCATAACTGCTCATAAGTAAGTAATTCATTATTTATTTTTAAAAATAATATAAATAAGATTATTATTTAGTTTAAAATATTATATAGAGATATACATATATTTAGAGTATACTGAGTAATATGTGCTTTAAAATTTAATTGATGAAGTTATAAATTTTCAATTTAACCTCATATAATAGAAAATTTATAAAATTTTAGTAAATTCGATTTATATATAATACTTAATTTTTTTAAAATTTACCTTATATTATAAAACAATTTTTTTTTAATGGGATCGATTGACCTCATAAGATAGTATGTGGCTTCGCCTCTGGTTGAAATAAAGTTATATACCTTATATTATTTTTTTTAAATAATTTATTCTCATGGAATTGGATTGGATCATTTCCAAATCTCCATCATATTATTAATATAAAGAGTATGGGAGGAGTATTAACAATATAAGTAGATTGGGTTTAAAAGCCATTGGATCTAGGTCTTACATGGCCCAGCTTGTTGCAAGAAATTTGGGCAAGATGTCAGAAATCATTAAATTTTCAGTTAGCCCAATCTCATTCAAACTGCACCCAGTCTAAAGTAGCCCTGACAACAACAACATTCGTTCAAAGAAGAAAATTGTAGCTGCTATAGATTTTTTTTTTTCAGAATGAACTATGAAGTCCTGTACTCCTGTTTACCCACTTTTTCTTTTATCTTTTTTTTTCTTTTTATTATTTTGATTATTTTTTTTATTAAGTTCAACTGAAATCTTAACATTCCTGAATGGATTCCAAGACCTCTTAGACCCAAAACCTTATGAGAAGTTGTTTTACCATTGAGCCAAGAGGGGCTTGATATTATTATTTTGATTTTGGTGACGACTTAGCCCTCAGATCGGATTGGATCTTCAGCCACGGGTTCATGTTCGTTCAAGTCTGCACAAACGCTTTCACGATATGAAACGGCACGGGCCACTGTGGAATGCCTTGGGTGTGGGAATTAATGAATAGGATAAAGAGATAAGTAATCAATTTGAGTTTTACTTCCAAGTGTAAAAAGTATCTAACCTCTTTTTATTTCTTTTGATCTATATTTATAGTCTCATATATTTTGTCTTACTTGAGGCGTCCCATCAGGTATCAAGGTATGGGCATGACAGGTCTTGCAAACAGTGTCAATCACCTGATTTTCACACCGCTCGAAATACGATTATATGTGACCCTTTGACTTTAAATCGGACAAACTCTCTAAATTTTCCGGACACGTTTCCCTCTCACCTTTGTTGTGGCAAACAAACGGTTGCTTAGCCAATCTGTTTGTTGAATTTTCCTAAAGATACTTCAACATGAATACATGTACTTGTGCATGATCTTTACAAAAAGTATCTTCCACTCTAATATATGCTTAATTTTCTAAAAATTATAACTCATATTAATTCTAAGACAAAAATAAAGCAGAATCTTGTTAATAAAGAGAATACTATATATTACTGTATTAAATATTTACACGGATTTTTACTCAAATATTAGGCATCAGGGTCAGGTTGGAAATATATACTACAACATTCTTATTAATAAGTCTAATTTTATTACATTTGTTCTTTTCACGGGATATGTTGTTTCGTTTCTAGTGTTGAAATCCTTTATTTTCTTTTTTTTGTCTAAAATTGGGCTTATTATAGATATTTTCTGAAGCTTGTCAAAATTTAGTGTTCTATCGTTTAAAAAAGAATTATGTTTACATTAAGATATAGTTTTTATTTTTTATTTATTTAATATTAAGCTTTAACATCTCATATTTATTAATGAGAAAAACTTGTTGAAAAAAATAATTTAGTGTTCTGTGCAAAAGCTAACATTTTTGCTATCAAATGGTTCTGCCTTCTTAATTAGAATTAAAATCTAGCAGGACCATGGATCTACATAAAGTCATAAAACGACGATATATTTAATTTGCTATCAAATAGCTATACATTCTGATTTAATTCGTGTGGTTATGAATATTATTTTTCTCTTTTATGTCATATTATTAGGAAAATGATTTATACGCGGTTAAATTTATGACAAAAATAAATTACGGATAATATAAAACTCTAAGCGATAAGATCGATTGAATAAATTATAGTGGGGTGGTCATTCTTAATTCATTCATATGGAAGTCTATATATATTTACTATTAACATAAATTTATCGTCATATATAGCAAAACTCTATTATCAAACTCACTATCACTCACTTGAGACCGCTTGAAGTTAATCTTTATGTTTCATAAAAAGAGTTTAAAATTTTTTAATTTTTTTTCTTTTTAATATAAAATGACACGATATGTGACGCCCAAAATAAATATACAACCCATTTTAAATAGTCAAATACATATTACAAAATTTAAATACAAACTCACTGCTAATAGGACACAGGAAAATAAAAAGGGATGGGCCTACGGCCCGAATATCCTTATTCCTTTGTTCCATCCTCGCTTAATATTCAATATTTTGACTAAGAATAGTGAAGTAGTGATAAATTTATTATTGATTGTGTCATGAAATTTATGATTTCGTGGGATCTGTAGTGAACTGCATGTTCACCATTATTGTATTGTACCTCCAAAAAAATTCATGTTCAAACAAATTCAATCAATACAATTGTCCAAGAAAATTCAATCAAAACAATTGTTCAAGTTAAAATTTTTTAGTATGACAGAGGACCAATGTACAAATCTTTTAATGAAACAAAATTTGAAAGAATCAGCCAAAATATTAACTATTACGTTGACTATGAAACATGCTATTTTCTTGTATTCTGACTGCAGGTCCTATTAGTGGTCAAATTGAATAGCCAAAATAAGGGCATTATAATAGTCATTAGTTTGTAGGGGTGTTAGTCGATCAGAGTAGCTCGATACTCGACTCGAGATCGGTTCGAAAATATGATCCAAAACTCAAATTCGAAGTTGATTCGAGTCGAATATGATCCATACTGCTTTTACGCTTTAATAATACACGAAGTCGAATTCGAAAGATACCAAGATTCGCCGCATTAGGGTTCGAGTATTTCATTTTTTCTCGAACCATACTCGATACCTACTCGATGAATCATATTCGATTACTGGTCTGATCCATACTAACAAGCTAAATATGTGATAATTGTATCAATCTTTATAATTTATAAAGTGTAGTATTAAATTGTGTAAGCTTGTACTTGAATAAATCAGTTAATTGATTGTCAATTCGTATTACATTCTTTATAATTTCTTTATATAAATAAAAGTAAAAGACTTTTATATATAAACATTAGTTTAATAATCAATTTATTATATAGTGGTTCAGTATTAAGTGAAATGGTTCATATTCGAAACTCGATTTGAAGGCTCGTGAGTAACTCGTTTTGTAAACGAGTCGAGTACTTATGAGCCAAGTAGGTCCGAGTAATGATCCGAGTCGAATTTGGAGCAAAATTAGATTTCCTTATCGAATTCGAGTCGAATTCGAGCTCAATTTTTTCGAGTTGAGTCGAATCTGAGCATTAGAGTGTTCGCTGAGATTCGACTCGTTTTCACCCCTATTAGTTTGGTCGCAAGTAAGAGTTGCACTAACAACAAGTCCTACCAGCAGTCAGGCTTATTAAATCTCACCCTTTAGATCATATAATGGTCGGCCACATATCTATTAGTTGGAATAGTGCTCCTAGTCAGGGGCGGATTCAATTTTTTTTCTTCAGCAGGGGAGGATTTCAACTAATTTTTTTGTTTAAGTTAAATAAAAAAAACTTAAACTAATCATAATATTATTTAATCATAAAAATGTTTACAAATTGCAATAAATATTCATAATACAAATTAAAAAAAGAATTTCAAATAAAAAATATTTAGATACAATTTAGAAACTTACTTTGGTTACTTGTCATAGTTCAATTTGAATTATTTCTCAAATGCTCAAAGTCTCAAACCAAATTTATTTTTTATATTCAAACAAAACCATGAATTAATTTCAGAGCATAAACTATAGTTTTGATATCTTTTTACAAGTTTCAAATAAGTTTTACTTAAAATAAGAGAAACAAACTATTCAAAATTTATATTCAGAACATCAAAAATTATACAGGGTCCATTAGTTAGATGCAGGGAAGTAAAGTGATTATAACAACTAGAAATGAGGGACTCCTAAAGGTAGAAAATACTCAAAAAAAATGATCCTATTTTCAATTGAAGAACAAACAACCCGAAAACAAAAACTCAATCAGATCAAACAAAAAGTAACCACATTCAACCAAATCAATAACAAAAAAAAAAAAACTTGAATCAAACAATCTCTCACAACTCACACGTTGACATTCAAAACAAAAAATTATACAAAAAATACATCTAAGATTTCACCAAACTTTAAAATAAAAAGATTTTTATATTTGTATTTAGAATTAATTGATTTATGAAAAAAATTACCTCTTCCAAATTTAACTCTTCCATTAATCTGTCCCTTTAAATTTATTAATTTACATATATGCCCTACCCCTATACCTATATAAAAAAATCTAACGAGGACAAATTTTTATCTTTGCCAATCTGATTCGCCCATTTCTTAGCTAACGTTAGTTGTGGAACAAGAGCCTTATAATATATATATATATATATATATATTACTACTTACTAAATACTTCCTCCGTCTTTAATTATTTGACGTTTTAGAGTTTTTCATTTGTCCCTAATTATTTGACTTTTGTTCAAATCTAGGAGAATTAATGACAATTTTTCTAAAATTACCCCTCATTAAACTCTTTCTCTCTCCTTATTTCAACAAAACTCTTCTTATCCCAACAAAAGATTTAAGGGTATTATAGACAATTGAATATTATATTTAATGTTTTCTAATCATTATCTTAATTCTTGTGCCCACCTCTAAAACGTCAAATAATTAGGGACGGAGGGAGTACTTTGTGAGGCCTTCCTCCTGAAAATTAATAGGGGAATAGCTTATGTGAGACCCCAGATTTTATCAATAAAGATTTAAATTTTGTCGAAATAATTTTTTTATATTATGGTGTGAATTTGAGATAATATTATAGTTGTGGGTAGTATTTTTAAATTTTGCAAAGTATGCAAGTGGTTATATTATATTCGATTGGTGAGAATATTCGGTTTAGCGAGGAATATTCGTATAACTACTCAATCATTGGTGGACCCTAATGTAATTATTGTTTGATTGAAAACGACAAAAATATTTTATTGAAATAACGGCGGAAGTTTTACTGGTTGATCTTTGTTGAACTACTCGGTAGTAAAGACAAAGATGTACGTGTTGTTGCATAAGTAAGACACGGTATTGATTATTGATGCTTATGTGAAAGTCACTCGGTTTGATTCCATTATTGTCGATTAATTATATGAATTATTAGAAGCGATAATGACGTTTTGTTTTATTCAGTATTATTAACGTAATAAAATGCGAAACATCTTTTATATAAAATGTAATACTTTATTAAAGTTATTCTATAAATAGAATATATTATATTTTATTATGCATAGTGTTGCATAGTATTTTGCATAGTATTTTTGCATAGTGTTTGCGATAGTAAAATGTTTTTATATAAATAGAATATATGATATTTTATTTAAAAGATTTTGCTTTAAATATGGACCGTCGATTAAAGTAAATCAATCTGACCGCTTCATGGATTAATTACTACGCATTCTATTTTCCTATAAATAAGCTCATTCCTTCATTATTTTCTTACGAATTCAATTTGAAACTCTGAGAGAGAAATTATAGAGAGAAGCTTATAGAGAGAAAATCTATAGAGAAAGAAAAGTATTCTGTACTTCACTACTTTGATATCCAAAGGTCTTTTACTACAGTAGGGAATATTATTTGTTGTACGTCGTAAGGTGTTATTTTTCTTATTCATGAAGAGAACTTCATTATTCCATTCTTTATTATTCATTTGGAATAACTCCGTAAAAGTGGAATATCCTACATGTGACGCCCCCAAAATTAGGTATACGCCACCCATCTTGGGTCGCCACTTACATGGTACATAAATTCAAATACAACTTACTAATATAATCACTGTGTAATAATACGTATAAACTGTGAGTTTGAATACAAATATTGTCTACTAGATATTATACAAACTCAAAAGGAGTCCTCATTACAACTATTATCACACTATTTCACGTAATAGTGATGAGGACTACTAATGCTATCCTCTCGGACCATTACTCCGCTCCCCAGACTAGTCTCCAAATGTATGCTTCTCATTTCAAGAGAATAAAATTGACGAAGAAAGGGTGAGCTCAACTAGCCCAAGAAGAAATATTATGACTAAGATAATGCGTAATAAATTATCATTAGCCTTCAATAGTGTTAAACCGATAAAATACAATAGACAACCAGCTTAATCTGCAATGGAACATCACAATCCATTAAAAGAGTCAAGTAGAAAATAAAATTCTACTATCTTTTAGGTTTTAAAAGGTTTTCATCAATTTTTATCGCTGAGACTCAGCTTAATAAATAAACCACCACATCTAATCATCCTTGTACCATGGTCAAGGATTTTCATCAAATTATCAATGATCATGACTATACCAAATCACCCCTGGTCATAATCATACCAAAAACTATCCATCATTGCATTACAGGCCACTGAGGACTTTTGTCACATCATTTATAGCAGGTCATGATTATACCGAATGATCCCTGGTCATAATCATACCAAGTTCATCTATGCACGTAAGACATAGATAAATTTCAACATAATATAACATGAGGATGATGACAATGATATAAGAATTCAATAAAACAAGTTCAAGAATTATTTTATCCAGAATTATTAACGTCCAAATTGTCAACAAGATATCTTTTTTTGTAGAGTAAAATTCAAGAATGATCGTAAGACTATTTCCATGAAAAGATCTTCGGATGAAATGCAAATATCAAGAATATTCTACTAATTTCATGGAGTATAAAGTCAAAGTTTTAACCAACTGGGTATAATAAATAATGGAATAACAAAGGAAATCACCACGCATGCGGATTGCATGATGATGAGGTTATTCCAACGAGAATAATAATAACGGAACTGTGTCGTGAAATTCACACCAACAGGATGTTCCAATGTAATAATAAAGATGGAACCGGATCCTAAAAAAACACACAGAATAGGATATTCCAACGTAATGATAAAGATAGAACCGTGTCTTGATAAAACACATGCATGTGGATGTTCCAATGTAATAATAAAGATTTTAACCGTGTCCTGTAAAACACATGATGGATATTCCAATGTAATAATAAAAAGACGGAATAATATAAGGATTTCACCAAGTATAGGGAGTCCACATTATACAAAGTTATTCCAATGTAATAAATAAGAATGAAATAACATAAGGATTTCACCAAGTATAGGGTATCTGGCGTATCTGAAAGTTATTCCAACCGAATAATAAAGAATGAAATAATGTAAGTTCTCTTCGTGAATAAGAAAGAATAACACCCTTACGGATACAACAAATAATATCCCTTACCGTAAAAGACACTAGATATCAAAGTAGTGAAGTACCGTAATACTCTTCTTCTTTCTCTCTATAGATTTTCTCTCTATAAACTTCTCTATAATTTCTCTCTCAGAGTTTCAAAGAATTCATAAGAAAATAATGAAGGAATGAGCTTCATTTATAGGAAAATAGAATGCATAGTAATTAATCCATGAATCATCTGTTGATTTACTTTAATCGACGGTCCATATTTAAAGCAAAATCTTTTAAATAAAATATCATATATTCTATTTATATAAAAATATTTTACTATGCAAACACTATGCAACACTACGCAAAACACTACGCAACACTATGCATAATAAAATATAATATATTCTATTTATAGAATAACTTTAATAAAGTATTCGCTTTTATATAAAAGATGTTTCGTTTTATTACGTTAATAATACTGAATAAAACAAAACGTCATTATTATCGCTATAATAATTCATATTATTAATCGACAATAATGGAATCAAACCGAGTGACTTCTCACATAAAGCATCAATAATCAATACCGCAGTGCTACTACGCAACCACACGTATTATCGTACTTTTTACTACCGAGTAGTTCAACAATGTCAACCAGAAAAACTTCCGCCGCTATTTTCATAAAATATTTTGTTCGTGAATAGTAACTCATGAATAGTAATTCGTGAATAGTAACTCGTGAATAGTACTCGACACAAAAAAGTGTCCCAAATACTCAGTGAACAATACTAGAGTGAATAGTAATTTCGATGAATAGTAACTCCGTGAATAGTAACTCGTGAATAAGAACTCAGACACAAAAAGTGTCCCAAATACTAGAGAGTGAACAATACTAGAGTGAATAGTAATTTCGTGAATAGTAACTTGTGAATAAGTAACTCGTGAATAATAACCTGTATTTTATGACAACTTATCTACTTTGAAAATTTTTCAAATATGACCCTTAACTTTAAACTTTTATCAATTTAACTATTCACCAAAATAGAAAAATTGAACACTTTTATTTCATAAAATTTGGGGTCTCACAATCTCCCTCCTTATGGAATTTCGCCCTCGAAATTAGGGTACGTACCTGGTATGATAAAGAGGTGAAGATACCTTGAATACCTTTATCGTTGAAAACATTAAATTCATCTTTGCAATCCTGCCAAAGATATTCATTAACAATTCATCTTTGCATTACAGGCCAAAGATATACAACTGTAAAACCAATAATGCTGAGACTCAGCTTAATAGTATCACGACCACGAATTATCCATGCACTACGGGCCAAGGATAATTGTGTTTTCAATTACGATCATGATTATACCGAACAATCCGTGGTCATAATCATACCAAGTCTATCAATGCACTACGGCCAAAGATGACTTTTACCACATCCATGAATTAATATTTCATTCTTTGAGACTCACCAATAATTAATCAATATCATCGAATCATCCCCGCACTACGGGCCAAAGATATTCATTAAGATATCGACCACTAATTATCCATGCCTACTACCAAAGATAATCGTGTATTCATTAGTATCACGACCACAATTATCCATGCACTACGTACAAAAGATAATCGTGTATTCATTAAGTATCACGACCACAAATTATCTATGCACTACGTGCAAAGATAATCGTGTATTCATTAAGATCACGACCACAAAATTATCTATGCACTATGTGCCAAAGATAATCGTGTATTCATTAAGATCACGACACAAATTATCCATGCACTACGTACAAAGATAATCGTGTATTCATTAGTATCACGACCACAAATTATCCATGCACTACGTGCCAAAGATAATCGTGTATTCATTAGTATCACGACCACAATTATCCACGCACTACGTGCCAAAGATAATCGTGTATTCATTAAGATATCACTACCACAAATTATCCATGACTACTACCAAAGATAATTGTGTTTTTCAATTACTGTTATGATTATACCAACAATTCTCGGTCATAATCATACCAAGTCCATCTATGCACTACAGCCACGATTTACTTTCAACATAATATAAGCATGAGGATAATGATATAAAGAATCAATCAAATGAGATAAAGGATAAATATTAAACATTTATAATTTATCCGAGATTCAAGAATATCCCCATGTTATCAATCACTTAATAATCTCATAATCTAATATCATTAATATTATAACAATATTTTAATCACTTCTTAAATTTATAAACAATTTATTTCAATTGTTTACGCTTTACCATATAATGCATTCAATCATTCAAAAATGCCATACTCATAAGATATCATCACCAATGATCAAATCCCTCATCAAAAAATATGCATATACTCTATATAGGATTCTCTAGCCATAAAATCATATTTTCCAATTTTGTTACTTCACATAACATATTTAACTCATATGTTCGTAACTAAACTATTTTTATGAAAAAATACCAAATCAGTCCCAAAAATATTTCTTTTCTGGGATTTAGCATAATATAGTCCCATGATGAAAATATATTTTTCTCGGAATTTTTAAAATTCATTTACTATTTTTCAAAAATCAATTTCTAATTAATTCCTTAAGAAATTAGCTACCTCAAGTTTAACTCCAAAATTCCCAAATCTTGGCAGGACCTTACACATGTTAATATGAGCCTCCAGTTTAAATTTCATGGTCATCGAAGTTATAGAACTCCGCTTATAGCATTTTTAAATCAAAAAACCTAAATATTGAAATGGTCATAACTTGTTCATTTTAAGTCGAATGAGCTCATTTTTGGACAGGAGGTACTTTATAACATATATTTTCATTTCCCAAAAGGCCTGAATTTTTCTCACTATATAAGTGGCCGAAATAGCCCTTACAAAAACGTGGTAAAGCAGCTTTTTTCGACATTTTGAAGTTTTGACTCCTTTGCTAAAATCACCCACACGAAAAATCTACAACACCTTTTTCTCGTGATTCCACTTGGATTAGTTAGGTAACTCATAGATCTAACTCTAGGACTTGACCACACTAAAAATTCAAAATATAATAGGAGATTTGGTCAATTGAATTTCATGTTACGCTTTTCACCAAAATCTGGTTTTAACTCCTCAGATTTTAAGAAACTTTCATGTTTTCACATACTAACCAACATAACTCATCATAACACTTACTAATACCACGTATACCCATGATTTTCATTAGTCCAATGCTTTTATTATGACTTTCATCATAAACCACGTAAACAGATCCTTTTAGTTGAAGAAATATTTGAGGGTTTAAGAAATGGGTTTTGTACTGGGGTCAATACAAAATTTGATTTCACGCTCTAGGGTAGGCTAGAAAGTCTTCAAGAATACGTCAAGAAATTTATTAATGATAGAAATATCATTCAAAACTGTGACTCTCAACCAAAACTTGGATAATAAGTCACATTGATACCAACTTTGACTTCTATCCTTTAACCTAGATAGCACCTCATAATGATGCCTATCAACTCGCCATCTTCTTTCATGATGTCACCTAGAGAAAGTCTGGCCTCGGTGCATTCCACACAAGGAAGTCAACAACGAAAGGTTCAGGATCTTTACTTATGGCTTGATATGACAATAATTGACTTTAGTAGTTTGGTTACTTGAATTCGCACAACAAGTTGGTTATGAATATAAAAGCTAACAACCTTACGAAAAGCATGATGAGTAGTTAACCAATTGATTCCTAAAATCACATCAAAGGCAACTGTTTTCAAAAGATAAGATCGACAATAACGTAAAAGTGTTTATTTGAATCAAACAAGATTTAAAAATAGTAGCGGTAACGAAGGCTCCTACTAACGAAGTTTCAACCAATAAGTCAAAGTCTAACTTCTCCGGAGTCAAATTTAAACGTTGAACGCAAGCAAGAGAGATAAAATAATGGGTAGAACCCAGATCTTATAAGGTATAGACTTCGCAATTTATAATTAACTAACCCGTGCTAACTTCGTTCGGGTTTACTCGCTTTTTGAGAAGTCATGAAAAATGCACTTCCTAAAACCAACGACTTTGTTTTGTCCATATCCACCTTTGGTGCCACCGTCCCAAACTAGACTTGACTTTGGTGCACAACAAAATTGAGCTAAATGACCTTCTCTTCTTGCAATTTCCACTTCTATTATCTTTGCTATGATTACCAAGTCAAGTGGTTACCATTCTTAGCATGATAATTTCCCCACGATGGTTATCATTGTTCGATACCGTTGCCACCAAAGATATGATTATTATCGTATTGTTGGTCGTTACCTTTTGTTTGAAATGAATCAACACTCTCATGTGCTTCATTGCTTATCTCAACATTTTCGGATGTCATTCTCAAACACCGCCACAAAACAAGGGTTAATTAACATATCACATATTATCCCTATACTCGACCGACCAATTAAATACCAAATAAATTTAGGTAGGTCATAGTAATAAGAAGAATTCCCGTCTCTCCCTCCTAGTTCTTATCTCACATCTCACCAGGGGATCATATCCCTAAGCTCGATACCAACCGTGACGCCCCCAAAAATTAGGTATACGCCACCCATCTTGGGTCGCCACTTACATGGTACATAAATTCAAATACAACTTACTAATATAACTGTATGTATATAATACGACATAAACTGTGAGTTTGAATACAAATATTGTCTACTAGATATTATACAAACTCAAAAGGAGTCCTCATTACAACTATTATCACACTATTTCACGTATATAGTGAGGACTACTAATGCTTATCCTCTCGACCATTACTCCGCTCCCAACTCGTCCCCAATTATGTTCTCATTTCACAAGAGAACAAAGTGAAAAGAAATGGTGAGCTCAACTAGCCCAAGAAGAAATATTATGACTAAGATAATGCGAATAAATTATCATTAGCCTTCAACAATGTTAAACCGATAAAATACAATAGACAAACAGGTTTAACTACAAAATGAACATGCAATCCATTAAAAGAGTCAAGTAGAAAATAAAGTCTACTATCTTTAGGTTTTAAAAGGTTAAAATCAATTTTATCACCGAGACTCACTTAATAAATAAACCACCACATCTAATCATCCCCGTACTACTGGCCAAGGATTTTCATCAAATTATCAATGGTCACGACTATACCGAATCACCCCCGGTCATAATCATACCAAAAACTATCCATCATTGCATTACATGTGCCACCGAGGACTTTTGTCACATCATTTATAGCGAAGTCATGATTATACCGAATGATCCTCGGTCATAATCATACCAAGTTCATATATGCACGTAAGACATAGATAACTTTCAACATAATATAACATGAGGATGATGACAATGATATAAGAATTCAATAAAACAAGTTCAAGAATTATTTTATCCGAGAATTATTAACGTCCAAATTGTCAACAAGATCTCTGTTTTGTAGAGTAAAATTCAAGAATGATCGTAAGACTATTTCCATAAAAGATATCTTTGGATGAAACGCAAATATCAAGAATATTCTACTAATTTCATGGAGTATAGAAGTCAAAGTTTTAACTAACCGGGTATAATAAAGAATGGAATAACAAAGGAAATCACCACGCATGCGGTTGCTGATGGCATGTGTTATTCCAATGTAATAATAATAACGGAACGAATCGGTGTCAAATTCACACCAACAGGATGTTCCAATGTAATAATAAAGATTGAACCCGGATCCAAAGTAAAACACACAGATAGGATATTCCAACGTAATGATAAATACGAAACCGGTCCTATGTAAAAACACACAGATGGGATGTTCCAAATGTAATAATAAAGATTTTAACCAGTCCTGTAAAACACATGCATGTGATATTCCAATGTAATAATAAAGACGGAATAATATAAGGATTTCACCAAGTATAGGAGTCCGTATATACAAAGTTATTCCAATGTAATAAATAAGAATGGAATAACATAAGATTTCACCAAGTATAGGGTATCTGGCATGATACAAAGTTATTCCAATAGAATAATAAAGAATGGAATAATGAAGTTCTCTTCGTGAATAAGAAAGAATAACACCCCTTACGCACAACAAATAATATCCCTTACCGTAAAAAGACACCGGATATCAAAGTAGTGAAGTACCGTAATACTCTTTCTTTCTCTCTCTATAGATTTTCTCTCTATACTTCTCTCTATAATTTCTCTCTCTGAGTTTCAAAGAATTCGTAAGAAAATAATGAAGGAATGAGCTTCTATTTATAGGAAAATAGAATGCATAGTAATTAATCCATGAATCGGTCCCGTATTGATTTACTTTAATCGGCGACTCATTCATATTTAAAGCAAAATCTCTTAAATAAAATATCATATATTTTATTTATATAAAAACATTTTACTATACAAACACTATATGCAATACTACGCAAAAACACTACGCAACACTATGCATAATAAAATATAATATATTCTATTTATAGAATAACTTTAATAAAGTATTCTGCTTTATATAAAAGATGTTTCGCTTTTATTACGTTAATAATACTGAATAAAACAAAACGTCATTATCGCTATAATAATTCATATTATTAATCGACAATAATAGAATCAAACCGAGTGACTTCTCACATAAGCATCGATAATCAATACCGTGTAATTACTACGCAACCACACGTATTCATCGTACTTTTACTACCGAGTAGTTCAACAAGATCAACGGCAGAAAACTTCCGCCGTTATTTTCATAAAATATTTTGTTCGGGTGAATAGAATCATGAATAAGTAATTGTGAATAGTACTTTCTAACACAAAAGTGTCCCAAATACTCGAGTGAACAATACTAGAGTGAATAGTAATTTTGGTGAATAAGAACTCGTGAATAAGAACTCGTGAATAGTAACTCCACACAAAAAGTGTCCCAAATACTAGAGTGAACAATACTAGAGTGAATAGTAATTTTGGTGAATAGTAACTCCGTGAATAAGTAACTCGTGAATAATAACTTAGTATTTTATGACAAACTTGTCTACTTTGAAAATTTTCAAATACGACCCTTAACTTTAAACTTTTATCAATTTAACTATTCACCAAAATAGAAAAATTGAACACTTTTATTTCATAAAATTTGGGGTCTCACACTATACATAACTTGTATGTGCGGTCTATCGCATGTATGGTGATTTCTTTTGTTATTCCATTCTTTATTATACCCAATTGGTTAAAACTTTGACTTCTATACTCCATGAAATTAGTAGAATATTCTTGATATTTGCGTTTCATCCAGTATCTTTTCATGAAAATATTCTTCCGATCATTCTTGAATTTTACTCTCAAAACAAAGATTCTTGTTGACAATTTGGACGTTAATAATTCCCGATAAAATAATTCTTGAACTTGTTTTATTGAATTCTTATATCATTGTCATCATCCTCATGTTTATATTATGTTGAAAGTTATCTTTGGCTTACGTGCGTAGATGAACTTAGTATGATTATGACCGGGGTTCATTCGGTATAATCATGGCTTGATATAAATGATGTGACAAAAGTCCTCGATTGGCTGTAATCGATGATGGATAGTTTTTGGTATGATTATGACCAGGGGTGATTCGGTATAGTCATGAACATTGATAATTTGATGAAAATCCTTGACCATGGTACATGGATGATTAGATATTGTGATTTATTCATTAAACTGAGTCTTAGTGATAAAAATTGATGAAAACCTTTTAAAACCTAAAAGATAGTAGACTTTATTTTCTACTTGACTCTTTTAATGAATCAGATATTCACACTTATGCAGCTTAAACCGGTTGTCTATTGTATTTTATCGCTTTAACATTGTTGAAGACTATTGATAATTTATTCGCATTATCTTAGTTATAATATTTCTTCTTGGGCTAGTTGAGCTCACCCTTTCTTTCACTCTTCTTGAAAATGAGAATATAAATGGGACGACGAGTCGGGAAAAGAGTGATGGTCCCAAGATAGCATTAGTAGTCCTCACTATTACATTAAATAGTGTGACAATAAATGTAATGAGGACTCATGAGTATGGATATTGTCTAAATGACAATATTCCTATTAGAACTCTCGGTTTATGTATTGTCGTATGTTACACGATAGATGTTTAATTAAGTTTGTATTTGAATTTATGTACCGTGTAAGTGGCGACCCAAGATGGGTGACGATACCTAATTTTGGGGCGCCACGAATTAACCGATATCACTACAAGAAAAAGCCTATCTCGACCAATAATATCGGCCCGATCGCTTTATTTGGTCGCGGATAATGGTACTAGCGATCGCTATCTGCGACCACTATGGATTCTAGTCATTAGGTAAGTTCGATGACCGCGACGCGATCATTTGCTTTCGATCGCCAATATGATTTTCCTCCTAAAATTTTGGTGTGAAACCTCAGCGCGGTTTTCTTTTATTTTATACTTTATATCGGCGACCTTTGGCGATCATTAACACGTCCATCGTTATTAAAATCGATCGATCGCGTGCGATCAGCGGATGATCGTTGATGTATTTCAATAAACCAAAGATTCTGCTCATCACTCTTGATCCGAGCGTAAGAAAAAAAGAGGAGAAAGAAGAGGAGAAGAGGGAGACGGGGAGAAGAGAAGAGGAGAAGAGGGAAAGCCGCCAACGTCATTGTAAAGACCCCAAATTTTTTTAAATAAAAGGAATTTCCTTTATTTATTATCTTGAAATAGTAAGGGTTGATTTGATTAATGTGGATAGTTAAGGGTTAAATACGCAAATATTTCAAAATAAGCAAGTGGTTATAAAATATTCATTTTTGTCGGGAATATTGGTTTGGTCGTGGAATATTCAGATGCTTGTGGGAATATTCGTTTGGTCGTGGAATATTCGTGATGCGTCGGGGAATATTCGTATGACGGCGCAGCAGCCGATAATGTGGGCCCCATAACTGAAAGCGATTGGATGAGGAAAACACAAAAGTTTGGGTGGTTATAAATAACGGCGTAGTTATTCTGAATTAAGACCGTTGGAATATCCGGTGGTTAAAATACAAAGATGTACGCGCGTTGGTTAAGAAGCATAGATACCCGGTATTGCATAAAGATTGTTGAATTATTGATCCTTACGTAAGATGGCACTACTCAATAATTATTACGATGAGTTCTTGCTTCGATAGTTTATTTTATTGATTCAATAATTCTTTGCGTTGGTATTTTATATTATTCTTTGTTTCAATAATTGTCATCACTTAAGATTTCCCATTATCGGATCAATAATTCATATTATTTGAATAATATTATTAGATAACATTATTGGCAATGTCTAGAAAGTTCTGCTCAAGGAGAGGTTTGGTCACCTAATCATTGCGCCAAAGAAGAGAGAGATCCTTATTGGAAAGCCCCTCTTCACGAAATGTTCTGTTGTCATAAATGTGATTACGTAATATTATTTGTGAATAATTAATTATTGATTCATATGATAAGGAAATATTTATTTTATATATAAATGATGGATTTATTTATGTGGTTATTAATGAAGGAATTAATGTTGAGGTGTTTTATCAGTATTTTATCGGATTGGAGGTATTAAAAATCAAATCGGGGTTTTTAATCCCGATCGTTGGATCGTTGTAATTTTTGGATATGTTATACATACATAAGTTGAGTATATGTCCACAAATTTTGAACCGTTAAAATGCACGAATGATTTGTTGTGAATTTTAAGAGGTGTCGGATTCTAAATTAGGTTTATAATTGATTTTGGTGGAAAATTCTAGAATTGAGGGGCCCCACTTGTGGTTGGTGAAAAAATGTCTTGAATTTTATTTCAAATGTGGTGGGTGGCAATAGTAGCAGGTAAAGCCATCGGTGACAGTCAAGTCTGCTTGGCGGGCTAACATTTTCCTATAAATAGAGGGCTAAGTTAGAATTGAAAATCACACCGAAACAAAGTTTTCTCTTTCTCTCTCTATATTATTGAGCGTATTTTGTGAGTATTTAGATACTTTGAGAGTTCTTTTTCGATCAAAGTTTCATTCAAAGATCACTTCCTCGCCTTTCCTTCCAAGAAATCTTGATTCTTTGAGGTAAGGGATGTTATTTTCTTCTCAAATGATATTAATTCTTCAATATCATTATCTTTGAAATATTGGTTGGTACTTTTATCAAATTTGGAACTTTTTCATGTCGGGGTTACTATTCATGAGTTCTTTATTCACGAGTTACTATTCATGAGTTCTTATTCACGAGTTACTATTCACGAGTACTATTCAGCTAAAGCGTGAAGATGTTTTTTGTGGAATTTCTATCTTTGGGTGTTTGAGTTTCTTATTCACGATACGGACCTTATTCACGATATCTGACTATTCACGAATCACGGCCTATTCACCTAAAAATGAAAATTTTTCTTTTAAATCTAAAATATCTATTCTCGGATACTAGCTTTGATTGTATCCATGTTTTGATCATTCTCGAATTTTACACCACTACTGATTATTTTTGAGGTATTATTGGACATGGATAAAACAAAGTACTGAATCCTTAATCCTTAATCCTTGTCATTTTGTTTCACCGGATTAGTTCTTTAAAAATATTTTTCATCATCCTCGGTCTTAAATGATGATATTATTGAATATCTTTGGCCCAGAGTCAAAGATGAAAGCGGTGTGTTTAAATGAATACGATCGATCGATGAATATCTTTGGCCAGAAGTCAAAAGATGAACAAAGTTGAGATGAATACGATAGATTGATGAATATCTTTGGCTGTAGTGGAAAATTCTAGAATTGAGTGGGCCCCACTTGTGGTTGGTGAAAAAAATGTCTTTGAATTTTATTTCAAATGTGGTGGGTGGCAATAGTAGCAGTGTAAAGCCATCGGTGACAAAAGTCAAGTCCGCTTGGGCCTAACATTTTCCTATAAATAGAGGGCTAAGTTAGAATTGAAAATCACACCGTAAACAAAGTTTTCTCTTTCTCTCTCTATATTATTGAGCGTATTTTGTGAGTATTTAGATACTTTTGAGAGTTCATTGCTCAAGATCTGAAGTTTCATTCAAAGATCACTTCCTAATCTTTCCTTCCAAGTCTTGATTCTTTGAGGTAAGGGATGTTATTTTCTTCTCGAATGATATTAATTCTTCAATATCATTATCTTTGAAATATTGGTTGGTACTTTTTATCAAATTTGGAACTTTTTCATGTACAGTTTACTATTCATGAGTTACTATTCACGAGTTACTATTCATGAGTTACTATTCACGATTACTATTCACGTCTTACTATTCATGAAGCGTGAAGATGTTTTTTTTGTGGAATTTCTATCTTTGGGTGTCGAGATTACTATTCACGTATCACGACTATTCACGTGATACTCAAGACTATTCACGAATACTTGACTATTCACCGAAAAATGAAAATTTTTCTTTTAAATCTAAAATATCTATTCGATACTAGCTTTGATTGTATCCATGTTTTGATCATTCTTGAATTTTACACCACTATGATTATTTTTGAGGTATTATTGGACATGGATAAAACAAAGTACGAATCCTTAATCCTTAATCCTTGTCATTTTGTTTCACCGGATTCGTTCTTTAAAAATATTTTCATCATCCTCGGTCTTAAATGATGATATTATTGAATATCTTTGGCCTCAGTAGTGCAAAGATGAAAGCAGTGTTTAAATGAACACGATCGATCGATGAATATCTTTGGCTTTGTAGTGCAAAAGATGAGCAAAAAGTTGAGATGAATACGACCGATTGATGAATATCTTTGGCCCGTAGTCAAGAAAAGATGAATATTTGATTTGAGATGAATATTGATTGATGTTACAGGATAAAATATTGATGATGGATCATTAAATTCATAGATTATAGTAGATTTCATTCTCTACGTAACTCTTCTATGAATTACTATTTCAACTGCGAATATTGATCCGAAACTTGTTGCATTGTATTCTATCGATTTTTTCCTCATTGGAGACTAACGATAATTTGTTGTATATTATCTTAGTCATAACATTCTTTTATCGGGCTAGTTGAGCTCACCCTTTTCCTTGTTGTTCCATTTTTCTTCTCGTGAGGCGAGAATGTAGCAATGAGTACTAGTTGGGGGTATGGAATGAAGGTTCTAGAGAGAGTTGTTTAGTAGTCCTCACCATTATTGTAAAATAATGTATCAATAAATGTGATGAGGATTTATTTGAGTATAAATATTGTCTGTAAGATAATATTTGTATTTAAACTCACAGCTTTATTGTTGTGATAATAAAGTTGTAGTTGTTTTACATACTATGTATTTGGCGACTCGAAATGGGTTGGGTGGAATGGACCTATTTTGGGGTCGTCACAAGTTGGTATCGAGCTTAGGGATATGATCTTTGGCGGAGATCTGGGAATAAAACTAGGAGGGAGAGAGAGTAAATCCTTCAAGCTAGTGTGTCCTACCTAAGCTTATTTGTTAGTTGGTCGAAGATTTAGGATATTATTTGATATATTGATTTCTTTAATTAACCCTTGTTTTATGACAAAGATTTGAGAATGTCGATGAGAATATTAATAGTGGAGTAAATGAGACCGTGGAGATGCTGTCTTAATAACGAGGAGAACGCGTGCAACAGTGGGCAATGTACCTCCCGTGAATAACACCACCGGCGCGAGATGATGAACGAGGGGATGTTTAGAAGCTTTTTGCGCTTCATGCAAAATCGACGAGGGAGACTCGTGTTCAAAATACTGAGGAGGAGATGATAGCAATTCACCGTGGTCACAACAAATGCAAGCTTCAAAGAGTTGGGACCACCGCAGGGAAAGCGGATCCGATCATGGCGGAAACATGGGTCAAGCAAATTACCAAGATATTCGATGTCTTGGGATGCACGAAAGAACGAAAGTTCCATTCGCTACTTTTATGTTCCGTGGCGAGGCAGACATCGGTGGGAATCGTGAAGGCGTGCCATTCATTCACCGCACTCAAAGATGTCAGCGGGAGACGTTTGAAATGCAGTTCAATGACAAGTACTTCCCCGAAAGTATTAGTCGTATGAAGGAAGTGGAGTTTATTAGATTGGAGCAAAATAACATGACGGTGTCCCAAAGACGAGGCGAAGTTCATGGAGTTATCCAGTGTTCAGACCTCATTTGGTGGAGAATGAGGAACGATGACGCGGATGTTTCTAAGAGGTTTGAAACCAAGATACGTCAAGATCTCATTTCTCATAAATTTTCTCTCTATTCGGATGTTGTAAATGGGCTCGGTTGTTAGAAGCGAGATAACGAGTACGCTCAACCGAGGGACCATAACCGTGGATCATACCAAAGATAAGAATCATCGAATAACGATAACCAAAGGAGAAAGAAGAATACTTGGACAAAGGCGGTAACCACTACTCCGGTGGTAATCGTGGCCATGAAAATAGAAGAAGCGAGTTGGGAGGAGATTTTAAAAAGAGAGATTCAACAACGAGCGTGTGAAGCGACGGCTACCCAAGGCAAATCGTTCCAAGGAGGAGAAAGACCATCTGGTCAGATGTTACAAATGCGGGAAAGAGGGACATATCACCCCAAACTACCCACAACAGTTTAAGGTATCTTATAATTGTGGAAAAGAAGGACATATCGCCGAGATTATGACGATATCGAAACCTAGTGCAATGGGGCGGTGACTCAAAAGGATGTCCTGAAAAAGTCAAAGTCAACGATTCTGGAAGAAATAGTTTGTCGTGACCAAATAAAATACGAGGAACGAGCGAAGGTTAAGACGGGTTAGTTAATTATAAATTCTTGCGAAGTTTATACCTTACTAGATAATTCTGCCTCTACCCATTCTTTTATCTCTTTCTTTAGCATTTCAACGTTTGAACTTGACTACGGAGAAATTAGACTTTGACTTATTTATAGAGACTGCTAGAGAAAAACTTTCATTACATCCGTTGTTTAAAAATCTTGCTTGATTCAGTTGGCACTATCACATTACCTCGTTAACCTTATTTCTATTGAGATATTTGCTTTTGATGTGATTTTAGGGATTGATTGGTTAACTACTCATCATGCCAAATTGATTGCTTTTGTAAGGTTGTTAATTTTCATATTCCTAAGCAACTCATTATTCAATTCAAGCAATCAAACCATTGTAGTCAAACATTTTCATATCAAGCCATGAAGTCATTCGCTTATTACGGATGTCAAGTTTTCTTAGTCCATGTTATGGATTTGAATAAAGACACGCCGATTTGAATAATATTCCGTTGTTATTGATTTTTCCCCGACGTATTTCAAGAATTTCTTAGCTTACTCCCAAAGCTCGATATTAAATTTTGTATCGACTTTGAACCCGATACAAAACTCATTTCTAAAATCTCATATCGAATGGCTCTGTATTGAACTTTAGGAGTTAAAAATTCAACTATAGAATTTGGTACCGAGCCTTTATCTTGTGACTTCCTTTGGAATTCACCTAATCCGCACTCTCTATAGGGGACGTCATATTCGATGCGATAAGAAATCGATAGGTGTCATTGTGACGTCTTATCCAAGATTGGGATATGAGTCACAGTTGAGAAAGCAACCTAAGTCGATGAATCGAAATACGTAGCTTTCAGGCTTAGTTGGTTATTATCGAGATTCGTTGAAGGATATTCTCGAATCGCTATTCCATTAACGTGGTGACTCGTAGAGATACAAAATTTGAATGGAGCAAGGAATGTGGGAAGAGCTTCAAGAACTCAAGAGGAGACTCATTTCAAAGACATGTTCCTCACCACGCCATCCTGAAAAAGTGAACGCGTGGTAGTGACGTGTTGAGTAGAAGATCGTATATAAGCACGGGACGATATTGTCAAAGACTAATTTCGTATAATTTACAAATAATAGAGATGGAGATGAAAACTCTAGGTACCCACGTGATGATATACGAGTATAATCGACTTTAATCGATAAAGTTAAGGTTGCTTCAAGCCACCCAATCCGGAAATACATGTATGAAGAAGAAAGTAAAGAAGGAGCTATTCCGGGCGAGAATTGATGAAGAAGGAATACTTGAGTCCACTCTAGACTTTGTGTTCCTAACGACTCGATTTGAAGTACAAGATTATGATGGAGGCACACAATACACCATTTGCAATCCATCCTCGAAGTACTAAAATGTATCGTGATCTTCGACATACATTTTGGTGGAATAATATGAAGAGAGAGATTGCAAAGTTTATCTCGATGTGTTTAACTTGCCAACGTGTAAAGGCGAGCATCTAGTACCTAAGGGTCCGATTGCAACCACTGAGATTCCGGAATGGAAGTGGGAACACATTACCATGGATTTCATTCACGGGTTTTCCTACGGTTTCTCAAGGCATCAATGCTATTTGGGTTATTGTTGATAGATTAACCAAGTTCCGCTTATTTCTTCCCGATACGAGAAACTTATTTCCTTGAACGCCTTTCTCGTATGTAAATAAATGAGATTGTGAGATTGCATGGCATGCCAAGATCCATAGTTTTAGATCGTGACCCAAGATTCACTTCATGATTTTGGGTTAGTTTGTAGAAAAGCTATGGGCACGAATTTACGATTCGGTTTGGCATACCATCCTCAAACGGATGGGCAATCGAAAAGGACTACTCAAACTCTTGAAGATATATTAAAACTCGTGTCCTAGATTTCAAAGGAAGTTGGGATAAGTATTGCCATCAGTGGAATTCTCATACAACAATAGTTATTAAACAAATATAGTCATGGTTCCATTCAAGCATTATATGGACAAAAATGTCGCTTCCTCGATATGTTGGGGACGAGGTGGGTGAAGCAACATTGTTGGGACCCGAAGTTAAGATGTATTTGACAAACCGAAAAGATCCAAATGATTCGACAACGTATACAAATCCAGCACAAGATCGACAAAAGAGTTATGCGGATCTTCATCGAAAGGACGTGGAATTTAATGTAGGGGATCATGATTGTTGCGAAGTTGCTCCACGGAAGGGAGTTACAAGATTTGGGAAGAGAGGAAAGCTCAATCCACGATTTATCGGTCCATTTCAAATTCTTGATGAGTAGGAAATGTAGCCTATAGACTTGCGTTACCCCAAAGTATGTCTCGTGTTCATAATGTGTTTCACATATCCGCATTTCAGTAAATATGTGAAAGACCCGAACCACGTTATAGAGTTAGAACCGGACGAGATAGTAGAAGACTTAACGTATGAGGAGGTACCGTCAAGATTTTGGATAGGAAGGAGCATGTCCCACGCTAAGAAAGGTCATACCACAAGTTAAAGTTTTGTGGAGGAATCATACTATAGAGGAAATGACACGGGAATTGGAAATCGGAAATGAAAGCGAGGTATCCTCACCTTTTCAAACACTGTGGTCGACACGTCAATTTCGAGGACGAAATTTCATAAGGAGGGAGGTTGTAAGACCCAAAATTTTTTTAAATAAAAAGGAATTTCCTTTATTTATTATCTTGAAATAGTAAGGGTTGATTTGATTAATGTGATAGTTAAGGGTTAAATACGCAAATATTTCAAAATAAGCAAGTGGTTATAAAATATTCATTTTTGTTGGGAATATTGGTTTGGTCGTGGAATATTCGTGATCGCGTGGGGAATATTCGTTTGGTGTCGTGGAATATTCGTATCGTCGGGGAATATTCGCATGACGACGCAGCCATGTGTGGCCCCCATAACTTGAAAGCGATGGATGAGGAAAAACGATGAAAGTTTGGGTGGTTATAAATAATTGACGTAGTTATTCTGGTAAGACCGTGTTGGAATATCCGGTGGTTAAAATACGATGTCTGGCGCTGGTTGCAGACAAAGTTAAGCACCAGATTATTACAAAGATTGTTGAATTATTGATCCTTACGTAAGATGGCACTACTCAATAATTATTACAATGAATTCTTCGCTCAATAGTTTATTTTATTGATTCAATAATTCTTTGCGTTGGTATTTTATATTATTCTTTGCTTTGAATAATTGTCATTTGCAAGATTTCCCATTATCGGATCAATAATTCATATTATTTGAATAATATTATTAGATAACATTATTGGCAATGTCTAGAAAGTTCTGCCTAAGGAGAGGTTTGGTCACCTAATCAATTGCCGGCAGGTGAGAGATCCCTTATTGAAAGCCCCTCTTTCCCGAGTAATGCTGGTTGTCATAAAAATGTGATTACGTAATATTATTTGTGAATAATTAATTATTGATTCATATGATAAGGAAATATTTATTTTATATATAAATGATGGATTTATTTATGTGGTTATTAATGAAGGAATTAATGTTGAGGTGTTTTATCAGTATTTTATCGGATTGGAGGTATTAAAAATCAAATCAGGGGTTTTAATCCGACCGTTGGATCGTTGTAATTTTTGGATATGTTATACATACATAAGTTGAGTATATGTCCACAAATTTTGAACCGTTAAAAATGCACGAATGATTTGTTGTGAATTTTAAGAGGTGTCGGATTCGGAAATTAGGTTTATAATTGATTTTGGTGGAAAATTCTAGAATTGAGTGGGCCCCACTTGTGGTTGGTGAAAAAATGTGCTGAATTTTATTTCAAATGTGGTGGGTGGCAATAGTAGCAGGTAAAGCCATCAGGTGACAGGTCAAGTCTGCTTCGGCGGGCTAACATTTTCCTATAAATAGAGGGCTAAGTTAGAATTGAAAATCACACCGAAAACAAAGTTTTCTCTTTCTCTCTCTATATTATTGAAATATATTTTGTGAGTATTTAGATACTTTGAGAGTTCTTTGTTCAAGATAAGTTTCATTCAAGATCACTTCCGACCTTTCCTTCCTTAAGTAATCGATTCTTTGAGGTAAGGGATGTTATTTTCTTCTCAATGATATTAATTCTTCATATCATTATCTTTGAAATATTGGTTGGTACTTTTATCAAATTTGGAACTTTTTCATGCCGGGTTACTTATTCATGAGTTACTATTCACGAGTTCTTATTCATGAGTTACTATTCACGAGTTCTTATTCACGAGTACTATTCATGAAGCGTGAAGATGTTTTTTCGGAATTTCTATCTTTGGGTGTCGAGTTACTTATTCACGATACTGGCCTTATTCACGATATCTGACTATTCACTTAATCATGGCCACTATTCAATAGAAAAATGAAAATTTTTCTTTTCGCCTAAAATATCTATTCGGATACTAGCTTTGATTGTATCCATGTTTTGATCATTCTTGAATTTTACACCACTATGATTATTTTTTTGAGGTATTATTGGACATGGATAAAACAAAGTACGAATCCTTAATCCTTAATCCTTGTCATTTTGTTTCACCGGATTCGTTTCTTTAAAAATATTTTTCATCATCCTCGGTCTTAAATGATGATATTATTGAATATCTTTGGCCAGAAGGTGCAAAAGATGAGCAGTGTTTAAATGAACACGAATCGATCGATGAATATCTTTGGCACATGTAGTGCAAAGATGAGCAGTGTTGAGATGAACATGATGGATTGATGAATATCTTTGGCTGTAGTGCAAAGATGAATATTTGATTTGAGATGAATATTGATTGATGTTACAGATAAAATATTGATGATGGATCGTTAAATTCATAGATTATAGTAGATTTCATTCTCTACGTAACTCTTCATGAATTACTATTTCAACACGAATATTGATCCGAAACTTGTTGTCTCATTGTATTCTATCGATTTTTCCTGTTGGAGACTAACGATAATTTGTTGTATATTATCTTAGTCATAACATTCTTCTTTGGGCTAGTTGAGCTCACCCTTTTCCTTGTTGTTCCATTTTTCTTCTCGGGAGGCGAGAATGTAGCGAGTACTTAGTGGGGTATGGAAATGAAGGTTCTAGAGAGAGTTGTTTAGTAGTCCTCACCATTATTGTAAAATAATGTATCAATAAATGTGATGAGGATTTATTTGAGTATAAATATTGTCTGAAGATAATATTTGTATTTAAACTCACGCTTTATTGTTGTGATAATAAAGTTGTAGTTGTTTACGTACATCATGTATTTGGCGACTCGAAATGGGTTGGGTGGAATGGACCTATTTTGGGGTCGTCCAGTACCACCACCATCACCACCACCACGCCGCCGACGCCACCGCCACTTCACCTACCGCCTCAGAGATCTCCTTTTGTCATAGGTTTCATTTGTCCTTATTTTTCTTTAAATAAATAAATGTCCGATCAATTTTCTCGATAAACAATCCAAGATCTTGCTACTATAATGTCAAATTTGGTATCTTCTACTGTAATGTTATTGATTTTTAGTTTGCCCTTTTAATATTTTGCTAGCAATTTTTGTGGAACTTTAGTATTTCAGCTGAGACTATTTTTTTTCCCAATAATTTTGTAACTGAGATTATTAATATTGGGTGTCTGACTTTGTGAAATTTAGTTTAAATTGAAGAATATAAATATTTAATTTGCTTCGTAAATTTGGACCATCCGTGGTGCAATCCGTTGGCTAAATTGGAAGAGTTATCTAGTATGGTATGTGTATCTGAATTGGACATATTGAAAGATAGAAACTTGGTGTTTTGTAATGCTTTGGTTAGTGGAGGTACAAAAGTGGAGTATTTGATGTGCAAAGGAGCTAGACATGCATTTCAAGTTCTTAGCAAGTCTCAGATTTCACAAACTCGTACCACAAAGATTATCTCTCATATCAAGTCATTCGTCAATAGATGACCGCACACAGATATACTAGCTAGACGCTTTCTATTTCTTTATTTCTCTCTTGTCAATTTGTATATATACTAATTGGGCTTGGTGATCGAATATTTAATTTGCTTCAGAAATCTTGGAAATTTCATAAGATATCACATTAAGAAAGACCATAAGAACACGTAGATAGAGACAAAACACATAATAGAGTCAACCTTCCTCACGGTTACCATGTTACGCTTTCTAGATGCCATTTTCTTGAATTTTTTGGGTTTAATTTGTGTTTAATTTGAGTTTGACTGAAAATCCAAAATGGTTTGACTGAAAATCCAGTTTAATTTACAGTGTCTTATTCAAAATGGGTATAACCCTAAAGGGTATGAAACTTTTGGGATAATCAATGAATTTAAGAAGAGAGATTCTTTTATGAGTTGATTGATACCTATATGTATATATATACACACACATACATCATATATGTATAATTTTATAAGAATATATACACACTTTTACACCACAAGAATAATTTGGGAACATGCATGATTAGGTTTCATGTTTTAATATGAGATTATCTAAAGTTGGATAATTTGTTATTACTGAATAACAGTTGCTGAAATTTGGAAAATTTTTGAATATAACATTATCTTGAATATATTTTTTGCTTTGAAATTTAAATAAATTGTTGTTGATATTGCTTTGAAATTGGGACAATTTTTGGGCTTCTTATTGTTTTTACTAATATTGGATTCTCTAAATTGTGCCTTGAATTATAGTTGTGCACATTCTGCTTTTTGTGTGTTGGGATTATATTTTCTTTGAAATTGGTCAAGTATGCATGCCCTCGTCGCGTGTGGATAGTCCATATTATAGGGGAGACTCTGCTAGAATTTTTTTCATATATAAGTCAAATGGCCATATAACTTGAACATGAGTATAACATAAAACATAACTAGAATTAAGTTTATCCATAATTCAATCGAAGAAGGTTGAAAGAAGTTTTCCATAATTCACAATCGAGAAGATAAAGAAAATGACACACTTATTAATATGTATGCTATAAAGTATGACTTAGCTTAGAATAGAAAGAAAATGAAAAGTACAAACACAAACACAAGCACCATAACTTCAATCACACTATTAATGAGTTGTTTCTAAAATATCCATACTTGTCTAAATCTTCATATATAAGTCAAATGGCCATATATGCATTCGTGTATATACTAGTAGAAAACTTTAGGTTATATATATACTAGTAGAAAACTTACTTCAAAAGACAAATGAGTGACAATGAGTAGTGAATCGATCATAACAATCGATTCCTATGCCACATTCATTTTTGCATATACTCTTATTGGATTTCTAATTCCATTTTCTTACTTATCTTGTAACAACCCCAAAATAGGTCCATTCCATCCAACCCATTCTGAGTCGTTAAATACATGGTACAGAAATAACTACAACTTTATTACAACAATTGTCGTGCAAAATACAACAACACATATCTTTGTGAGTTTGGATACCAATATATACCAAATGTAACTCGACACCAACTTGGATAACACGTCACCATGACACCTTACATAAAGGTACAGTGCAAAGCTGCTTTTAGAAATTAGAATCTTTGGGAAGTGCTCAAGGAAACCTTCGTATATGGGAGGCCATGCTTTTAGGTTATGGTAGATATCATATAGCCACGTAATTATCCTTGGTTGACCCAATAAACCCCAAAGAAAAACGAGAAGATTACTATCATATTCTTCCCAATGGTGGTCTTCTTCGACATATCATTATCTCCACTGTCTCTAATTGGGTATTATACTCCAAACAAACACCAAGATTATATAGGTAGTGCTTGTAAATATACTCGTAAGTGGATGAAGCACAACCATGTCTTATGATAACACGAGGTTGTATGTCATTAGACATCTTGTATGATAGTGACAAAACACCATTCCAAGTTAAATTCACCTCACCTCAACATTTATAGACCACCACTCTATTCCTCGCTATCCCCGCTTCGACCCAAATACACTTTTATTACACCGAAAGGAATTGTGAAACAAAAGGGTGAGCACAACTAGCTCAAGAAGAATATTATGACTAAAGATAAATAAATTATCAATAGTCTTCATCGATGAATAAATCGTAGATCTAGAACATATGGTAGATGATAAAACTTTTCAACCCATAGTTGCGTGAAATGAAAGCGATCCATTAAAAGAGTCAAATAGACTATAAAGTCTATCGTCTTCTCCATGTTAAAATCCACCAACAATGTTTTATCCTGTAACATCAATCAACAATTCACATCCACAATCACGTGTATAACTCATAATCGTGAATCGTAGTTCTAAATTCCTTTCTCATCCAAGACAAAGATAATTTTCATCACTTGTCTTTACCTCAAACATCAAAGATCATGGTTATACCAAATCACGGTTCTGCTCATAATCATACTAATAAATTCATCTTTGCACCACGGGCCAAAGATATTCATCAACAGCTTCATCTTTACACTACAAAGCAAAGATATTCAACAACGGGTCATCTTTGCATTCTGAGCCAAAGATATTCATCAATAATTCATCTTTTGCACTACAAAGCAAAGATATTCAACAACAGTCATCTTTGCATTACGAGCCAAAGATATTCATCAATAATTCATCTTTGCTGCTACAAAGCAAAGATATTCAACAACAGTCATCTTTGCATTCTGGCGAAAGCCAAAGATATTCATATATCAACGAAATACATAATCATTTCGGAAGTTATATAACAATAATTATAACCATGTTGATCAATTCACCTTTGCTTTAAGCTAAAAATATTCAATTGTAATTCAATGGTCATGATCATACCAAATCAACAATTCAACTTTTGCACCATCGGGCCAAAGAGAACCTATATGGTCACGATCATACCAATAATCTACCCATCTTTACACTCAAGTCAAAGAGAAATATCATCATTAGGGTTATAAGAATGTTATATAAAATAATATAATCAAAACATGGTTTTAATTTCAAGAGTAAGATTCATCAATCAACGATAATTTGGTCGGAGAAGAAACCAATTTGTTGTGAATAAGTACCCGTATTAAATACATAGTCCCGTATACGCGATAAAGAATCCTCGACACGAAAAAGATAAAGTTTCATAATAAAATTCATATCCATATTTATAACACCTTAATCCAAATGTTATAAATCACTTAGAAATCTCATAATCTAATATTATTAATATTATAATAATATTTTAATCATTTCTCAAACTTATAAACAATTTAATTAAATTGTTTACACTTTCTTAATTAATGCATTTAATCATCATAAAATGCCAAACTCATAAGATTTCATCATCATTAATCAAAACCCTCATAAAAATCAGATATATCTCATATATGATTCTCAAGCCAATAAATCATATTTTCCAATTTTCTTACTTCACATAACATATTTAATTCATTTACTCATAACTAGAACATTTTCATGAAAAATACCAAATCGATTTAAAAAATATTTCTTTTAAGGGATTTAGTATAAAATAGTCCCATATTGAACATATATTTTTCTCGAAATTTTAAAAATTCATTTACTATTTTTCATATGGCTAAAACCAATAGAATATTTAAACATTTATCATAAATTGTACTTTTATCCAAAATTCCAAAATTCACAGATCTACACCGATATTATATAGATGTACTCTCAATAAAATTTCATCAATTTTGGAGTTAACCGCAAGGAGTTATAAATAGTTACTTTTAAAATAGTCTTTTCTCATAAAATTCATAACTCCTAATCTATACATCCAAAAAATACCTCAAAATAATCATAGTGGTGTAAAATTCCAGAATGATCAAAACATGGATACAATCAAAGCTAGTATCCGAATAGATATTTTAGGCGAAAAGAAAAATTTTCATTTTTCTAATTGAATAATCTTAGTATCGTGAATAGTCTTATATCGTGAATAATTAATAGTATCGTGAATAGTAACTCTCGACAACAAAAGATAGAAATTCCACAAAAAAACATTTTCACGCTTCATAAATAGTACTCGTGAATAAGAACTCGTGAATAGTAACTCATGAATAAGAACTCGTGAATAGTAACTCGTGAATAGTAACCCCGAAACGTGAAAAAGTTCCAAATTTGATAAAACTTGAGATCAATATTTCAAAGATAATGATATTGAAGAAATAATATCATTACGAAAAATAATATCCCTTACTATCCCTTACCTCAAAAGAAAGCAAAGACTTCGATTTGGATATCTGATATAATATTTGAAGGAAACTTGCACCGATAAATAACAACTCACCAAGTATCTAAATACTCACAAAATACACTCAATAATCTAGAGAGAAAGAGAGAAAGCTTATGTTTCACGGTGTGATTTTCAATTCTAACTTAGCCTCTATTTATAGGAAAATGTTAAGACGTCAAAGCAGACTTAACTCTTCTGACCTGATGGCTTTACTCGCTACTATTCCACCCACCAAAAATCAGCCATCTTCCCCAACAACCAAGAGTGGGGCCCACTCAATTCTAGAATTTTCCACCAAAACCTAATTTCCGAATCATCACCTCTTAAAATTCATAACAAATCATTCGTTCATTTTAATCGGTTCAAAATTTGTGGACATATACTCAACTTATGTATGTATAACATATCCAAAAATTACAACGATCCAACGGTCGGATTAAAATTATAACTCACGCAATATATCGAAAAATACCGATTTGATTTTTAATACCTCCATTCAATAAAAAATCTTGATAAAATACCTCAACATTAATTCCTTCATTTATAACCACATAAATAAATCCATCATTTATATCCACATCAAATAAATATTTCATTGTCATATAAATCAATAATTAATTATTCATAAATAATATTATAGAATCACAATAATGACAACCAGGCGAGCTCCTCAGGAAAGAGGGGCTTTCCAATAAGAATTTCTCCTTCTTGGCAAGTAAATTAGGTGACCAAACCTCTCCTTGATGAACTTTCTAGACATTGCCAATAATGCTATCTAATAATATTATTCAAATAATATGAATTATTGATCCGATAATGGGAAATATCGTGCGTTGATAATTATTGAACAACAATAATATAAAATATCAACACAATAATTATTGAATTAATAAAATAAAATATTAAACAAGAATTATCGTAATAATTATTGAGTAGTGCCTTCTCACGTAAGAATCAATAATTGAAAAAATAATTGTCGTCTTACCGCGTATACTCTTGTCTAACAACGCCAGACATTACTTTACTTTACCAACCGGGTATTCCAACAATGTTAATTCATAACGATTACGCTAGTTATTTATAAAAACTCAAATTTGTTGTTTTCTCCATCCCATGCTTATTACGCATTATGGGCCCACAATTGATTAAGCGCCGTCAAATGCGAATATTCTCCGGCGAAAGAATATTCCACGACCAAACGAATATTCCCCAAACAATGATGAATACTTTATACCCCCTTGCGTTTTTGAAAAAAAATTCATATATCACCCTTAACTTTAACTTTTATCAATTTAACCATTTATCGAATAGAAAAATCGAATACTTTTATTTCATAAAATTCGGGGTCTTACAATCTCCCTCCTTATGAAATTTCGTCCTCAAAATTTACGTACTAAGTATTTCAAAGAGTTGAGAATACCTTGCTTTCATTTGATTCCATCTTCCTCGTCATCATGATTTCTCCATTGCTCATCTCCTCGTATTTCGGATATCATTCTAGAATACGACTTCAAAACAAAGGTTAATTGAGCAAATTAACATATCACATAATATCTCGATATTATGGTGACCGACCAACAAATAAGCTTAGGTAGGACACACTTTAGCGAAGGATTTACTCATCTCTCCCTCCTAGTTCTATTCCCCGATCTCCGCCAGAGATCATATCCTAAGCTCGATACCAAATGTAACAACCCCAAAATAGGTCCATTCCATCCAACCCATTCTCGAAGTCGTTAAATACATGAATACGTAAATAACTACAACTTTATTACAACAATTGTCGTGGCAAAATACAACAACACATATCTTTGTGAGTTTGATACCAATATATACCAAATGTAACTCTGGACACCAACTTGGATAACACGTCACCATGACACCTTACATAAAGGTATAGTCAAAAAACTGCTTTTAGAAATTAGAATCTTTGGGAAGTGCTCAAGAAACCTTCGTGCATACGGGAGGCCATGCTTTTAGGTTATGGTAGATATCATATGGCCACGTAATTATCCTTGGTCAATCTAATAAACCCCAAAGAAAAACGAGAAGATTACTATCATATTCTTCCCAATGGTGAGTCTTCTCTTGACATATCATTATCTCCACCGTCTCTAATTGGGTATTATACTCCAAACAAACACCAAGATTATATAGGTAGTGCTTGTAAATATACTCAAGAAGTGGATGAAAGCACAACCACGTCTTATGATAACACGAGGTTGTATGTCATTAGACATCTTGTATGATAAAGACAAAACACCATTCCAAGTTAAATTCACCTCACCTCAACATCTATAGACCACCACTCTATTCCTCGCTATCCCCGCTTTCGACCGAATACACTTTTATTACCCGAAAGGAATTGTGAAACAAAAGGGTGAGCCTGACTAGCTCGATAAAGAATATTATGACTAAAGATAAATAAATTATCAATAGTCTTCATCGATGTAAATCGGAGATCTAGAACATATGGTAGATGATAAAACTTTTCAACCATAGTTGCGTGGAATGAAGCGATCCATTAAAAGAGTCAAATAGTATATAAAGTCTATTATCTTCTCCATGTTAAAAATCCACCAACAATGTTTTATCCTCAGTAACATCAATCAACAATTCACATCACAATCACGTGTATAACTCATAATCGTGAATCGTAGTTCTAAATTCCTTTCCTCATCCAAGACAAAGATAATTTTCATCACTTGTCTTTACGAAAACATCAAAGATCATGGTTATACCAAATCACAGTTCCTGCTTCATAATCATACTAATAAATTCATCTTTGCACCACGCCAAAGATATTCATCAACAGATCATCTTTACACTACAAAAGCAAAGATATTCAACAACGGGTCATCTTTGCATTCTGAGCCAAAGATATTCATCAATAATTCATCTTTGCTTACAAAAGCAAAGATATTCAACAACAGTCATCTTTGCATTACGAGCCAAAGATATTCATCAATAATTCATCTTTGCACTACAAAGCAAAAGATATTCAACAATGTGTCATCTTTGCATTACAGAGCCAAAGATATTCATATATCAACGAAATACATAATCATTTCGAAGTTATATATGAATAATTATAACCATGTTGATCAATTCACCTTTGCACTTAAGCTAAAAATATTCAATTGTAAATTCAATGGTCATGATCATACCAAACCAACAATTCAACTTTTTACACTTTCGGCGAAGAGAACCTATGGTCACGATCATACCAATAATCTACCCATCTTTACACTCAAGTCAAAGAGAAATATCATCATTAGGGTTATAAGAATGTTATATAAAAATAATATAATCAAAACATGGTTTTAATTTCAAGAGTAAGATTCATCAATCAACGATAATTTGGTCGGAGAGAAAAACCATTTGTTGTGAATAAGACTCAGTGATTCGTAACATAGTCCCGTATACGTGCATAAGTAACCTCGACCTTTGAAAAGATAAAGTTTCATAATAAAATTCATATCCATATTTATAACACCTTAATCCAAATGTTATAAATCACTTAGAAATCTCATAATCTAATATTATTAATATTATAATAATATTTTAATCATTTCTCAAACTTATAAACAATTTAATTAAATTGTTTACACTTTACTAATTAATGCATTTAATCATCATAAAATGCCAAACTCATAAGATTTCATCATCATTAACCAAAACCCTATAAAAATCAAGATATATCTCATATATGATTCTCAAACCAATAAATCATATTTTCCAATTTTCTTACTTCACATAACATATTTAATTCATTTACTCATAACTAGAACATTTTCATGAAAAATACCAAATCAGTTAAAAATATTTCTTTTAAGGGATTTAGTATAAAATAGTCCCATATTGAACATATATTTTTCTCGAAATTTTAAAAATTCATTTACTATTTTTCATATATGCTAAAACCAATAGAATATTTAAACATTTATCATAAATTGTACTTTTATCCAAAATTCCAAAATTCACAGAGTACACCGATATTATATAGATGTACTCTCAATAAAAATTTCATCAATTTTGGAGTTAACCGCAAGGAGTTATAAATAGTTACTTTTAAAATAGTCTTTTCTCATAAAATTCATAACTCCTAATCTATACATCCAAAATACCTCAAAATAATCATAGTGGTGTAAAATTCGAGAATGATCAAAACATGGATACAATCAAAGCTAGTATCCGTAATAGATATTTTAGGCGAAAAGAAAAATTTTCATTTTCTAAATGAATAGTCTTAGATGATAAGTGAATAGTCTTGATATCGTGAATAATTAATCGATATCACGTGAATAAGTAACTCAACACCAAAAGATAGAAATTCCACAAAAACATTTTCACGCTTCATAAATAGTACTCGTGAATAGTAACTCGTGAATAAGAACTCATGAATAGTAACTCGTGAATAAGTAACTCGTGAATAAGTAACCCCGACATGAAAAAGTTCCAAATTTGATAAAACTTCAGATCAACATTTCAAAGATAATGATATTGAAGAAATAATATCATTACGAAAAAAATAATATCCCTTACTATCCCTTACCTCAAAAGAGCGACGCTTCATTTGGATATCGGATATGACATTTGAAGGAAACTTGCACCGATAAATAACAACTCACCAAGTATCTAAATACTCACAAAATACACTCAATAATCTAGAGAGAAAGAGAGAAAGCTTATGTTTACGGTGTGATTTTCAATTCTAACTTAGCCCTTCTATTTATAGGAAAATGTTAAGACGTACAAGCAGACTTAACTCGCAACCTGATGGCTTTACCTGGCTACTATTCCACCCACCAAAATCAGCCATCTTCCCCAACAACCAAGAGTGGGGCCCACTCAATTCTAGAATTTTTCACCAAAACCTAATTTCCGAATCAGTCACCTCTTAAAATTCATAACAAATCATTCGTTCATTTTTAACGGTTCAAAATTTGTGGACATATACTCAACTTATGTATGTATAACATATCCAAAAATTACAACTATCCAACGGTCGAATTAAAAAATTATAACTCACGCAATATATCGAAAAATACCGATTTGATTTTAATACCTCCATTCCGACAAAATCTTCGATAAAATACCTCAACATTAATTCCTTCATTTATAACCACATAAATAAATCCATCATTTATATCCACATCAAATAAATATTTCATTGTCATATAAATCAATAATTAATTATTCATAAATAATATTATAGAATCACAATAAATGACAACCAGGCGGTTCAGGAAGAGGGGCTTTCCAATAAGAATTTCTCCTTCTCGCCGCAATTAGGTGACCAAACCTCTCCTCGATGTAACTTTCTAGACATTGCCAATAATGCTATCTAATAATATTATTCAAATAATATGAATTATTGATCCGATAATGGGAAATCTCGTGCGATGATAATTATCGAACAACAATAATATAAAATATCAACACAATAATTATTGAATTAATAAAATAAAATATTAAACAAGAATTCATCAGTAACAATTATTGAGTAGTGCCTTCTCACGTAAGAATCAATAATTGAAAAAAATCTTGTCGCAATACCGCCAGTATCTCTCTTGTCAACGCCAGACATTTTACTTTACTTTACCAACCGGGTATTCCAACAAAGTTAATTAGCAGAACGATTACGCCAGTTATTTATAAAACTCAAATTTGTTGTTTTCTCCATCCGGCGCAGTTATTACATTATGGGGCCCATTAATGATCGCGTCGTCGTCGCGAATATTCTCCGACGTAAAAGAATATTCCACGACCAAAACGAATATTCCCCAAACAACAATGAATACTTTATACCCCATGCGTATTTTGAAAAAAAATTCATATATCACCCTTAACTTTAACTTTTATCAATTTAACCATTTACTTGATAGAAAAATTGAATACTTTTATTTCATAAAATTCGGGGTCTTACATATCTAATATTTGGAACATATTAGTACAAACATGCCAGAGTATGGAAAGATTGAACTCAGTTTTCAAACATGCCAGATTATGTGCTTATGAGTTTTCATGGTGATTTAAGGTTTATAGGAATGCTTAAAGACCATATGTGTTCTATTGTAGATTGTTGGGATTTGGTAGCCAAAATTGTGCTATAAAAGGACCATTATGGCCAACTTGTGTGACTAGTGTTGTGGCGCCCAAAAAATAGGTATACATCACCTATTCGAGTTGTCAATACATAGTATGTAAACAACTACAACTTTATTATTACAACAAGAAATCGCGAGTTTGAATACAAATATTATCTTCTGTATAATATCTATACTCAAATAAATCCTCATCACATTTATTGATACATAATTTTACAAAAATGGTGAGGACTACTAAACAATCCTTTCTAAAACCTTCATTCCATACCCCACTCTCGTATTTCTACATATTCTCCTCCCGAGAAGAAAAATGGAACAAAAAGGAAAAGGGTGAGCTCAACTAGCCCAAGAAAAAGAATATTATGACTAAGATAATATACAACAAATTACCGTTAGTCTTCAATGTGGAAAAAAATCTAATAGAATACAATAGACAACAAATTTTAAATCAATATTCGTAATGAAATAATAATTCATTAGAAAGAGTTAAGTAGAGAATGCAAACTACTATCTTCATGTATGAATTTAAAAGTTCATCGCTCTATCTTTTATCCCCAGTAACATCAATCAATATACATCCGGAATCAAATATTCATCTTTGCACTACTGCCAAAGATATTCATCAATTAATCATGTTCATCTAAACACTTGTTCATCTTTGCTTTTCTACCAAAAGATATTCTTGAGAATCATTCATCTTTGCACTTTCTGGCCAAAGATATTCAATAATATCATCATTTAAGACCGAGGATGATGAAAATATTGTTTTAAAAGCGAATCCAAAGGAAACAAAATGACAAGGATTAAGGATTAAGGATTAGTGACTTTGTTTTATCCATGTTCAAAATACCTCAAAAATAATCATAGTGGTGTAAAATTCAAGAATGATCAAAACATGGATACAATCAAAGCTAGTATCCGAGATAGATATTTTGAACAAAAAGAAGAAATTTTATTTTTCTATGAATAGTCAGATATCGTGAATAGTCTTAGTATCGTGAATAAGAATCAAACACCAAAAGATAGAAATTCCATAAAAAACATCTTCACGCTTAATGAATAAGACTCGTGAATAAGTAACTCGTGAATAAGAACTCATGAATAGTAACTCGTGAATAGTAACTCATGAATAGAAACCCCTAGCATGAAAAAGTTCCAAATTTGATAAAAAATTCCAACCAATATTTCAAAGATAATGATATTGAAGAAATAATATCATTTGAGAAGAAAATAACATCCTTTACCGAAAGATTAGTACTTCTAATTTGGAATCTTAGATATATAGTCTTTGAAGGAACTTTGCATATCTAACAATACTCAAAGTATACTCACAAGAATACGCTCAATATATCGAGAGAAATAGAGAGAAACTTGAGTTTAAATGTTTTTCAATTCTAACATAAGCACCTATTTATAGGAAAATCTTTAACACAAAGCAAAGCGAAAAATTGAATATAATATTAATATATTTTTACATTTTCTTTAGCCCACCTTAGACAACTGATCTCAGCCCATTTGAATCACATGTGAGGCCAACTTAGTTGCAAAAAACGTTTTTCTCAAAATAATTAACTAAAACTCCCAAAATTAATTATTTGAACTTCGAACTTAAATAATTCATAATAAATAGCCCTTTCATCAGAAAAATTCGAATCTTGCGAGTTTTTATAGGAAATTCAATTCTCTACAACTTTGCGAAAGAAAGTTTTTCCAAATTCCAAATAGAAATTGACCGAAATCCACAAACCAAGCGATTTTACGTTTATAATCAAATTTCAATCAATAATTGTGTCCACCAACACACAAAACATGTATTAAAACATTTAATGCCACAAAAATACTCTTCCTCCTCATATACTCATATATCCCACATTCATTGTAAAATATCATCGTTAATATATTATTAAAATAATATATTTAAATGAATTATTTTATCGAAAAAGATAAAATATTAATTTTCAACAATTGTCACATTAAAAATTTTCTCCATCTATATCCTCATAAAATCAAGTATTTTCCTCATCATATAAATCAATAATTAATTATTCATAAATAATATTACGAGAATCACATTATTGACAACCAGCGGCCTCAGGGATGGGGGGCTTTCCAATAAGAATTTCTTCTACTTGCTGCAATTAATTAGGTGACCAAACCTCTCCTTGTATGAACTTTCTAGACATTGCCAATAATGTTATCTAATAATATTATTCAGATAATATGAATTATTGCTTCGATAATGAAAAATACCGTAATGACAATTATTGAAACAACAATGAATATAAAATATCAACGCAAAGAATTATTAACTTTCAATAAAATCTTGAGCAGTAATTATCAGAACCATTATTGAGTAGTGCGCTTCTACGTAAGAATCAATAATTGGTGCAATCTGGTATCTTCTTGTGTTTTAACCACCGGGTATTTTAACAGATGATAATTGAGTAATAACCACGCCAGTTATTTTTAAACAACTTATATTTGTCATTTCTTCATCCAATCGCTTTCAGGTTATGGGGCCCACATTATGGTCATGGCATCGCATTTAATATTCCCAGAAGCATTTGAATATTCTCCGACAACAATGAATATTTTATAACCACTTGCTTATTTTGAAATATTTGCGTATTTTACCCCTAACTATCCACATTAATCAAATCAACCCTTACTATTTCAAAATAATAAATAGAGAAAATTAAATTTCATTAATAATAAGTTGGGGTCTTACAAGTGTTGTTAGATAGTGAGGAGTACATACATTGCCTATAAATAACATGTAAAAATGGTTCCTCTAAGTTAGTTAAAGGTCTACATTGGTGTGTTGTGCAAATTCTTGCTTAAAATCAATGAAAATAAGCTTTATAGAACAATGAACACTAAAATAGTGAACAACCATACACGGACCCCATACACAAGTTTCAATAGTCATAATAGGACATAAGAAAGCTACACAAACTAAAGGAACCAAGCCCAAGCCATTTTTTTGAGCATGAGACTTGTTAAAATCACATTTAAAGCCAAAATGGACTGTTTTGGACAATTCATAGTACCTGACCTTAAAGGACTATTATGAGAAGATACAAAGTTGCTCATACATGCTAGTAATGATTCCCAAACATGGTCATTAATAAAGCCAACAAGAAAACCAATATAAGCTCTCTTTTCAAGCTTCAAATGAGCTTTGATAAGTCAAAATGAGTTAGATGATTAAATAAAGTTTGGTGATGCTAAAAGTAACCTTAAGTAACTTAAATATACACGCCTAGACTATCCTAGTGGCCTGACTATCATATCCTATTGTCCTTTTGTTTACATACAATTACATATCCCGATGTTTCTATATCCCTGATATGTTTATGTACCTTTCATTTATAACTTATACTAACATCCTAAATTTTTTATTTATAGATGTCTTCTTAACTCTGCAAAGACGCCTTGGCGGGTTGGGTCGAGGCCCTAATCATGTCTTAAGAAGGCCCATTAATTCTGGATGATCGCATTCTTATACTGAGATCCGTCCTCCTCCAAATAAACGTAAGTTAAACATCGTGTATATATATATATATATATAAGGTTTAATATTTTCATTTTATAAATATAGTAGTGATTTAAATGTAAGGGTTTAATATAAATTATTGTATATTGTAGTGATTTTCAAGATAATAAAATTGTGAAGTGCATTTCACAATTATAAAAGCTGAATCCGCCTACACCAAGTGATTACATGGTGAAAGACACCTCTCACCCCATAAGGATGCGATTTGATTTGAATTTCGTATATTTTTTATCACTCGATAGATAATACATAGTTAATCAAATAATATTATTTAGTAATATAACAGATTTTAATATTATTATTGTTGTTTTATTTGCGAAACGATATAGATGGGACAACGCTTACGAGGCATCGCTTATTGAGACACTATTCAGCGTGTGCATACCGTCATTTAACTAAAGATAATTTGAACAAGGAACGACAAAAAGCCTGCGCACAATCTTTGAGATTGACCATCCAGAGGACAGAGTGAGCGATATATGTATGAAGCATAGCCCACAGTGGTGCCTTGCGGCCCGTATAGGTGTAGATGTGTGACCGATGGAAAATTGAGAGCTGGGTCGAGAGGTGCAAGATCGCCTCCGAATGCAGATCCTCAAAGTGTATCGACGGCGAAAAGCGCAAAAGGCACGTGACGGCGGCGATATATCACAAATGCGGCACACATTCTTTGCCGAGGTAATGCGTATGTTATGTTTATGATCATCTTTTGTAGCTAAAATATCATATGTTTACATAATAATATGAGAAAATGAACTATAGAGTCTCGGTCTCAAAATCAACCTATCAATTGGTTGGATGTGTATGTAGCCACCGCGATGATGGTCTACTACTGGTCGCTCGAGATAAGCGGTAATAAGTTCACTTTATCCTAATATGTTGTTTATAAATTATAACGACCTTCTTTTAGTATTTTTTTTTATTTATTTTAACTATTTAATTGTTCATCTTCCGGACAGACACTTATAGGGCTTAATGAACGGCGCTATCCTGAAGGCACCCCTGCGTCCAATCGATTGATCAAGAATTATGGGAGAGGCGTCCATCATGAAGAAAAATTATGTCAAAGGCCAGGACAAAGACGACGCCTTGACCATCATGGCACAAAAGCGGCTCCGCCACCCGATCTACACATTCATCAAAGTTATCCAACTTTATCATACTCCTATTGACCGTGTGAGAGCGATCTGTCGAGATCGTGATCTTCTTCAGATATCTTGGCGGGCATCTGCAGTCTCGAGTCCTAATGAGTTGGCGGCAAGCGATGGCGGCGTGGCAGCCAGAGCGGAGGCGAGCTTGCACAACAATGGCGCGGTATATATATATATATCGCTTATTGTTTAGCTACATTGTCTTATATGTTTATAGTCTCTGAGTCGATGTCTTACTTATATGTAACATATATGTTTTTATTACTTTGATAATTACAGGATCCTAATTTGGATGATCCACAAGAAGCGCTTTAACTTATTTTTTTTTAGATTTTTAAAGCCTTGTACTCTTTTAGATTCATTCTTTGACAATTGTATTAGTTTATATGGATGTTTACGATATCGATTATATTGTGTTGGATGAATGTTTTGTATTGTATTGGATGAATGTTTATTCATGGATGAATATTTTGTATTGTATTGGATGGATGTTAATATGGATGCTTGTATATATATATATATAACCGTGTTTGGGATTGAAAGCGAGTACAAAGCGGGTTATTTTGGGAAATTAATAAAATAGGCAAAAAAAATTTTTAAAAAAAGATCATCAATGACCGCGTCATGGTCATTAAAATGTATCGGCGATCGCTTGACTTCTTTGAATCTAGCATTGCTGCGGCTATTATTATTATCGATCATCGACACGTGACACGTCACGCGCATGACAAATGACTCAAAGATAAGTCATAATAGCGGCGGTATCGATTAAGCTAATTGCGGTCGCTAATAATTGATTATTATTGTTGGTCGTGATGTCCTTCCAATGTGACCAGGATTATCTGCGACTAAATGTCGTGACATATATCTGGTCATAGATAGTCATCTGCGACCGTATCTGATGCGGCCATGATGCGATCATTGATAAGCCTTTTTGTTGTAGTGTATAAAAATATTGCTTTCCATAATCAAGATTATCACACTTTTATTTCTAACTCACAAGAACATTATCAAGATTATCACAGTTTCAATGTATGTAATTCTATATGCTAGAAAGATTGTAATTAATTAGACCAATTAAACCAACACATCTACTATTTTTTCCCCTTTGTCTGTCTTTAATTCTTTCTAGGGAATTCTTCTAATACAAAAACTTTAATACTGAAAATATCTACAAAGTGCTTTTCGATTAATCTCCTCAAGACCCAGATATATACTCGTATGTAAATATCACTACAAATATATATATATATATATATATATATATATATATGTGGGGAATAGAAGGAAAACTGACCTTGATGGAATTAAGTTGTACGTATAATTTTGAAGACACTGATGGAAACTTCCAAAGGGATGGCATGATCCAGTGAACGATGGATGAAGGCAATTTATTGCATGAAAAAAATTAAAGGAGGCAGCCAAGTAGCTATAGCTAGCTCATGCGTACGTACTCGGTACTCCATCGATCATTAAAAATTCAATTCTCGGATCAATGCGATCCCTTTGGAACTTTCCACCTGCACCAGATCAATATCTATCCATCTATCAAATTAAGTACTCCACTGATCACAACGTACCGGCCGGCCCGGCCCCTATATATATAAACCTTAATTAAAAGTTTAATTATATATATATCCCAGCTAGCTAGCTAGCTATTTGATCAACATACAGGACTACAGGAGGAGTACTGAAGGATATAGCTAGGGAATTGAAAAGAAAAGGTGTTCAAGGTTGTTGTTTTCCATACAGTTTTAAGCCCTTTAAATCCCTTTATTTTATCTTCATGCCTGTGGTGTGATAAATCCAAGGTAGTTAGACCTACCTGGGCACCCATGCCAGCTCCTCCTTTTTTTTTTTTTTTTCAGTTGGTCAAAACGGATCCGGTTAGCATGAAGTTTTTTTAAAAGCTATTAAATTGGTAATAGAATCTTGACATACATCTGAACCTCGTCTATGCACAAGATTCTATCGATCAATCAATGAAACTTATCCAAAATAAATTTCACACTAACCACTATGTATATCCGGGGTACTGGAAGTAACTGAACTAGCCTTATGGGCTATATATATTGCGTGCGATCTCTCGTGTATATTTCAAATTAATTTTTCTAGGGGATCCGTCTGAAATTTGAAAAATGCCAGCAAAATTAAATGTATGGTCTAAACTACATTATCCCTAAAATTTATCAAACACTTAATATAAAAATAAATCACCAAAATTCCCGTGCGGGATTTAGAACATATATATTTATATATTATCTTCCTTTAATTTTAAATGAAATGAAAATTCTAATTAATTCTCCTTTTTCTAAATATTTTACCATACTCGTCTCAATCAGGAATCAAATTAAGACACCATTAACTTTTACTAACAATCAATCAAGGATTAATTTGTTTCTTTGATAACAACAAAAATGAAAGAAAAATCATATATAATTGACACACACACACACACACACACATATATATATATATATATATATATATATATATATATATATATATATATATATATATATATATAGGTCTTTAATTAATTAATGGCAGGTAAGAGTTCCAATCAAACAGCCAAGTCTGATGGGAACACAGAACACATGTTACATCCAAGTAGAATGCCACATTTTTGATTAAATTTGATTTCTCTTACTAAACTTTTTTCCTACAATTATATATACTACCACGTACGTACTACCATGCATGCTAGAAATTAAAAATAACTTCTGAGAATTACTAATTACTAAACTTTTCTTATCCTGCTCAAATATGTAAATGAAAGGAAAGAAAGTGATCCCAGAGGGAGAGGCCAGGAAGTACTATATAATTAATAAAACTAACCTCATCACTCCTACAAATTACATATACAGATTACAAGGAATTAATATCCAATTAATTAACTGATCCAAAATTCCATGTACACATCAGCATAGCTGCAGCAGGAGGCATGCATACTTATAGTGCTCCACACGCAAGCATGGTGATTCGATTTCATCATCTTCTTCTTTTTTTTGTCTCTCTCTCTCACATGCACACAGATGCAATTAATTAATTAAAAAGAACGGTGATATATGCGAGATGCAGATGGGAGCTTGGGACTTGGGAGTAAGTAAGGTCAAAATCAAGAATGTTAGAGTAAGTTCAGTAGCACAATTTTAGATTATATTTAATTTAAGATTTATCTTTCAGCTCTAAATATAGTCTGTGACTATATTTGAAGCACCAACAAGATTAAATCTAGGAACTTGATAGTCCATGGACTATAATTTTAATTATATTTAAATGGGAGAGTGGAAGGAGATTGGAGCTTTTTTGAATTTATAGATTATTTTAATCTTTTTATATTATGATCTACGAGATAAATTAATCCTACTTTGGAAAGATGAGGCGCAAAAGACGTTTGTTAATGTCGCTATATGGAGTAAATATAATCACCGATAATCTAAATTGCGAAGATGCTTTTAGTATCATGCGCACGCACGCGCTATACACATATATATATAAGCAGATTGATTTGGAGGAATTAATTCGCAACTGATGATCAGATCAGATCAGATCAGATCAGATCAGATCATATATGCCCCCACACAGTTGCACATGCATGCATGATCTTGTCGCCATCAACTTACCATGGATATATATTCCTATGTCCCCTTGCTCCCATTCACATGGGCTCACCCTGCATCTTCTATTTATTTTCCTACCAAATTTTGCTCACAGTTTTTCCCCCTCAACTGTTGTACTAAATTTAATCAGATACTATTACTTTCGATCCAAAATTAGATATATAATTTTATTTTTAAAGTCAATTGATAACATATATATTAAAGTTCAAATGATATATATGAATGTATTAAATTTTATTGGATACAATTATTATAACTGTATAGTATATAACAAAATTATAAATTAAAAATTTATTTTATTCTAAATTTTTATAAATTATACAAAATTTGAAGTTTAATATTAGCTAGTTTGATATCAAAAAAATCAAATTATATTATATTTTGGCCCCATAAAAAATTATCATTTTAACTCGTGTATACATAAAATAACAAGTTTACGATAAAATTAAAGACATTGTTGGTCGTAGTATATTATAAGTAATCTAATTTTTCTCTCCTCCCTCTTTTTAATCTCTTACATGTGCGTATGTTTTTGTTACCTTATATAGACTATATATATAGTGTTTGTAATTTGACTTATACTTTGTATACCTTAATTTATCATACCATTAATTTAGACTTTTTAGTATGTTTAGCGCGCTGCGTTTGAAATACGTTTTGACCCTCCAATATTATTTTTTGGAATAGAGGGTTTAGTTTATAAATATTTATTTCAACTGAAATTTTTATTGAATTCAGTGATTTAGGTATAATTTGGATATATATAAAAAATAATGTTGTACAGTATGTGAAACACTATTTTTTATATGTATTCAAATTACACCTAAATCTCTGAATTTTATAAAAATTTTAATTTAAATAAATACTATACATTTTTTAGGTGTTAAAAGCAAAAAAAAATTGGATACAAGAATGTACCCCGTAGGCTAATTGTTCCGAAGAAGAGGGGATGCTTTCTGTCTTGCAAACGGAGTTTTCAGTACCCCAATAGAGTCAACTCAGCTTCTTGTTATTTGTTAATTTAGAGTAAGGGGCTACTCATTCTCAAATACATTTAGACCATATTTATCTAAAAAAAAAATATTTGAGATTAAATTATTTATTTTAATTTAATATTATTTCAGACTATTAGTCTCATAAAACTATTTGATAACTTAAAATAGAGGGACTATTAATTCCACATTCATTATGTGATTATATAGTCCATCATAAATAACTTTAGAAATGACAAAAAAAGAGTTCATATTACTATTTAAAGGACTATATAGTAATTTACATTAAGATAAATAATCTAATCTCAAACATACTCTTTGCAAAACAAACACAACCTTAGTATTGATAAGTGAAAAAAGATAAAAATAAAAATAACTTATAACTTGGTATAGCAACACTATAAATTGAGAGAGAAATTATTTTACTATTGAAGAAAAACAGAGGCAACATCAACTTATAAAATAATGTTATTGAAATGAAGGAAAAACTTATTAATTATAATACCCTTCACATTTTAAATTAGATATACATTACTTTTATAGTTCATTTAAAAATTAGAGATACGTTTCTTTAATATTATTTTAAAATAGATGTAAAATGTTTTGTAAAAAAAAAAACTTTAAAAGTTAAAGTTGTATTTTAAATTTGGAACAAGGAGTAATAATAATTAATAAAGACGGGGAAATAAAGAGTGGGAAAAAAGAAAGGGAGAAAGTCGGAATTTAAAAAGTAGAAAAAGAAAAAAAAAAAAGGGCCCAACCGGGTTCGAACCGGTGACCTCTTGATCTGCAGTCAAATGCTCTACCACTGAGCTATGGACCCTAGATGAAATGCCAAGAAAACTTAATTATCATAGATACCATATTAAGTAAATAAACACTGGTGCCCTTCCCGCCCCTTTCAGTCGATCCTTCGACAAAGAGCGGCCCAAGAAAGGGAAAAGCAAACATGGCTACATCGCCGTCGCAGCACGGTATCAAGCTCGCCGTTTATCTTATCTCCTCATATTTTGGTGATATCGTCGCTGTAAATATTTATCTTTCTCTCTTTTTCACTATTGATTGCTTGCTATGCCTATGAATGTGCCATAAAAGATTAAACTGCTCTTCAATGTTCTCTCTATAATATTTTTATAAATTTTTCCCTGTAAGTAAAAACTGATTCTAATCGATTTATTGAAAGTTTTGGTTATATATTGCAATTATGATTGCAGAAAGTTTCTGAATGTCTTCTCCGCAAAGGAACCCTACCGCTCGGACAGATTATCCGATTCACCGAGCTCAGTAAGCAGAACGCGGTTAATTCTCTCCTCGTTCTTATCCAGCACAATTGTGTTCAAGCCTTTGCTATCCAAATAGAAGGTACTATTTAAAAACCCTAGAAGCTGAATAGAAATTCATAAAATCTGACAACTGCATGTTTAGGGGCAACTAATTGCTGTATAAAACAGTACATTCAAAGTTAATATATATGAATGCAGGTAATTTTGGAGACGCGTCAAGGATTATAACTCAGTATACGGTGTTGTTTGATAACATCATCCATCACATGAGGTTTCCAAAATTTATTGCAATCATATCTGAGGAGCTGGGTAAAGAGGTGTGTTCGATGTGGATTTTATGATTGAGTATTAGTATATATTTTGATAGTTAGGTGTGACTTGTGAATATTGATCAATTGGTTTTTGTTTTTGGCTTTGGCAGTGTGAAGATGTTTTTGAAGGGTTGCTTCAACACGGTAGACTTTCAGTAAATCAAATTGCAGATAGGCATAAGGAGACATCAAGTCTCGATGGAAGCAAGTTTCTTGTGTATTTTTTCGTTGTGTTCGATTGCGAAATTATCCTCATTTTTAGTAATCCTCGCTACAACCTTAAAGCTGATGGTTAATCAAAGTTGTGGAAAAACAGTAGAAAATCTGTAAAGTTACATTCTTGATGTGAGGCTTTGTTAGGGTGGATATGGGATAATGGTTTTACTAGTATACTTTTGGTGATACATAATATCGTTTGGTGTATTATTCCAACTTACAAATGCTGTCATAATTATGTCAGTGCTATTCGGTTGTATACTATAGGAAGAGCTTGAAGCAGTTTTAGGTATATCAATAGCATCACCCTAAACTGTATAATCAATGGAGTCTATCTTCAATACTGTGAACTATATGCCAAATCTATAGACTTACCTGTTATATATATGCCTAACTAACTCCCTCTCGCATGACATGTGGTTCGTATATCAAACATAGAGTCTCTGTTTCCTTAATTGCATATGTTTCTTGAAGCCCTTCCCTCTTCTGAGAGTTGGCGAGGAAGTACATGTGACTGTGAGGTTATGTTATATAAGATAAGAAATTAAAGTATTTTCATGGAGTTTGAAAAGAATATAAATCAAAAATATGTAACTATGGAAAACTTGCATACAACGATCCATATAAAATTATTCCCTATTTTCATGTCAGCCGAATTCTGTTGTACTAATTGGAATTTTCCTGCTATTGATTGGAATGCGGGTTGGTTTCTGTTAAAGAAAACTACACATTTTTTTATAGGGGTCAGTTGTTATTTATTATAATGAAATATATAAATATTTAATAATCCTTTTTATTTTTGTTTGATGATTAATGTATTATTAAATCCAACCTTTAAGATCTATTTCTTTTTCTTTCTTCCCCTCTTGCCCCTCCATTAGTGGAAAGACATTTTATGCTCTTATTTTCTTGAGTGAGTCAAATTTTCTTTTGTTAAAATTCATTACATTGTTTATCCAGGAAATTCTACAGCTTTGGAAACATTACACGGAAGTTTTAATAAACTTGTGAATGCCCGATATGTGGAACGTTGTCCTGTTCATGAACCATTTCTGGCTCCACCATCTGAAGAAGAAACTCCTGCAAAGAAAAGAGGTGCTAAATCCACCAAGGTAGTTGTCTCTTTTTGGCCAAGTGTATGGTCTGATGATCTTTTTTTATGGTAACAGGGAAGCTTGTGACTTACATAAATGGTAGTGGCTACTTTTGATGTTTAGACGGCCTTGTGACTTTTCCCCTAATTATTCTGTTTGGCAGAAAACTCGCAATTCTGTTAAGGTTTCGACTGTGAAATTTTGTCCGGAAGCTGTAGAAAGTTTTTCATGACTATAACTTAGATTAATGATCGAGAATTATGTTCCCTTATAAAACTTTCTTGCAGATTTTTATAAAACACTACATTTGGAAAGGGTCGACTTAGTTGAAAATTCACCTTCCATTCTTCTTGTTAGGTGGTGAAGAAACTCTTTACTGAGGGGTAGATATGACCTTGGTTCAAATCAATAGCTTTTCTTTTTATAGGTGGTAGTATATTGTAGATACTACACCTGAAATTATCAATCATCATAAATATTATTGGATAAGCATATTCAAGTTAGTGTCTTAATTTCTTATTATTTATCATCGTTAATAGGATATTTTCCATTTACTTACTGTCCTGGAAAAAATTGCATTTTTTGGATCCTAAATTGGTAAATGAATAATGATTGCAGATGGCAGAAGAGACTCTCGAGGCACGTGCTTTGGCAGAAGCAGCTCCTATGGATTCAGTTAGATTTTTAGTTGAGACAGATATATTGACTGATGTTCCTGGACAAAGTAGCAATGAAAATCCCACTAGTGTGACGGTTGGAGAGAAGGTTGATCTAATGAATTTACTCCATGATACATTTTTTAATAAAACAGGCTGATTAATATGTTGTCATTTACAGCGTAAGCAAGATAGTATGGAGTCTGATACAGAAATATGGGCTACTAATAAAAAGAAAGAAGTTCTGTGGCGTGTCAATTTTGAAGAGTTTGTACGATACCTGAGGCATAAGGTCAATCTCTCTGTGAGTTGTTAATGTACAACCAGTGACAACATTCTTTTGACTGCTGAATATTTTTATACTCTGATCATAATGTTAGAATTGATTTCTGCATACTGCATCATCGTATATGGATAATCATTAAGACAGTGATAGGCCTGATGACCATAATGAGACTCTGTAGTTATGCTTGCTATGCGCTATTATGAAACTTCTGTTCTTTGCAACACTTTAATTAAGTGGAAATTCAGTCATTTTGCTTTGCAGTTGTTTTAATAGTAACTAGAGTTTTGACAGACGCTGCAGATTCGTCTATCTGATCTTCTGCATAGTTTTCGGCTCATTTCTTCCATTCCAGAGAACTTAGCTGATTATGAAGGTTTCATAAACATGTTGCTAACATAAGATTTGTGTAAAGGATTAAGAATAAGAAACACCTGTAATCACAGTTGCAAGTTTTAGTAGTTGTCAGACTCTTCATGGTTTAAACCATAATTGTCATGGCGTCACGGCGATGCAGAGGATGACACGACACATGTCTTAGCAGCTCTGGCCCAATTTATTGCTTAATCTTTTGAATTTTGACCCATTATCCATACTGACCGATGGGACATCCCATCGATTAAAACAAAACAAAAAAAATCATTGCGACATAAAAGAAACCCTAAAATGAAAGATCAACTTATTTGCCTCTTCTTCTTCTACCCCTCACGATTTGTTCTTTTTCGACCCATGACTCCATAGCATGCGACTCCATCGCAGGCCCCATCGTAGCTTGACCACAACTCAATCGCACCTCCATCGCAGGCATAATAGGTTCTTCTTCTTCTTCCCTTTCTCACACATCGGCAAACTCCCTCTTGCGGCACATCCATTGCAGGCTCTGTTTCTCTCCTTCGTGCACTTCGTTTCTCTCCTTGCTTTCTCCTTCTTGACTTTATAAGATAAAATTTGATATCTTTGTGGTGGGACTAATTTTTTAATATCTTTGTGAGTTTGTGGTGGGCTGATTTTATATCTTTGTGGTGGTGTTGGCTGATTTTGATTTTGTTAATATTAAATTATTGATAAAGATTACTTTATGAAAAACAAAGCTGAATTGTGAAATGTGATCGGTGATTCAACTTTAATGAGTTATGTTAATTATTTACTTTTTGTAGTACAATTTACGAAGTGTAAACACTATTTGTTTAAGTGTTAATGGTTACTACTTACAAAACCAGTAATATACTAATACATTAAAGTGAAAATAAAATGTCAATTTTATTTTGTATTTTTTATTTGATTGTATTCCATAGTGTTATATTTTGAGTTTTAATGTATATGAAATTTTATTGCTCAATATATTTGTGAAGTAAAATAAATAATATATAAATTATACATTGTGAATGACTTGTCGCTATACAGACACCATAGGTCCATAATGGTCGCCTTGTTGCCATATAGACGCGATGGCGGTTGCCCGGGTTTCATGGTGATTGGCTATTGCCATGTCTCGTCGTGGCATCGTGACAACTATGGTTTAAACTTGTTGGAGGTAATACCATGATAGGACGAGGGTATCCAGAAGAGCACAATTTTTTAATTTTTTTTTTTACAATCTCTCTTTTTCTTTTATGGAATATAAAAGTAAAAGAAATGGTGCACACCTATATGGTACTCTTCATTGAACTATCTCATTGTTGAATAAATGTGATATGATATCTGAAGGGGCTCCTTTTGCGCTCTCTCTCTCTCTCCCCCTCTCTGTATGTGTGGGTATGCATGTTTGTGCTGTGAAACAAATTACATTATTCCTTTTCATAAAATTGTCTTTATTTTCTTTATTAATTGCATGAACTTCAGAATGACCCAGACTCCTCTACTATTTGACCGCCTAAAGAGTCACTTGTTAAATATTGTCAGAATATTATGCATTTCCAACAGAACCTACATATATGCAAAAAAGTCTCCTCAATATTAAACTGTTTAATAAGGGTCATCATGTTCCATATGATGTCTAAAATCATATCACAAAATTTCAACTCTAAGCATCCCTAGGCCTTGATTTTTGCGCGTCTGCTGAAAATCATGACCTTATCGGACTTGTACATCTCAACTGCTGTATTTGTGACATTAACCCATGACTTTATCTTCATTCCTTTATGACTGTGATCTTATTAGTCAGCAGAATGCCTTTGTAGAACCTTATAATGAAGGAATTGAAACTGGTCTCATGGGAAGAGGCAAGTAAACAATCAGCTTGGCCTTGTCTCATCAAATGCATAAAATTTATATTCTGGTGAAGAAGTCCTGATGGTACTTTCACTACGTTGTATTCTCAAAGGAGATCTAACAAGGTTTTGAGTGACTTATTGGCTTTCTTTTAGCTCGCTAAAGACCCATTTTGCCTTCTCTTAACAGTATTTTGAGAAAGTATTGAGGTCTTCAGCGATGTTGAAGAAAGCCAAAAAAGCTTCCAGCTTTTATGCGTCCACTCTCGTAGGAGCTTTCTATATTCTGCTCTGCCCTCTCCAACTTTCTTCTTCTATTAAAGAACTGTCATGTGTAATCAATTTACAATTCACACCATTTTGAAAATCCAAGCAAAAACAAGAAGTCTAATTCTGATCCTTGTCAGCATGTGTATGTTATGCTCTCAAAATTATCGGTGTTGCTATACGCATATAGAGAACTTCAATTGTTTAATTTCATAGATTATAGATAATATTTGGAAGTGTCTGTCCATATATCTGTATTGGTATATATATTTGTGTGTGTGTGTCTGTGTATATTCGTGTATATTTATTTATCTTGCACATATATGTTTTTAAGCAATACACAGCCCTATGTTCTTTGGACTATTTTATTCTGTCTATACTTCTTTGGTCGTATGAAATATGATTGGTGGGGTCAATCAATAGTATTGCCCCATCTAGCTTAAATTGGCAGGACCATGATATCCAATGATTTTTTGTATGCTTGTTTTAATTAATAGATTTTGAAGTCTTTTACTTTAAATTATATATATATATATATAGGGAGCCCTTCATAGCAACAGGTTCTTATAGATGCTTCTGTTACCCCTTTTTGGACCGTTGATAAACTTATTGGAAGGTTTGAGATTGAAACATAAATATACCCAGTAGTAACAACTTGTCTGGTTTTATTTTAATATAAGGACCCATTACATAGTCAACATGTTGTCGGTTTGTTTAACTAAAGCAATTTTTAATATTAAATAATCGACCAGAATGCAACATGTATAAACTTGTATAAAAAAAAAAAAAAAAAAAAATTTACCAATAAACACAAACTCTCTTACGACATTGTTATTTTATAACCTTTGAAACTAAACAAATGTTATTTAAAAGGTTATTTGTAGCTCGAGATAAAATGTTTTATAAACAAATGTTATTTTATAACCTTTTAAACCTTTTTTATAACAAATAAAGAATATAAAATATTTTATAAAAACAAATATTTTATAAAAACAAATGTTATTATAAAATATTTTATAAAACAAATGTTATTATAAAATATTTTATAAAACAAATATTTTATAACAAATGTTTTTATAACAAATGTTTTTATAAAAAATAATTTATAACAAATGTTTTTATAAAATATTTTATAAAACAAATATTTTATAACAAATGTTATTATAAAATATTTTATAACAAATGTTTTTATAACAAATGTTTTATAACAAATATTTTATAACAAATGTTATTATAAAATATTTTATAACAAATGTTTTTATAAAAAATAATTTATAACAAATGTTTTTATAACAAATGTTTTAAAACAAATGTTATTATAAAATATTTTATAAAAACAAATATTTTATAACAAATGTTTTTATAACAAATATTTTATAACAAATGTTTTTATAAAATATTTTATAAAAACAAATGTTTTTATAAAATATTTGTTTTTATAAAATATTTTATATTCTTTATTTGTTATAAAAAGTTTAAAAGGTTATAAAATAACATTTGTTTATAAAACATTTGTATCTGAGCTACAAATAACCTTTTAAATAACATTTGTTTAGTTTTAAAGGTTATAAAATAATGTCGTAAGAGGTTGTCTTGGGTTGGTAATTTTTTTTTTTTTTTTATAAGTTTAAGCATGTCGTATTCTATGCCGATATTTAATATTAAAATTCGCTTTTAGTTAAACAAACCGACAACATGTTGACTATGGTGGGGTCCTCATATTAAAATAAAAGCCGTACAAGTTGTTACTACCGAGTATATTTATGTTTCAATCTCAAATTCCAATAAGTTTATCAACGGTCCAAAAGGGGTGTTAGATAAGCACCTATAGCAAACCAAGTTGCTATGGAAGGGCTCTATATATATATATATATATATATATATATATATATATATATATATATATATATATATATATATATATATATATTAGTCTTTATAAAACCTCACAATGTGATATACATGATCTATCTATTTATTATAGCATTGCATTGATAATGTCCAAGCACGGCTGGACACTGGTGCTGCCACTGTTTTAAGGGCAGTTCTGGAGGCAACTAGAAGAGCAGAGACTAAAGTGAAAATGGAAAGTTCAGGTGATCCAAGATCTGCTACAATAGTTCTATTCTTTTAACCTTTAAATTATTTGTCCCTGAGGCTTGATAATATATAATCAAATTATTTGCAAGTTCTTTGCAGAACATTTGTAAATACTCTGTCCATCCTCTAAAGAATGTCACAAGTACTAATTTCATGTTAGTTAAGAAAGTTGATCTTTAAAAATTAAAGTGGGTTTATAACACAATTTTCAATATTTATCAATGTTTTAAAAGGCGCTAGGCGGGAGGCAGGCAACCGGATGAGGCCTAGCGCCTAGGGGGCGTAGGCGGGATTTTGTTTTTAAATCAATTTTAATATTGTATCTTATATTTATCTAAACAAAACAATAATATAAAGCAAAACAATCTATAATAAAGATAATAAAGGCTTTTGCTTAAAGTTCAAACACATATCTTTAACGTATTAGTTTTATTCATAAACAAGATTGCTATTTAATAATAAAATTTAAAATTTCAAGAATTCAATTCAATATTAAAACTTAAGAAACTAAACATAAATTTAAGAATTATATTGATTTAAACTAAATATTACAAATGTATCATTATTTATATAATTTGAAGTTGGTACAAGTTCAAAAAATTACAATTATAATAAAATTATCCATTTTGACTTGATCTTGTTCACTTCTTGCTGTGATTTGATATGGTACAACATGCATTATGAATATGATAAATCATTAGAAAAATAAATATATCAAGATCTGATTTGGGTAGTTATTAAAAAATAAAATAAAAAAACTCCGTATAGGCCCGCCTTTTTAGCTTAGCCTGCCTGCCTAGGCCCTGCTTAATTTTTTGGAGCGTTTTTCTGGCTTAGGCGAGGCGGCAGAGGGGGCCCTAGCACCTAGGCGGCCTAGGCGGCCGCCTTTTAGAACACTGATAGACATAATGCTTGTACTCACAGTGGGGCCCATTAAAGAATGTAGTCTCTTTTGTATTACCATTTGATTGAGTTTTAAAAAATGACATTCATTTGTGGATAGGAGAGAAGAGTAAATGTGACAATCTTTGAAGGATCGATGGAGCAAGTAAAATTGGAGGAGCAGAAACGTTAATAAATGAATGTTGCGTATGGTATATTATATGGTGGGCAATGGCTGTTGATAGCTATTAGGATTGAATAGTATGAGGTGGAGTTTTCAGACATGGCTTTTGGGTTGTTGGGGAGGCTTCACTTCAGAAATCTGAAACAAAAATTAAGTATTGTTATTCTTGTAGTAAAATTTAAAGGACATATTTACTACATGAAGGTTTATATAAGAACTGCGAAAGCATAAACAAATGATGTCTTTATAAAGGTTATTATTATCATAGTCATGGTACTTAAGTTTTCAGGCATGCAGAGCTTCACCTATTAGAAAAAGCAGTTTACATTTCTATCCATTCGACCATTAGGTTCCACTTGGAACTTGGAAAACGTGGAGGAAAAGAAAGAAAAAGGAAAAGAAAAATAATTATAAATGTAAGAAAGGAAAAATTTATCTCAACGAAGATAAATCTAACCATCTATACTTTTAAAATATCTAATACTAGGAACAATGTTAAAATGTAGTGTAAAAAATGAATAAAAATCTCTAATAAAATTTTAGATTTCATTTCATTTTCTTTCCTTTACCCTCGAGTTTTCCAAAGTTCCAAGCGGAGCCTTACAGAATAGAGATTATATACAATTTGTTGCATCCCAAATATAATTGAGCTAGGACTTTCTCTTAATATTTGTATTACCATTATTGGCAGTTCCCCTGTCTATTGATGACATTATTCTTGAGGTGATAAAGAGCGAAGAAGGCCGTGGTATAAATGCAGACCGAATCAGAGCATCCCTCGCGCAACTGGGATGTGATATTCCCAGTATAACAGGGATAGATGAAACGTATAGTATTGGTACCATATTGCATTTTATCTAGTCCAGTTTATTTCTTCTATAGGCGAAAACTTAGTTTCTTTTGAAATTTTACTGAATCTTTGACTGATTGAGTATTGTTTGGTCTCAATTGACACATTTATTTGTGTTACAGATTTAAAAAACATCATTGAACTGGCTCAGAATCAAGAGGTTTTTGTTTTATGTCCTTTCCGGTTTAGTGCTATTTTTTGATATATAAAAAGAGCTAGTTTTACACTTGCAGATGAAAGTCTAATCATATCTCTGATGCTGCAGGTGGAATCTATCGTGCTGAAAAGATATGGGAGGGAGGCTTGTAGGATGTTCAAGTTACTGTCACAGACTCCTCGCCTCATAGAGACTGACATGGTAACGAATATTATCTCCAGTACTGAACTGAAATAGGGGAAGGAATATAGATTAGTCTGGCAAGATGAACTTCCAGAGAGTAGAGTATGTCACAGAGAACATCCCAACTTTTCCCTGTGGAGACCATACTTAGTCCTTACTAGGTGGAGCCAATGAGAAAAAGTTCTATAAGAAAAAGGGAAACACAATAGGCACTTCACACTTGTGAAAAGGTTCTTCAAACAGCTTCCCTCAATTCTAGTCTTCACATCACCAACCGAAGTCTAAATAAAGAAAGATGTAGACAGAATGTCTCAACAGGCAAGCCAATCTAATCATAATCCTCCAGCTTAAAGAGAAATAAACCTATTTCCAGCAATCTACCCCTTTTACCGCTCCCTTCACAATGGGATCCCAAAAGGAATAAGCATTCAACACACGTTCTTTCATATTTAAGCTGGATTGTTCAAGTTTTTAATGTAGACCTATCCATGCTTCCTAGATTCAAATATTCGTTTTGTTTCTCTGTGTTTACTCTTAACGAAATTCATAGGCTTTTCTTACCTACTTAACTCACATGGTAATTATAACACGGTTTTTTGCTCTCTATTAATTGCCAGCTTGTTGGTTATGCATCATAATGCTCTATATATAAAACAGATTTGTTTAAAATTAAGTTACATGCCTGTGTGTATATGCATGTCTTCATGTCTTATTTATGTGGTGTTATGCTGCATTTGCGCTGAATTGACTAGGTTTAGGTTTGATAATGTCAAATTTGTTTTCCTACTGTTTTTCAAAATGTAAATGGTGTGTTTGTTTGAAGACATGCGGCTTGTATGCTTTTTACTGTTGAGAAGAAAAAAGTAGAATGGGTAGTCATGTTTTTTTTGACTAAAGTACGTTTTGAAGCAATAGATCAAATGACTCGAGAAGAGTATGTCAGTATTAGTTCATGGTGTTTGATTTTTGTAGATTTCACATGCCACATTTGTTGAAAAGAAAGATACAGTAAGGATTCTTCATCAGCTATGGAAAGATGATTACTTGCATATGGAGGTAATTTGTACTGTCTGTTCTTTTGTGTTTTCTCCTCTGTTGCTGAACTTGCGGATATAAGAATTTTTGTTGTTGTTGCATATAAATAAAAGAATAAAGATTACTTTTCTGCAATAATTTCACATAATTGCAAGAATCAAATTGTTCAAAAAGAATATTGATGCAAAAAATGCAGTCATCTGAGGAACTTGTTTCTTCTTTAAACCTTTTATTGTTTATCTGAATGAGTTTATTACCCTATTGGCTTAACTGCTTAGTAGCGTAGAAATTGGAGACAGATAACTTATTAGTATGCTGTCTATCTTATGCTTACCTCTCAGTTTTATGACACTCAAAATGGTTGAAATTTTGTTTTAGCAACATATATTTATAGGAGATAGTCAGCAGTGTTCTACTTTGTGCATACAAGAAGTACAAAATGTAGACGAGTACCACATTGCATCCACAAAGTACCTTCTTTTTTTTTCTTCAGCATCTTCTAAGCTCCCGCAGACCCTAGTTTAAAGGTGTTTACTTTACAGCTCATAGCCCATCTACTAGTCAATTGATGATCACAGATTTATGTTTGGTTAGTTGCAGTATGATGGTCATAAACCTGTATTCCATATTTATGATACTTCATCATTCCTGTTGCAGGTTATGGAAAAGCCAAATAATAAAAAAGATAAGTTCTTGTTGTGGAAAGTAAAAAAGCCTGCACTTTGGGAACATATTCTAGATGACATGTACCATGCTGCCTTAAATTTGCGACTACGAATTGCTTACGAACATGAACAAGAAAAGGAGGTTAGTAAAATATGCAAAATTATTCTTTTTCTTCTTAATTTTTTATTAAACTGATTCCCATCATGTGATCTTTGTAGCCTTAATTATTGCTTTTAAAAAACAAACTGTGAAATCACCTATGTTGGTGGTCATGCTTGTGCACTTTTAACTAGAGTTTCCATATACTCTTATTAACCTAGAGTATTAGTACTTGTGTTCTGGATATGGTACTATATCCTACTTATACTATGAGTTCAACATATTGTAATATTTCTTTATTATGTTACCTATAGTTACACAAATATCAATATTTTAACTTGGTATTGGATGTTCAAACATCAAAATTGTACTAAATTATGTATAGAACAATCAACTTGTTGATTCAACTTAAATCTTCTATAAAACTTAGTTTTATTGTATTTAGATTCTAAGAGAATTATGAAAATGGTAAACTATCTTAAAAAAGTACTACTAATTACAAGGTTAGGTTTTGTTTTTTTTCAAAAGCTAAAAGAATCATATTAATTTTGAATTTAAAAAGTTGAACTTGATATTTTTATTTTGAACTGAGGAAATATGATATTTCATTACGACACTGACATGTATAATTTGTATGCCATTTGGTGCAGATTGTCCAGATTCCAAGAGAAAAGCTTGTAGGAGACTTGGAGAAAAGATACAAGAGACTGAGAAAGATTAGGATTGTTTTAGAATCTTCTCTGGTGAAGCTTGACGATGCTCTCATGCTTTTCCATGACTTCTAAGTGATTGGCAAACATATTTATTTTTGTTTTTTTTTTATTATATATAATAGTTTATGGTTCTCCTTGATCTCAAAATAAGAAAATAAGTTATATTGTCTTAAATTGGATAGAGAAATGGAGATTAACAAAATGTAAATGGCCTACCAAGTACCAACAACTCGGTACAATTCATTTTGTTAGTTTTTCTGCGAGCGACTTGTCCTACGTAGAAATATATGCAACCTTGGGCATTCAATTACTAATTATACTATACATACAAATATGGGTAGGTCTGTATATCATAACTTGGTATTAATATGCCATGGTTGCAGGTGCATCATTTTTCAAAAGACTTCTCTTGCAATCTGGACGAGCAAAATGCGATTAACCATCTTTTTACCAAAAAAGGAGCTGCCACCTTGATTCAAAACCAGCCGGAAACACAAATTTCTCAAAACACTTGTAGAAGAAAAAACAAATTTATCATTTACGAACAAGCCCAACTTCATACTTGGAGACAATATGAACAAAGTTGATTTCATTCACAAAATTGTAGCCGATGGGGGTATAATTTCTTTTCCTTTTTCAAAAGGAATGAGGGACAAATTTTCAACTGTATGTCAACAAAATAATTGATGCATTTAGGTTTTCACACTAAACCACTTCTATATATCACAATGTATGAGGAGGACCCTGTAAGTTTGGCTGAACAACTTCTTGTCTGTGACTGTCACAATCTGCTAGGAATTGCTTTCTGCGGTATTACCAATTTATGATTTGCAAAGTCTACTGAGATATGACTCCTTTGTTGCCCCATAATATACAGGAGGTTTCCGGTTTGTAAAAGTAATAAAGTTCAATCCAGAAACTGATCCGCCCACAATATAAGAACCATGTGGCCTGCCATTTTCAAGTTTTTTCTCTGAGCTGATAGGAGGGTGTGAAAGCTTCTTTTCGGCAGTTTGCTCAGGGATATAAAGTTTCACTTGATGGTTCTCTTCTTCTGTTCCCTCTTGGTGTAGTCCATTAAAGTGCTTTTTTCCCTGGTTTCTTTCAGGCGATAGAGGTGCCTTTTCACTTTTCCCTCTTTTGTTTCCCTCAATTTGCATCTGTTTGTAAAAATCCACCACAAGCTTCATCCCTGAAAGTTAAACATACAAGTATTTAATCATTATCCATGTTATAATAAATATCAAGTGATCACCAGAAACCTACAAAAAGTGAAATAGTTGACCTAATTATAAGCGACCTCACAAGGAGGACAGGAGATAGATCATCCATATGTTAGATTAACAATATAACTATTTAACACTTACACAACCAATTTGTATATTCAGTGAATATAATAAAGGTTAATGACAGGGTACAAGTGTAGGAGTTAATTATTAGTTAAAAACAAACAAAAAGGAAGAAGTATAGAAAGATTTTGACTTAAGCTTGTGTTCATTAAGGACCAAGGATATTTTCATGACCAGCTGGCCCAGCTTGTTAAACTTAGCCAAACTATCTATAACATTTAGCATCTCCAGTAAGGTGGACTATATCATAGACTATTTGTAGTCCATATGACATCAATCCATGAGATAGTTTTTCAATCCTTCCAGCAGATGGACTATCCTATGGACTAAAATATTAAAAGATTATATTATATTTAATGAATTATTGTCCACCAATCATTCTTCCATACTCCCATTTAAATATATTTAAAATTATAATCCACCAAATTATAGTTCCTTGATATAATCTCTTTGGCTCACCGGAAAATCCCATAGACTATATTTAGTCTTACTGCTAGAGTGAAATATGCGTCCTAGACTATATTTAGTCTAGGATTTGTGCTTCTCCGGCCTGCTGGAGATGCTCACATAGATATAAAACCAAAAGAACAAGGCATAAACTTTCCCTGCTTTCTCAAGCTAGCTTAGCTGAAGACATCTTCAAAGTCATTTTCATGTCTTAGTTAATCGAGATGTACAAGATATTTGACAAAGAACTCACGTGTTCGAATTTCATTAGCTGCTTTACAGTCCCAAAATTCAGGTGTCCTGAGAACCTGCAACATAATAACAGATTTACTGATTAAAGTTTTTTAATTAATTTTTATCTTTTTAAACTGACAATTAAAATTATTCTGGCTTCGCAAGAACTAGTTCTTACACAAAGTTAGATAGACTGAATGAGATTATGAAGTACTAACAACTTATATGCACTAATTATGAATCTCTTTTGAATAATATAAATGGAAGATAAATTAAACAATATACAATAGAAAGAGCTGCTAAAAGCCCTTCCGGGGTGAATTCAATATGCATAGGCAGCATAGCTGGCATAGCTAATCAAACAACAACTAGAAAATAGTCCAACCAGAAGGTTAAGAGATGCATGACTTCTTACAATAATATCATTATGCAAATTAGGACTTTGATATCAACATAAACTTCTCAATTAGACCTGGTAAAAAATAGGTTTGGGTTGTTTTTGGGTTACATAAAATAGTTTTGAGTTGGTTTTGGAACCAAAACCATATTACTTATATTTAATATGAGTTAATTTTTTAGACCCAAGTTTGAAACTAAAATTTTTAATTGATGTGACTAATTTGAGTATTAAAACATTAATTTTGTAAAATTTACATTAATAATTATTGTTAATTAAAATTAATGAAATTATTGAGAATTTTATTCTAATAATCAGTAAATATTATTTTTTTGGAGTGTATATATAATCAAGAAATATTATTTTTTTTTTGGGTGGGTGAGTGGGTGGTGGGTGGTGGGGGGCGTGGGGGTGTGCGGGGGTGGGGGTGGGGTGGGGGGGGGGTGTGCGGGAGGGGGGGTGGGGAGTGGGGTGTATACATAATTAATAAATATTACTAAAAGTGTTAACTAAATTACGGATTAATTCCATAATTAGTGAAATGGTTTTTATACATAATTATAAATGTATATGTATAATGTATATGTGTTATATAAGACTGTAGTGTAATAATGCATGTTAATGTATTAGTTTGTAATATGGTTCAAAACTAGTTAAACTAGATCCAAATCAAAACCAAATCAATCCATAAAATCTAGTTAACAACCAACAGTTTTGGATATCTATATGATTTTTAACTTAAATTGCCAGGTCTACCCTCAATTCTGTACAGATTAGGAGATAACTAATATACTTTTCTAAGAATTGAGAACAAAATTCATGTTAAAAGGATTGCAATTTTTTTATTTTAAAAAATTATATCAACAACGTACTCCTAATTTCAGCAAATCAAATCAACTCTTCTTTTGGTTGGAAAACAGATAGACAAAGAAACATAATATAAACGAATCGCATGGCCTAACGATGAACAAACCAACGTACGCTCAAATTTAAAAATCCACAAAAGTTGAAAAAGAAACCCACAAATCTAAAGACCAAAATAATCGAGAAAAATATTATCATCGCTTGTTATTCACGGGTAATTTCTCACCTCAATAAAATGGGGACGAAGATCATGAACAAGAGCACGAATCTTGATATAGGCAGAATCGCGGATGTCAACATCTGTTAACTTTCTCTTCTTCTGGTTCTTCTTCTTCTTGTTTTTTTGTGGAGGAAGAAGTGAATATGTGTGGGGATGTGTTGGGTCTGGTTGAGCTATGTTTGGACTTGGAGGAGGAGGAGGCGACATTGATTTTGAGGTTCCAACAGTAATAAACTTTGTTTCTCTCATCGACCAATGGGCTAATAATGATTGGCACCAGGGTTTATGGAATAATACAATTACGGGACTGTTCCATAAAAATTGAATTTGAATTTGAATTTAAATGTGGATGAACTAAATTTAAATTTGAATATGAATGAAAAAATTATTTGACATATTTGAAATATTTTAATAATAGAATTTTATTATTTTATTCATCTAAAAAAATTTAAAGTTGTTATAAATTTATTTAATATTATTTAATATAATAATTAATAATTTTTAATAATTTTTTACTTTATTAAATTTCATTATTCATTCATTCATTCAAAAAAAAAAATCTGATTTAAATTATTCAAATTTCAATCATATAACCGATTCAAATAATTCAAGCGAATTTTTTTCAAAACAAATGCACTTAATGGCCGATCCATTCAGCCATTCAGATGTATTCAGTCATAAACAAAGAACTCCCTACTAATAAATTGAGAGTAAATCTATTACTCGCTCCGTTCCAAAAATAAAAAATTTAATTTAATTTTTAAGGTCAAATAATAATATATTGAATTTCAAAATTAGTATAACTCGTAAAATTTATAATAAAATAATTTTTATAATTAATTATTTTTGTTATATAGTATACAATTATAATAATTGTATCAAATAAAATTAAATATATTCATATCAATTTGAAGTTTAATATGTTTTTCGTTTGACTTTAAAAGTCAAATTGTACTTCTAATTTTGGAAGACAAGAATATTAGTATTTGAGTAATGCTACAGACACAAAACTATTCTACAAATATTTTATAAATTACTGATGTGGCATACTCCACCTCAGCATATTGATCAACAAATTGCTTCAATGTAGTCTTTGACCCCACATAAAAAGTTGAGATGAAGTATACTACATCAGCAGTTTATAAAATATTTGTAAAATAATTTATATCTCTAACATTATTCTTAGTATTTTTTTAGGGGTAAATTTTTAAAGATAATATTAGGGGTCTTAAATTTTTAGTTTCAAAAAGTTTTTTAAATATCATTACAATATTGGTGGGAGTAGATTTCATATGATTGACTATGTCATAAATTATCATTAAAATATTATATGTTGTCATTTTATACCCATTAGAGACAAAATTTAAGACCTTAAAATTATTTAATTTTTAATTTAAAAATATTTCAATCGTGTGTTGTCATATTGGTTAAATAATTTTTTATTAGTTACGCAATAAAATATTATTAAAATATTTTAATACCACATCATTCACCATGCATTTGAGATTAAAATTTGAAAATCCTAACTCTAAACATAAATTGTACAAAGATGGTCGGTACAACTAACATTTATATTATTTTAAGCAACATGTTATGTTGGTAAATTAAAAGAAAATTAGGATTTCAAATTCAATCTAATTAATTAAACATTTTATCATCGTAAATAATAATTACATAATCACTCACTACAATTAAAATTGATTTAAAATTCAAAATAATTAGTTTGACAATTTTATCATCGTAAATAATAATTACATAATCTCCCACTACAATTAATTTTTTTCTTCTAAGTTTATCTATATGATATGTTGCTATTAGATAATGGAAAAGACTAATTTCGTGGATCCTTGTGTATTTATCATGAGAAATTTATTTGAATTTTTATAGGATAACGGATAACCAATCATACAACTATTTGATATAATAAATTATATTTTGGATAGACTAATTTTAATTAAACTTGATACAATAATAAATAAACTGTCATAATAGCTCAATCTTAATCATCTCATCTGCACAATACTAGTCTTGACCAATCAATAACGATCCTTTTTTCAGTAAAAGCTTTTCTCAATTTTGACTTGGAAGAATAAATACATATTTTTAGTAGTGTTCTATCTGACATAATCATATTTTGATTATTATTATTATATGAAAAGGTTGGTTGTTTATTACTGGTAAGAAAATATATATATATATATATATATATATATATATATTATTAATTCCAAATAAAATATTCGGGAGGGCTATTTAAAAAAGAGGTAAACTTGCAGGAAAGCGCACAAACATCCACTGTTTCTCATAAGAGACCAGATGCCCCCATCCAATTTCACCAAGCAATGACAGTTTTAATTCATAAAACTTCTTCTTTGGAGGTTCACCACCATCTTGAATTATCTCATTTAACACCTGATCGATCAATCAAACAAACAAATATATATATGTCAGTCAGTCAGTCAGTCAGTCATCATCAGAAGCCAGCCTTCTTAAAGATAATAACTGGACAGACCACAATACTACCTTCAGTGCAGTACCAAGCCTTCCATTTCGTCGCTCACGTGACACCAAGAGAGTCCCATATTTTGAGTTTTTCAATTCCACCCATTTTTTTATTTCTTTGAAGTTTTCTTCAAACGGATCTAGCTGGACATCAGAGTCCGAATCAGATTTTGGACCTTCAGTCGCAGCAGCCAGCTCTGAACACTTCTCACCCTGCTTTAGTAATCAGAGCAAAGAAAAGTTATACACCAGCAGTAACAGTAATAAAAGCAACACAATGCCTACTTAGTTGAGGCCATAATACATCAGTTAACTTAGAAAGAAAAGTAAACGAGAGATGCTGGACATTCAACTGAGAAAATTGTGTACATTATTATGTATCTCTCACATCAGCATGGCAGCACGGTAAATAATTTTATTTAATTTTAGATAAAAAGAGGCACGCTCTATAATGTCGTCCAACAGCATACTAGAATCTACATTGGGATTATATTAAAAATTTGATTCTGTTGATCAGCAAGGAAACCTATTGATAATAAGATATATCACTGGCATTACAACTATTAGATTTTTGGGGTCATGCGAAACATGCAACACTTGAAACACATATGTTGAACATTTCTGCACAAATTAAGTGGTACAGCTACTAATTTAAGAAGTTCAAGTGGTTAAGTTCAACTATCCAAGAGAGTTGAGGCTTCATTTGTTTGGGGTTTACAGGTGGAAAGTAAAGGGCAATGAAAGGAATTTGTTCTTCCTTACTTTCAATAACAGGGGAAACATAACACAAAATGAGTGTCAAAACTTAACATGTCAATTTCTTTACTTCCAAATTACTTTTAACCACCTGCAAATATTTACCCACCCTTTTGTTGGGGATTCTGGATTTATTTTAAGCATGCAGAAAACCTACTTAAACATTAATTACCAATATATTTTATTTTATTTTCTCAGTATATTAGTATATCGGCAACTATTAACAATATATACATTTTTCACAGCAGGGAGGTTACAAGTTTTTCCCCTTTTGTTTGTGCCAGTGTATCAAAACTTATCCACATCTCCTTCTAACACAGAGGCACACAACAATTAATAAGTAATCTATTCAAGAAGATGCTAATCGGGGTGTTCCTCATGTACATGTACCATAGACAAAAAGACGGGGAAAAAACTCTTGCACAACCTAGAATTCACCCAAAAGATAAACACATAAAACTCCAAGGCTAAGATCCTTCAAAAAGACAACAAAAGAGTAACAAGTTCTTCTTATGTAAAAATACTCCTCTATACCTGATGACCTGCTTCATTATATATTTCTGATAATGGATGTAAGTAGTAGGATGATACACAAACTTCTTCCTCAAGTCTTGGATAAAGCAGACAACTTTTTTGTTTTTTCAATTCGGGACTCGGAGTTAGGCTGGTCTCACCCAGTTAGATTAACAGATGTGTATGTGGAGAAAAACATTTAAGATTAGAGCCTAAAATTTTATGCAGGGAAGACACTAGGATGAGAGCCTGATGATTTCTTGTTGGTCTGCGTAGCCATCATAATTGTAAAGTGCAATTTTGCACGAACATTGCATAGCACAACAATAACTCATGGAGAAGGTACGCAGGTTCATCCATTTGCACCTTCAATTTAAAAAGCACGGATGCAGGACGAGCCCACCCAACTTTTGGACCAGTATAAGAGGCTTAGGAAGCCTATACTCCGCCCAACTGGGTTTGGATATAAGAAGCTTTGAAAGCCTATACCAAGTAGTAGGATATTCTAGTAGTTTAATTAAAGTAGATGATTATTAGTATTTTGTTTCCTTATTTTGTTTGGCTTGATTACTCTCCAAGAATTAGGTTTTATTAATTTTCTAAATAAACTCATGTAATTCATCACTCCTCAATTTGAAATTGATTATTTGATTATTATAATTTTAATATTTTATTACTTTGTTATGTTTCTTCTTATTCTCTCCAATTCTTAAAAAAATTCTTTCCCATCTTTAAACCCTATTCTAAACCTAACCCGTTACCCATTAACCACCATTAGCTTCATCGGTCCCCAGGCTATAAGCCATTTTTGTCAGTATCTAAATGCATTAGAGATCTAGGCGCAATGGCTTCTATACAAGAACTCACCATCATTCTTTCAACATCATAGAGACGCGACAAATGTGCAATTTTCACTTCCTCTCATTCGAATTTAAGAACAGATCAATGCATTTAAACAAAATCGTAAGGTCATACTTTGACACGTTGAATCTCCAGTAAAGCTAATCCTTTCTGGTATAATGCTTCAGCTAACTGGTCAAGTGTGGTCTCCATCTTCTTCTTTATTTTCTATCAACAACGAGAGACATGGCACAAAATATGAATCAGAATTTCCATTATTCTGTAACATAACAACAAAAGCAATAAACATGTAAAAATAACCACCAAAAGGGAAAATGAGAACCCTTGCAAATGCCTTAATCAAGATCTAACATTTCTTGTATCACAACGGAATTGAAATCCATGCCCCAGTAATAATGTTTCATGAGATCATTGGATGAGAAGAAAGCAACTGGAAACTAGAAAACACACCTCAGCCCCCTCATCGTCAGGATCTCTTTTGAGGGAAAAATATCTTGCTAATTCATCCCTGTCGATGCTATTGACTACCTCATCCGCAGCGTCTATAATCTGCAAAGTCAAACGTTCTTAAGAGGAACCATAGCTGCAAGATATGAATAGTAGTAATTGTAGTTGTAGTGCTGTAATAGTAGCAGAACTAGAAATAGTAGTAAATATAGTTTGCTAGATCACAACTAAAGAGAAGCATCCTTCACCTCATAGAAGCATTTAACAGAGAAAAGAAGTTTATCATATACTTAAAGCTTCATAACTTTCTATTTTGATTTATAACCCAGATGAACGGTTCACTGTTAGCATTTCAACATCTTTTTCTGTTTCCTTCTTTTTTGGTAGAATGATGGCTATAAAAAGGGACAAAAAATTGCATTTTGCTGCTGTTCTGTTAGTTTCACAACTGCAGCCTCTGGTAATGGGATCTAGTTTCTCTACTGGCACAGAGGTTAACTACATTGGGACCACAACGCTAATAGATGTGAAATCCCTCATAAATAACTTCCACCAACATCCTCCAAATGATGTCTAGAGTACAATTTTCACACATTAAGGTAGTCAAATTGTAGGAGAAAGAATAAGTAAATTCCATTTATACCCTTGTAGTTGGCTCATTTACAAAACATGAGCCCCATAAAATTATGACAAAGTATGGGACCTTATGGTCTTTTCTCCATATTATATCTTTCACTTTAGTACTTGGACAAAAAAATTTAGAACTTAAGACATCCTTCATCCTTTGGAGGACAAAGGGAGCCCATGTTTTCAAATGCTCACATAAAATAGATCACTAATTTACAAATCAACTAGATACAATGGGCATCTGGACCAACTAGATGTTTGAATTAAAAGTTACCTTTTCATAGTGGTGAATCTTATCTTCCACATTGTCCTCAGATAGCAAACCCTCCAGTATTTTGGCAAGAAGTGGAGTGTATTTGGGGTACTCCGACTGCCAAGAAATAGTTGATACACAACACATTCATTTTTTGAAATAAAGAATGAACAATTTCTCCAACAAGTCAAAGAAATTTTACACTTTGTGACAGATGAACTCTAATAAAGCAGACAGTTTTAAAGAGCTCAACCAAATCAAAAACGACCAGCAAGTCAAATAAGATCAAGAAACATACTGGTCCCCTTTTTCAGTTTATCTGAGACGGGAATAAGGTGTATATAAACTTCTAAAATAAGGAAAGGAAATTGAAGATACTCGATTTAAGGACAACAATAAGAGACTATTACTAAAGGGATTGAGATTAAGCATCTAAGAAAAGCATTAATTTTTTCAAGAGATTAATTAATTAAAACAATGTAGTAGCTCCAGTTACACCAATACATATATATATATATATATATATATATATATTTGTGAAAGAGGCTATGAAAAATAAGTATAGTTTTTTTCTTTCCACCTTTTTTGTTTAAGTAATAATATATTCATAAGCGGCTAAAAGGCGTGAAGTATCAAGGTAAAGGAATAAGAGCATTCACAATAGTTTTCCTAATAAACTCTCTATCCCCAACTTTGAAAAATACATCAACAAATCATTATCCAACAGTTTCTTTATCTTTATTTAACTCTTTATTTTAATCTCTATATAGGATTTTAATCCTCAGGGTGAGGGAGTCAAAAATCGTTCTCTATGTATGCAAAATGACATTTCACACCCTCATTTAAGTAGACACGTCAGCTTTAGAAAGGGATAAAGGAATTCAAAATATACGAAACCCCAGCAGACACCCATTACCAAATTAAAGGAAACACACATTGGTTCACAAACACACCAATTACATATTCGTAAGCAATAAATCCCTCAAACACACCAATTACAGAGAATAAATATATTTTACTCAAATAAATTAAAAGTTCAAACAACAGACCAACAATACCCAAAATTTAGAAATAGCAAGTTGGCCGGAGAACCCATTGAAGCCGGAGCAATACCCAACTTCCTCGCCGTCGAAAAAAATAATTAGGCTCCGCAAAACCCAACCTCAAATTTTAACTTTTAAATTTCAAATTTATTATTTAAGGAATCAGTATAAGGAACTTGTTGGGTGAAAATTTGAATCCCTATCCTGCAGAATGACCCAATAGCACTGTACAGTAGGGATAGAGATAAGGATTGTGAATGCTCTAAGAACTGTATAAAGGTAAAAGAATAGGCAATCACTAATCTCATCATAACCCTTTATCTAAAAAGTTAAATAAAAAATAAAAAATAAAAAGTATGTCATCTTACAACCTGGCCGTGCACCTCTCTAAATATGATAGCAGTAGCATAAGTTCTACCTTAAGTGAGGAGGATAGTTTCTTCCATTCTGCGCGTTCCTCATCAGTGCCTTGGTTTAGGCTTGCAAGAACCTTTATCTTAGCATCCCGCACCTGATTGACCAGACAATACTAGCATTAGAAAAATACTAGGATTTTGATGATTAAAATTTTCCATATCTTCAAAGAATTGGAAAGACACTGATAGATTAACAGTGGAATCCATTAATTGAGTAATGCAACAGCAGCACAAAAAAAAAAATATCATCAAAATAAGGAGTACAGGAATTCAATTTAGTACCTCTGATTCCATAAAACAAATGACCAATAACACATGTATCTTGTAGTTTTTCTGTTATTCAAATTTTATATCTAGTAGTTTCTTTTGTTGTCCAGTACAACTACTAAGATAGAAAATCAAGATTTTTATCACACTTCATCTGTCTATATCCATTACAATCGTAACATCGGTTAGCTTGGACGAAGGACATTTAGTACCTCTGGTTCTTTAAAACAAATGACCAACAACAAATGTATCTAAATTTTTTTTACACGTACTGAACATGCAAGTGCTGCTACTGCTCAAATTTCAATCCCTGCTATATGAATTCCAGAATTTAAAGTGCTCTCCCTCCACTTATAACCCTCCTCCAGGGGAGGTTGAACAGGCAAATGGGTTTTTGTTTAGTGGGTCCTGCAATATGTCTATGAACTTAATAGCCAATATCGCATTAGACCATGTCCTACAAAGATGTGTGAATCCAGTAAGCAGGAGACTGTGTTGCCAGCACAGAATTTTATTCAAAGAAATTAGAAAAAATAGTTCGACATGATTATTACCCATATAATGTCAAGACCCAAATTCGATGAACAAAGGAAAAAAAAAATTATGGTTATGGGGTCTAATTTTCAAACATGGTCGGTTTTCTGTTTCATCTCACTGTCAGAAGTCCAGAACTTTGACAGAAATGTTATACACCTGTCCCGGAAAGACTGGCTTAATTTGACTTTTTTGGTCAAATTGACCCATTTTAGAATCCATAATTAAGCATATTTATTTGTATTTTTAAATTTTCATGAATTAGATGTTGTAGTAAATTAAACGAAGCTTTTTATGGTTATAATCTCTTTATCTATATTTAAAGGAAAATGTGATAAATTTTGATTCTAAAATTGATCAATTTGACTTAAAAATTCAAACTTAGCTAGTCTTTGCGGACTGGGAGGGAGTATTAGGAAACATAGAGGAAACTCAAACTAGAATGGAGAGGGAAACTAATTTTCCTAACTTTTCCAATTTTTTGATTTACATACCGGCACTTTGGTGAACCACCACTTTCAAGTAGGAAACTAGGAAGTTAGCAAAAACAATAAATAGGAAACGTGAAAAATGTCATCTGCTTCATCTTGGTTATGAGGGAAAAGTACCAATGAAATTTGTGATTTTTTTTAAAGATAACTTCTCTGACTATTAAAAAACTGTACTACTACTTGTCAAAAAGACAAAATATGAGTTAAGGACTTTATTTTAATAGAACCCCTTCAACCATTCTCTTTCTACTTTTGATTACCTTACTTTCTTGCAAAAAAAGGTGATGTTTTTTGAAAAATATTGATGCGAGATAGTTTAAAGATGAAGAATTAACGGAAAATAAACTAGAATTTAAACTCCATGTTTAAACCAATAGGATCTCTCAAGTGTATCAACTCCAAGATGGATAACATACCTCTACGGTAGTATACCTCTACAGTATGAATAAAATAATCAATTTCAATATCAATATTTTGTAATCTAAATAACTTGTGAGGATTACATCACTATTTAAAGAGACTCGAACCCTAATTTTTACTTGGGAAATAATAAAATACTAAACAACTAAAATACCTTTATTAATAATTCCTAATCACTAATTAATATCCTAAATCCCCACTAATAAATAAAATACATAAATCACATCAACTACTTTTATATTAAACATAATAAAAACTCCAAATAAAATATAAAAAATCTCTTCTTTGTTCTTAACTTGGAGTCCCCATCACATATGCATACCTAACTTCTCAATACTAAACAAGTAGATGTAAACGTATGGAAAATATAATAGATCCAATATTTTACATGTATCTCTACAAAGTATCTAATAATGCAATCTTTAACAACTTTTTATTTCCATATTACTGTTTTAATAATTCTATTCCATTAATACCTGTAAATAATAAACCAAAAACTGTGGATTTTGGGTTTAGCAAAACCAAGATATAGATAAGTGTTACCAGAAAACTTGTTTTTTGATATGAATGTTCAAAACATGGAAAATTTTCATTCTGAAACATTAAATTTAACGATCCAGAACTTATTTTTCTACTTAATAACAAGGGACTAATTACAAATATATTTTATGATTTTGCAAAAGAGGGGTATCTTTATATAGTCACTAGGCCTTACAAATGGCTAGAATCAAATCTAATGGAAGAGGAAGATCTCATATCTATAACATTACTACAAAATATCAATTACTGACACCAAGGGAACAACTTGTGGGCGTCCAATAAGGGTAACGTGGTGTAGCCAGATTTAACTATATATTTAAGAAAGTTATTCTAGCGTACCATGTTCAAATAAACATATTTCACACCAAAATTACCTAAAGAAACCTACATCTACCATACTCATACCATGGCATGTCAAGTTTTCCCCTCGTCTTCGTTCCACATATTGTATCGAACCGCAATTCGGTAACATTGATATAGACAAAATTTAGATCATTGGAGTAATGTAAATTTTCTAAATTCCTCAATACCTCCTCTTCTAAACGTTCAGACACACTTTTTGTACATGTTGTTGAAGAACTTTTTCCTTTGTCATCCTCAGGCTGTAAACAGAAAATATACTATTTAAGAAAGTACAAATTCAAATAAACAGTAAACAAGAAAACAGTCCGGTCAAGCTAACAGATAAACTAGTGTATTATGGACCATTAGAAGACATGTAAGACATCAAAGTGCAAACCTTAGTTGGTGGCACATTGTAAGAGATCACATAAGATACGGGGTTATTTTCTGGATTATTCCCCTCATCCTGAACCCCAAAGGAAAGCTTTCCATAAGATATTGCCCCTAGCAGTACAGATCCTTCAGGAGAGTTCTGCAGTAAATCAAGCACCATGAAGATCAAACTTGTTTCCCATCACCTCAACATACCATTCTCATGAAAAATAAGAAAAACTAATTTAAAGAAATGAAGGACTTAAGTAACACCTTAGGGAGCTTGTCTTTGGGTGGAGGGCCGACATAAAATGCTTCTTTCTCTCTAACATAGGAGATATATTAAATTTAGTATATATATATATATATATATATATATATAAAATGAGAATATTTGAACCAAAAGAAGGATAACAACAACTAAGTAATAAGGAATGAGCATACCCTGGAACTAAAACTGAGGATTTAAAGATGCCATTACCCATCACTGGGCCATCTGGTTGGTCATAAAAGCTCAATGGAATGACTTCCTGAGTTAGAAAATAATTAAATTTAAGAGAGCAATGAAAAATGATCCAAAAAGTATTTGAGTAAATGATCAAAAAATTAACATGAAACAGAAGAGGGGTAGGGCCCGTATGGTTTTTCTTCTGACAGGTTATGCAAGTCTATACTTTCATTTGACAAAGTAGTGCATCAAATGTCATATGAAAACAGTCAAATATCATCATCAGGTGGCAGAATATTTAACTAGGCAGAAGCAAGATTTAGTCACGGAGCCAGTAATGAGTAATCTGATTTAAAGCTTATAACAAAATTTATTCTACTAATGTTGAATTAAATGTAGCAATCAATCGCAAACAATATTAAATAGGGCTGCAATAATTCTTAATTAATCATCCAAGAATCTTATGGACCACTACCTTCTCCTCTAGACTTCTTTCAATGAACAAAACTAATTGCTTCATTTTCTCCAAGTACTTCACATTATCGTGCCTACAATACGATAAGAAACACAATATTAGCAGCATAAAGTTGAAATATCAATAGTTTTAGATGGTTTGATGGTTGTCCTAGAAACTAGGTTTTAAAAAATAGGTCCAGTTTATTGGTTATTAAACTGCGTGTGTATATTTAAAACCTAAAAAGGTGGTTTTATGGAGCAAAGTACTCATTGCTGAGATATTCTGGCACAATATCAAAAGCATCTGGGTCACTTCATTCAGGATACGTACGAGAGCTACAGGATGTAGGGTATTTCCAAGATATAACCATCAGTCAAAGTAGAAAATGATGCGGTAATACCAGAACTTGTAAACAAAAGCGAGCGTCAAAATCTTGAGCAAGGGGAAGCTTATCCACGTTTTATAATCACTTTGTGTCAACTTGAAAAGAAAGTATCATACCTCAAATATAATTGCAACGTGTAGTCACCCTTGGGAAGTTTTGTAGACTTTGGATAAACATCACCAATTCCATATACGCGCTAAATTTGAAAAAGGGAAAAGAAAAATTAGAGGGAAGCACCAGAGTTAACAGAAAATAACATGAAATCAAAAACTATACTTAGTTAACATCAGAAGCCTATGATTCAACAAAAGTTTGTTTACTTCTAGCACTTCCAAACTGAACTTACTTTAATGTCAATGTTTTCTTCTACCCTCAAGAATTGAAAGGCAAAAAAAAAAGCTTGGACATATCCTTCAAGGCATATAATCCAGCTATAATACACAGATTTTGAAATGAGAAAATAGCAATCCAGAAAATAGTGTTTAAGGTCACGTCTAAAAGTGAATTCACCAAGTGCTAAAGCATTTTAAGTTCTGATAATATACAAAGGCAGAACCATTTATGTTCCACTTTCAAATACTATGTTATTGTGACTTGTAATATTAAATATATATATATATATATATATATATATATATATATATATATATATATATTGCATATGGTATGTTAATGCATACCACTCTTTTTACTTCTACTATATTTAGCCTTTTAAGATGCATATGAATCCGATAAAAAATAATGGGAAAAAGTAAAACTTATGGCAATAATCAAAGAAAAGAACAAGATCATTAACAAATATAACATTAGCAAATTAAACTCAACAAAATAAAAACAGCAGTAATTACTTCTAAATGATATAGGACTTTATTTGTATCAAATAAAAAGAAGAGCGTAAATATAACAAGCACTCGAGAGCCTTGAAGTACCTAATCAAGAAATAAATGAGATACCTTATTTGAATCTGAGATCATATAAAACTGAGACTCAAATTTATTATCATAGATCCGATTATTAAGCAAGGGAATTTGAGGTTTTATTTTGGCTCCATCTTCCAATTTAAATTTGTAACTGCAACATCAGCAAAACAACACAGTAATTTCAGAAAATATATGAAATTCCACCATTGAATCAGGAAAAGTAACAGGAATAAACCCAGAACCTACATTAATGTCAATGCTAGTATTTGTTTGCCGGAAGGTAATTTGTCCCTGTCCGTTGGAAGAGCATGCAATTTAGCATCAATAGGACGGTACGGGATTCTTATCTGTGAAGTTGAATATGAAAAATGAAAAAACAAAACTAGTCAAACTTGCAGCCCACCACACCACATATCATGATAAACAAAATAGCAGGTACTATTAATTGGAGAACAAGTTTCTAATTCACCTTATTAAGAATTGCAGAAGGGACGAGTGTCTCTGATGAGAGAAGAGCTTGGGCATCAATTCTAACAGGTGCTTCACTTCCGTCAAGTACCACGTCCTCTTTGTTAATGTTGATCCCATGGAAAACAATCTAAGAGCATATTAAAGACAAAGGTAAAGCGTAAAGACTTTCTCTTGTTTTGTTGTTGTAAAATAATGTGTGTAAATATTTTACATTTCATTGAAAAAGAAAAATTAAATTTTAAACCTTCATAAATAAAAGAAAAACAGAACATTCTCCACATTCGTGTGGCATGCTGATCAGTGTAGCGAATTGCATTTGGTACCAACATTCCAAAATATGGAACACTTTCGTTCTAAAACATTAAATTTAGGGATCCACAACTTATTTTTCTATTTAGTAACAAGAGACTAAAACCTTTATTCCACAACACAAGAATGATTACAGTTGTGTTTTATGATTTTGCAAATAAGGGGAATCTTTATATAGTCACTAGACCTTACAAACAATCGCTAGAGGATCAAATCTAATGGAAGACTTAGATCACCTATCTTTAACATTCCTCCAAATATCCAGGATATCTACAAGCTTAGTTATCACATATACTAGAACGTTCTATCAAAAACCCTAATATTTATAAGAAAATTCTAAAAAAAGTTCAACAAGTGTCACCAAGTGAACACCTTGAGGGCGTCCAATAAGAGTAACATGGTGTAGCCTCTTGAAAATACGCATGTTACGACACTAACTTAACCAAATTTAACTATACATTTAAGAAAGTTATCCGTACCACGTTTCGTCGGTTAAACCTATTTCATACCAAAATGACCCGAAGATACATGTGCCTACTCCCATTTTCATTCTACGTCCTGTTTTCATTCCACGTCCCTGATCTAACCACAATCCGATGACATTGTGTGAAAGGTTTTAGTCAGTCCCCTGATAGAACTTGGGGAAAGACTAGTATGATAATGAAAAGTTTTGAGCCGATAAGAATTCAGAATTGGAAAGGAACAGTTGAAGTGGTATGATGTCAAAAAATTTGAGTTGTCATGCTGAAACTTTATAATTGAAATGGAAACAAATGATTATTCAATGAAATTTCAAATAAAATTTAAGAAATTACCTCAAAATCTACAATTGTTGTTTCATGACTTCCTATACCACTTGACCAATATTGTGCTATTGCCAATTCTATTGTTCGGCCACCCTCCACCACAAAGGCAAAGCTCTTGGCAGAAGGAGACGAGAATGTTATAACATTTTCCCACTTTATAGGCCTTTGCAACGGAGAAAGCTGTAAATACCAAGCACGTCAAAGCAAATCTAAATAATGTTAATTAGCTTCAAGTGCATATTGTACCTGCACAGTATCAATGAAGAATCTCCTAGCAGTATCAAACCCTGATGTACGCATGGTTGCCTCAACCCAAGTAGCACCTAGTGGTACCTCAATATATTTCCGTTCAATATGGCCTACTCCACCGGAAATCAAGAAGAAAATAGAAATATGTACATTACCTCACAGCACAAAGAAATTTTTTCCAATAAATAATAATAGTTAGCGACTGATCAATACATATAAAGAGATCAAATGTGACGAACGAGAATTTTGTAATTAATTTTAATATTTATTGAATTAAATAAATATTTTTCGATGATTTAATTATTAGATTAAATAATTAATTGACGCAATTGTGGTAGATTAATTTAATTATATGTGTTACATTTATTAAATTAATGTAGAGAGTTTTTATTATCAAGTATGTAATTATGTCAGCTTATTGAATTAAATGAATTATTTAATTAAGCATGATGGTATTCTAATTAATTTATTTATTAATTAGAGATTTAATAATTTAATATAATTAATTAATGAGAAAATTAAATATATGACTATGTGAATTTATGAGAAGTTATTATATTTTATTTATATTAAATAAGATATATGAATTATTGTGCAAGTGGGTGTGACGTGAATTAAACTATATGATAAAGCTTTATTAAATTAGAGTTTTGAAATCTATTATGCTAGCCAAACATAGCCTTAGTGGGGGTTACTAGCAGTTACCCATGACTGGGTTAACTGACCATTATTGCGCGTCAGTCGAGTTCTTATAATACGACGTTCTCTTTTCTTTTCTTTTATTATTCTAAGTCTGGAAGAGCAGAGAGGGAGAGAGATTGAGAATTTATCAGAGAAAATTTGTGAGAATTAGAGATATTGTGAGTGTGTAATCATCAGGTAATTGTGAAAGGATCATCTTGGATCACCTCTTCTTAATCTATACTATGGGTAATTTCTCCAAACCAAATTCTATTTTTACGTTATTTGAGTTTTATGAAAATGGCTTTCATTCATCTTGTAAAAGCCTCTGTAATTGAGATAGGAGTAATGATTATGGGTTTTGTATGTGTTATGGCACATCACATCGTATTTAATTATATATATTTTGTAAACCATATCATAAGTTTCATATCTACGATGACTTGCTATTTCAAAATTTACTGAGTTTGGGTTTTGGCCATATGGCCTTATACGTGGTATTTTATGTATTGAGCGTATATTATCCCTAAATTTTACACTTGTATGTTGTTATGCATGTTGATCTGAAGAGACCAAAATTTAAATAAACGGATTCGGTGTTATAAACGAATCAGAAGTGACAATTTTCATGTTTTATTTTCAAAACCTTGAAGAACATCAAGAATAAAGGTGAAAGTAAATGTGTTGATTTTGCAAATTATGTGTTGTAACTTGTTAAAAATCATGGTAGATGGGTTAAGTAATGATTATATATGTATTACTGATGATTGGGTAAGTCTAAATTAGTGTAAAAAAATAACTAATTGGAAATTATGGCCATATTCATGTATAATTTTACGTGTGATTGATTTTGGCCTAATTTGGCCTTGTTATGTTCATGATATGAGCTAGAACTAATCGAAAAATGAGCACAGGTAACCCGCCAAGTAAGCGTTACTAAACTAAATTACCACTTACGTGATCAAAATAAATAAAAATAAATAAATAAATAATAATAATAATAATAATAATAAATAAATATTTGATGAAAATTATTATTAAAATATTTATAAAATAAATTAAATATTTTAATTGAGATATTTATGAAATAAAATAAATATTCGATGAAAATTATTATTAAAATATTTATAAAATAAATTAAATATTTTAATTGAGATATTATGGAATAAAATAAATATTCGATGAAAATTATTATTAAAATATTTATAAAATAAATTAAATATTTTAATTGAGATATTATGGAATAAATTAAATATTCGATGGAAATTATTATGAAATAATTTATTCGAGTGTAATAATAATAAGAGAATGAAAATATTCTAATTTAATAAAGTAATTAAATTAGAAGGGTAATGATTTGTTAAATAAAGTGGAGTTTATATTAAATAATTAAGTGAAAATGTAACTAATGAATGTCGTGAATACATACGGTATGTGTGTAGGATTTGTGGTGAACTAAGTAGTAATCGTTTAGCCTACGCATGAGCAGGCAAGTTTCCTAACCCTACTTGTCATTATTGTTCAAGTTTATTAATTACCTCGAGTAAATTATCATTATTATTATTCATGTTCAAATGTTATATTAAAGATTGATTATCTTTTCAAAGCATGATTCAGCTTATACAATAATTGTCTATCAGTATACTTCACGAGATTATTATTCAATTTGAATATCATTATTATTGAACCTTATTAGACTAGCGAACCCTTATTGATTCGACTAGTCCATAGTTGATGAGCGTTCTAAATTTCCGAACCCTTGATGAATTGTCCAAACCAAACTTCCTTTGGTGCGGACTCGAATGTCAAACTGAGATGAACAACCCTGCAAAGGGATTTACTTATCGTTAAGCGTTAAGATATTGTGCATGATGATTGTACTAAGGGCTGATCCCCCAAAATGCGAGTAGAAAGGTCCATAGTCTTATACCGTTAAAAGGTTTCAAGTATAACCCTTGATAACCTGGGGACATAGTTCAAGGTCTTATGACCCTCAGAATTCTTTTGTTTCTTGTTATTCATTCTTGATTCAAAAGTTGAGCTTTTATTCAGATGTCTTTGATTTACTCGCATGTTATTATACTGTTATTTCATTATTATACTTGTGGGCATTAGTGCTCACTCTTGCTTAATAATAACATTGCGCTATAAAACGAAAGAACCCATTTAACCTTCCACTAGTAAAGGCAAGGGCAAAGTTAGCAAGTGTTGAAGACTTGTTATTTTATTTGATGATGTATTTAGGTTAGACTTAAGTTAATGATGTTGTTTAAGACTTAATTGTTTATGATTCCGCACAGATGTTTAAGGTTAGAGTAACCTGGGATTGTATTTATTATGTAGTTGATGTAACCCCATAAGGGGAGATTTATTATTATTTCTATCTATTGCATGGTTTACATTTATTATGGGTAGATAGATAGATGATATTTATACAGTGAACACCAAATCCCGTGGAATTGAAGTACCCGGATTTGGGGGTGTCACATCAAATGTGCTACAACCCCTTCTCTCATATCAAGTTATCAGACAATAAAGAATAACAACCTCTCCCAGCTTCCATGATGCAATGCAATTTCAGAAATTATAAACATAAGTTCCAAAAAAACTAGCAAGCTAATTTTGAGGACACATCTTCAATCAACTTTTAGTAAACAGTATTTATGTAAACAGTGCCTTAAAAATTAAAACATCCTGTTACCATTATTATTCGTCTTTTAGATGTTATTTAAAAATATCCAAGTATAATACAATTCATTACCTTCCTGCAGTTGCAGAAGCAGGAATTATTTCGTTTGGGGATGTGATATAAATATTTTAAGAAAGTTTGAAATGCTGAAAATATAATATTGTAGTATCATAATCATAATATTACTTGCTCAATAATGTTTCTAGATAAAAAAATTTCTCACTATACAAGAGAGACACTCTATAATTATAACTTAAAGGGTTTATTTGGAAAGAAAATATAAAAGAGTGATAAAAACATAATTTTGAAACAAGATATTTTAAAGTACATCTGATTTTGATGTTTTAACATGTCCCCAACATAATATGTATAAAAAGAATGATGTATAAAGTGAATATTCAATAATTTTATATGAATAATTGAATACATATATATATATATATATATATTATAGTAAAATTTATCCTATCCCAAACATTTGCAGCCCAATTTTTCGAAAAATGTGGTAATAGCATATTCTTCACTCTAATCTGCATCCATTCTTCGTAGGAATGACATGTACCTGACTATCTAAAGTCCAAACCCAATTGAGACGGAAAATGATGATTTCATTTTAGAAAACATTCTTGTTTGTTCAACTATATCAATAAAGTTATAAACATATGAAAAATGGTAATCTTTTCATACAGAAATATGCCATCTTCAACTGCTTGTCAACCAGAAAGATAAAAAAGTAGTTACCAACTTACTGGTAAAAATAATAATTACACTAGTTGATATTATACAATTGATGAGATATATCATTTACTAAAAACATCAAATTATGACACTTCTTCTCAACATGATACAGGCATAAACAGATCCAATTATAGGCAGACATGAATGGATGGTACAAATAAAACAATTAGTCTGGCACTATTGTAGTTACCTGGCACAAAGGGCATCCCAGTAAATGAAATTAGTGGAGGACGACTTATCACAGCTTTTGGCTTCGTTATAGTTACTGGAATTCTGAAAAGAGGACCACGCCATGGTGCTTTGCAGTCTACCCCATAGAGTTCATAATAGTGTAAACCATCACTAAGAGTGGTCGGATCCACAAATATACTGTCAAAGGAAGGAAACAGAAGTTATGATTCTTCGGAATTACAAAACACAAATAGAAAACATTGAATCAAGAAGACGCTGGCTCTTTTATGGGCACTTGGTCACAATGTGATGACATATGCCTTTTTTAATGTGTTGGTGAACCCTTTCATTAAGTCACACAACGTGTGAACAAGAATAAAGAGAAAGAGAGAGATGATTGGACCATACACACTAATATATAAGATTGCTGAAATTTCTAGTGGCATAAATAGGCAACTATGATCGTAAGCCCTTTAACCTAGGGGTGACGATTTTTAACACAACACGGTAACTCGACACAAACACAACATACAATTAGAGCGTTAGTGTTGAGTAAACAGTTTTCGTGTCATAGATAGGTCGACACATTTAACACAAAATTTAAATAGGTTAAACACGTATAATCAACGGGTTGACACATTTAACACAATTAGAGTCATTTGACACTTTTATTTAAACTAATTTAAAAATAAATATAATATAAACTTATAATTTACATTAAATATTGAGTTTTAGCATTCTTAGTTACTTTTCTAAGCATGTTATCTTGCATTTTGTTAGATATCTATGATTGTATGATGAATAAATTATATTATTATTCAATAAATTAACGAATGATGCTTATTTTCTAATTTTAAATTTGTGTGCTAAACGGTTAAACGGGTTGACACGTTTAAAACTTAATAAACCGGGTAGTGTTAGTGTTGAGGATCTTGACACAAATAATTAAATGAGTAGTGTTAGTGTTGAACTATTTATCATAATACTTATAACCTGACACAACACGAATTTGCCAAACAAGACATAATTTCCACCTTACTTTAAACATCTCTTGGAACAAAAGTCAATATGAGATCTTCAGCACTAAAAAAAATCCTAGAATTTTATACACAAAGTCCATCACTCATTGAAGAATGATAAAAAACAGTGTTATCAAAAACACTAACATGAAACAATCCAAAACATGAAACACTTTTGTTCTGAAACATTAAAAGTTTAGCGATTCAAAATTTCTTTTTACTGCTTATTAACAAAGAACTGAAACTTTTATTCCACAAGAATGATTGCAGTTATGTACTTATGTTTTATGCTTTTGCAAATGAGTGAAATCTTTATGTAGTTATTAGGCCTTACAAACAATGGTTAGGATCGAATCTAATGGAAGTCTAAGATCGCTCATCTATAACATTCCACCAAGATATCTAAAATATCTACAAGCTTAGCTATCACATAGATAAATCTAGAACGTTCTATCAAAACCCTAATAAATACTTATCAGAAAACGCTAAACATAATATTTATAAGAAAGTTCTAAAAAATATCAACTAGTGACACCAAGTGAATACCAAGGTGTTGTTTGATTACATCTTAATGCATTTTAATAGCTCACCTCCTAATGCATATTAACAATCTACATCTTTGTATTAAGAAATCTTCTGAATAGTTAAGATACAAATAGGATTCTAAACTATTCAAAGGACCTGTTAATATAAATATATAAACTCTTAAGATGCATTAAGAGGTGGACTCTCAATACACATTAAGATGTAATCAAACACCACCCAAGCTTAGTTATCACATAGATAAATCTAGAACGTTCTATCGAAAACCTAATATTTATAAGAAAGTTCTAAAAAATATCAACTAGTGTCACCAAGTGAACACCTCGTGGACGTTCACCAAGGATAACATGGTGTGGCCTCTTGAAAATGTGCATGTTGTGAAACTAACTTAACCATATTTAACTATATGTTTAAAAAAGTTATGTCAACATACCACGTTTCGGATAAACGTATTTATTACCAAAATGAGTCGAAAAAACCTACCCCTATTATATTTCGTCCCATGACATGTGACATTTTCCATTCCCATTTTCGTTTCACATACCCTATCGAACTATGATCTGGGCTGAAAAACCCATCATGGTAAGTGTGGGAGAGAGACAGGGAGAGAGAAGGCAAACATAACTGCTCATGGCTTGTAAGAATTTCAAAAATATTAATATTACATAAGTAAAGAAAGTGACGCCGACTAACTTGAAGCTGCGGCCATTATTAGTGAGAAGGAGATAATCAGGAGCTTTTACCACCTCCTTTCCACTCGAATGTAACTCAATACACTCTTCAAAGGGAACTAACTGTTCCAAATTGCTTGCATCATAATGAAACCTGGGTTTAACTTGCACTGTCCACTGTAAAAGAGATCATGTCAGCCTCTATAAGAAACAATTAGATGCAGGGAAGCTATACATATTCCTTTTTCAGACAATGCAATTGTTTAATCTGATACTAATACAAATAGCTGAGCTCAATGGTATAATAATATTTAAGCTAGGGAGATAGGCATAGAAGGTAGCAGCGTCAAATTCTACTACATGTAGAAGAGTGATCTGTTAATCGATGTAGAAATGAAGATATGGTGGAGTGCAAAATCCACTCTATTGCCAAACATAACCAAAGAAAAGCGCAACACCAACCCTTGTTGTAGCACAATTTACCGAACAATGCATGAGTTGTTTTCCAAGAGATTTAGACTTCGTAGCATGAACACAAACATGGAACTGATGAGAAAATGACATGAAAACAAATAGAAACTTCAAATTAGATATTCAATCTGAAATAAAATAATGTCATCAGAATAATCACAACTTGGGTGAATTCGTGAATTAATTTGCAAAAATCTTGAAGCAATATCTAAAATAAAGAATAGCTTCTACAGTGGTACTGCACTGATGAAAGTTGCCCTAAATAAATAACAAAATCTGCTAAGAAAAGGACAGCAGCAAAGACATCCAAGCTTCATGTCGCAGAACACTACACAATAAGAACATGTCTATTACTTTTTTCATTCTATATGTTCTCAGGATAGATACTTCGTAGAATCCTTTGATTCTGATTTCAACTTTTAATTTATTGGTCATGATCTGAATTTCATGACAATGAGAAGCTTTAATTGGCCTAACGTTTTAATAAATTTTGATAGTTAATATTATGTTTGGTATGATATTTTTATCATTTTGATCATTCCCATCTATGAAACTTCTAGGGCCATTTCAAACAATCATTGTCAAATGGCAGCGCTATAGAATTGGATTTTGGCATGAGATAGCTGACACAAAAAAAAAAAATTAACCTTAGTTCAAAGACATTTGACAGTATATCTCCTCTTTTTAATGGCCACCAGCCCAATCACATCAATCTTGTGCTATATGTGCTTTTGCTTATACCTTATGTTATCTTGTTACTAAATCTTATTACCACATTGCACACGCACAACCATATATGTATACACAAATATACAAGGATAATGATCATTCCCACCAAGGAAACTTCTAGGCCATTTCAGACAATTTGTCAAATGGCAGCTATAGAATTGTATACACAAATCTTATTACCACATTGCACACATACAACCATACATGTATACACAAATATACAAGGATAATGATCATTCCCACCGAGGAAACTTCTAGGCCATTTCAGACAATTTGTCAAATGGCAGTTATATAATTGGATTTTGGCATGAGATAGCTGACACAAAAATTTCTTTAACCTTAGTTCAAAGACATTTGACAGTATATCTCCTCTCTTTAATGACCGCCAGCCCAATCACATCAATCTTGTGCTATATGTGCATTTGCTTTCACCTTATGTTATCTTGTTACTAAATCTTATTACCACAACATTGCACACATACAACCATATATGTATACACAAATAATAAACAATATGGCAAGAGAGTGACTTTTTGTTGAAAATGGTGATAGAAGTTAAATGATGGAAAGCAGCTTAAGGTGTTTATAGTAACACAAGTTGAATGTGACCAAGTTAAGAAGCTCGTTTATAAAAAATAACTAACTTAGCGATCTATTGTCTCACCTCAGTAGATTGATGACAATAACCTGCGTCCCTTAGGTAGATGCCCCGTGAAGTTGGGCCTGCACTTAAAAGATGCAACATGTGTCATAATATAATTCTATTTGCACCCTACTTCAAATCAACTAAAATAATAAAAATATATAGGCTTCAGGAGGGATTTATTGCTAGATGCATGTGAAATGTATACAATGTTCCAAAGAGTCACAAGGACTCAACCAGGGCAACAGAAACCTTCAATCGAATTAAACTCCATAGAAAAACCACAAAAAAAAAAAAAAAAAAACTTAATGAGTCTTCTGAGGAATAACGACAAGCAGAACACATCATGGTCCCAAGAATATTTCATAAGCCAGAAGGCCAACATTTTAAACTAGAAGCAATGATGCATTACAGTCTATCATCCTACCTACAGCATCTGCATTTGTGTCTATGCAAGTGCAGTTGATTGGGGTGGTCAATAATTGCCAGAAACATATGTATGTAGAGAGAGAGAGAGAGACCCACTTGATTTACCAACTTGATTGATCTTTATCTTATACCAAACTGACGGGACATTATGCGACTTTTGAATGTATTCATGTGCCCTGTCATGCAATAAACTATTAGAATATATTCCAAATTTCATACCATCCAAACTTCCTACCGTAATAGAACAAAAGGAAAGTTAGAACATGTAACTTGTCAACTTGCATAAGCCCTTGTCCAGCTGATAATTTATCTTCCGGTAAACCACCCACAGGGATAGATGTATTCTCAAGAGCCCTTCGTACACTATACGGACTCACAGGAATGCCCTCAGCCTACACCAACAACAATTTCACTAATCAATGGTAGCAGAAAAATGACATAAAGAGGAAGAACTAGGGGTAAAAGCATATAAGAGTAACCTTCATTGCACTGACGAGCAAAGCTATTCCTCCACAAGCAGATGGAGAAGACATTGATGTTCCATTCATTAACATGCGTTTTTGAAGAGTCCATGTGGGCACAGGAGCCACGGCGCCACCAGGAGCACTTACACTAACACCAAGATCCCCATCAGCGGTTGGTCCTCGGCTAGACCTGCATCCCTTTCAGCTAATTTATGTAACTTAAACACAAACCAAATTTAAAATCTTTAAAAAGTACTCATGCTTCAGTCAGTCAACAACGTAAAACTAATTAAACACCAGAAGCTCAGCATTTAGCCATTTACTATAGAGAGAAGATGATACATACCAAGTGTATTCAAGCCCTTCAGAAGGAGGTTCAACTACACAATGAGCACCAGCAGCCATAGCAGGGGAGACATAAGCACCAATACCTATTATGCTTGAAGTGGTACCACCAGGTGCACCCACAGTGGTCAATGCTGGTCCATTATTTCCAGCACTACTAACAAATATTACACGGTGCTTATTCACCACCTAAATATAAAACAATGTTATCATTAAGAAATGGCAAGCGAAATCACATGAGCTAAACAAAGAGCATAAAGTTGGGAGGTTTAGAATAGTTACCTCATCAACAAGGTCAACAAAGCGACCATAATCTGGCAGCAATGTGGCTTCTCCATAACTCATGTTGATGAGATCACAGTTGTGCTGCAAGTTTATATCAGTAACATCATTAGAACAGTACGGAGGGTGCACCAAAATTCTACCATCATATCAGCTTCATGCAAAGAAAGGATCCCACTAGAAAATAATATTTAAAAAACAAGAATAAAATTTAGCAAGTAACTAATAAGATTATAATATATTTCAATCATTATAACAAAAGATAATTATTTCTAGCAAGAGGCAAAAGCTCAAGTCAAAAGGCATTTCTGTGCATGCATAAAGCATTGATCGTGCAGCCGCAGAAAATTATAAAAATGGAAAAATCGTAACTAAATCAATTTATTTCTTTACAGATGATTAGAATACAATGTCGTCCAATTGGGAAATTTAAAATATTTGTATCCATAGAGTATTCACAATAGTTTCCTTATCTCTATCCCAACTCGTAGTGTTATTGGGTCATTCTGCAGAATAGAGATTCAATTTTTTCACTATGTACCCAACAAGTTCCTTATATTGATTTCTTAAATAATGAAATTTAAAATTTAAAAGTTCCAACCGTCAAAGCATGTTTTGACCTTTGTATTGGCTTTATGCGTTAGAGCTTATGATAGATGTAATATACTACAACCTCTTGTTTTTAATTATAAAATCGCTATTAATTTATTAATATTTTTTGAAGTAAGTATGTGATATTTTTAATTTTAAAATTAATATAAATTTAATCAATACATATTGTAACTTATTTAGAAAAAAATTACTACTACTTATAAAATTTATTATTTTTACAATTCTTAGCAAAATTATTAAGTTTAAGAATGCATCAAATTGACTTATAAAAATTAATAATAATCCTATAATTTATAAAAGAGAGTAATTTATTAATTGTATTCCAATTGTAAAATAACTTCTATTTTATTTTAAATTTTAAGTAATTTATAGAGTGAGTATTGAATGGATTGTAACTACAAATGTACATAAGATCAATATTAACTTTTAAAAAGTGTATTTGTGATATTTTAAATTTAAAATAAATATAATTCATTTAAATTTTATAATTAATAGTACTTTTATAATATTTATAATTATATTGACATGAATTAAATAAATTTATATAAATTTTAAATTTGAATACGTTTGAAATTAATTTTTTAAAAATAAGTCAATATTAATTTGATAATTTGAAAATGAAATGAGTTGGATAATGATCGATGAGTTGTCCACTTAAATGAGGGTGTGAAATGTTATTTTGCATACACATAGAACGGTCTTTTGACTCCATCCTGGGGAGTAAAATCTATATAGAGATTCAAATAGAGAGTTAAATAAGGATAAGTAAACTATTGGATAATGATTTGTTGATGTATTCTTTAAAATTGGGGATAAAGAGCTTATTAAGGAAACTGTTGTGAATGCTCTTACTACAAGGATATTGAAGAACAGTCTTAATCCTCATTAAAATTCAATCATTTATTGATTCCAAACGGAAGTTATTCTAATACTCTTTGTCCCATTTTGACTGTCCTGCTTTCCAGTTTGGGATATGCGAAATTGTGTCACATGCACAAACGCGTATGCACTGTTACCCTTATAAAAATTGTAAAGAAGTGAATTGCGGACCCCATTATTATACAAGGACAGAATTTGGTCAATATTTATTCCTAAAAATATGACGGAGAGAGTAGTCAATAAGTTGTGTATCACTCATGCAACTGGGGAGAAATTGTCCCAGAATTCGTAGCTATTTGCAGTAAAAGTAACCAACAAATCCCTCCTGTCTATGCTTGTAGCATAGGTGATTGAGCTTCTTATTATTTTTCTTTTTTCGTTACATGGGAAAGAAAAGAAAAACTAGGACCCAGGCCATACCACTCCCACAAAAAAAATCTGCCAGTTGCAGTTGACTATTTACATCTGGGGTTCCACATAAACAATTAAGTTTTTGCCAAGGAATCTAGCAAAATGCAGAAAAACCAGCCATAAGACCCTATGTACCTATGTTTGTAGTGGTAGGACTCAATTACCGATAGATTTGTAAAACTGAGAATTCGCATCTCAACTAGGAGACTCCTAGAGGACCAATCACTAGCAGGATCCTTCTATCTATTACCAAGAAATAAAGTTTAAATCCATATGCTATCAATACAAGGTAAATAAGATTATTCCACAAGGACAAAGACATACCTGCACAACAGCTATTAGCGCTCGTGTCAAGCCTGTTCCTGTTTCCATTGAACCCAACCGTGAGTCACCAATTTTACATGAAATTATCTGCGCTCCAGGCGCAACTCCATTCAACAAAGGCTCCTATGTGATGGTATCATATTTCAGTGAGTGAAATGGTTCCATGTCACAAAAAAACAGTTCATAGGTATGTTTGTCATGTTGTCTAACCTTTGAGTGAAAAGCGGAAGCAATACCAGCAACATGAGTGCCATGTGGGGAGCTATCTGTTACAATACTTAAAATATTCCCTTCATTGTACACATTGGCAACAAATGTACAAGCATCTAGTTTGCTAAAAACACCATATTTTCGTTCAGTCCTGGAAGGTTAGTTCCAAAGAGTCGGTTAATACAATCCAGTACTAGCGGTTTGACATCGAACAACTCTATGCTTTCCCAGTTGAGAGCACAGCGAAAGTAATAATCAATTAAACCCGTACTTCTCCAACCAAAAGAGCCATTGTAAATAACATAGGTAAAACTTCAACCACTAATCATGTCTAATTAAACTCTTAAACAAACAAAATGCCAAAAGTAGCTATTAATGATGTAGGCTCAAAATGTAGTAACAGTAATTAAATCTTACAAACCCTGAAAAAATGAAATAAGTTAAATTTAGCACTGAAAAAAATACTTCTTTCTATTTTTGGCTTTTCAGATGTTAAGATTTTCTAACGTAAAGGAGGTTAACCCCATGAAATAACACCCCACCCACCCCCAAACGGAAAAAAAAAACACAAACATGAACGTGAACACTCAATGAAATTATAAAAATCTCATGGGGTCGAAACAGTAAAAATCATGTACAACTACTCCCCATCTAGTCTGTTCTGGGATCAAAAATATGCATCTTACAGTAGAAGTATTTTCTGGCTACCCATTTTTGAAACACAACTTTTAAGAAACTAAATCTCCACTCATCATATTTGCACTTATTGACTGGCAACTAATACTTCCAGACAAAAAAAAGGACAATATTATAGCAACATCATACTAATTGTGTTTAATAAAAAAAAGGGCTACTTTTTTGTAATTTATTTAATATTAAGGTTCATATAAGACACTTCAAACTGTAATATTTGGGAAAAAATCAGCAAAAAATAGTATTCTTTTTTTAGGAAGGATATCTGAAACATTACAGACCACGTTTATATATATCAAAAAGGACAAAATCCCACGCCAATTCACTAAAAAACCTACAAAGATAAGCCAAGTTGATTTCACATTAAACTGAGTGCCAGTATTCCAAATCCAAACAGAGAAGATGATCATCTTCCGTCTGCATAAAATCAGTATCCTACCTCAGCCTGAAAGTATAAACTCTGAAAGCACAAAATTGTCAATACGAGGAAGTACATACCTATAATTAGTGAGGGGGACAAAATTAGCAAGTTTCCCAGACTCTGGGTCTTCCTCAAGACTCTGTGTATCAACAGCAACCCTCCATAATTCCCCATCATGCCATACCACGGCATCAATGACAGGCCCTTTGTCATCATAGCTCTAGAACATGTGTGCAATTAACAAACAAGTTAACTTGTGGGGTAAAAGAAAAGAGAAAAATAATCAAACATTGTGGCCACTAACATCAGCTTGCTTTCGCAGAAAATCAACTCTATTCTGCAGATCTTCACGAATCCTTTTCAACTTAGTATCTTCAACTCTTGTGTGTCTCTGCAAACACAGAATCAAGGAACTAATACACTAAATCAAGATTGCAAAGTATGAACCACAAAAAATGGTAAAATAAAACAAAATTAGCCTTTTTCCTTTTTCATTTGTACTTAAGACAATATTAGCTAGCAATGCACTGGAACAGAACTAAAGGCAAGAGTGCACACCAGTTTATAAACTTTATCAGGCAATGAAAAATTGAGCAGCATTACAACATGCAGAAAGATAAAAACCTTCCAAAAAATATTAATCAGAAGAACATTTTACAAATAGAAAGATAAGGAAGGGGAAAAAGAAACAAAGAAAATGAATCAGAACTACAAATTTCTCAACAAAGGATTGCTCTCCAATCCCTTTTTGCATTTTGATAAGTACATAAGTAACATTAAAGCGGCAAAAGGGGGCAAACACGTGTATACACACCATATACAAAGCCACAAGAGTTACAAAAATCAGCTTCAAATGCATCAAACTACAATAGTACAAAATGCAACATAAAACTGCATCACACAGAAACAAAGAGTTGAAAAGTACAAACATGCTAGAATTTGCAAAGGAAATATTGACTTGAGATTAAAAATTCAATAAACTTTTCCCTTTAACAGATATGCTCTGTAATTGGAAACTCTCCATGTCTAAATGGAAAGTTAATTGCAGTACATCCATAAATTCAGTATCAAAGAGTTGGAGAATTAGTAACATGAAGCACTGTTTACAACCTTATCAAATTCATCAAGCTTCTTTACACCATCAGCTATCGCTTCCTGATTTTTCTCATCCCACCTCTTCTTTCTTTCTTTCTGTAAAGGAAAGTTCTCATAAACTTATTATTAAAGAATTTGGATATGAAAATCTGTTAAGAAGTGATCTCTAAGTGGGCATCCAGAATTCAAAGTATCTATGAAATCAGACATGATGGAAAGCCTTACCTTTAAACGAGAAGTCAATGTATCTGTAAAAAGCTCGTACACTAATTTATAGCCAACATGCCATTCCCCAGAAGGGTTATCCCACGCAGAATTTACAACAAGAGAGGCCCCTGAGATAAATTTTTATATTGAAACAGATAATGAGTAGACAAGACAAGGAAAATATTGTTTGTAAGTTACATTCTAACTTACCTGACAGCAAATGGCATATTTATGCAACAAAAGAAGTTTCATAAAAAGTAGTGAATATCAAAACCAGAGATATATGAAAACAAATGTGTTTAAATAGTACTTTTTAAAATTTAGGACATACCTGAGCCTCCACAAATACAACCATCTGCATCAGCTTTTACCACGGTTGAGGTATCAATATCTCCACTCCCAGTACTGAAAAGATGGAAGATTTCTAAGCAATAATATTGCAGACATATTTTATCCAGAGGAAAGAAATCAAACTGTACCAATCAAGGACATCTAGGATTTTCGGCTTCCCATCAGAGGTCACTTGTAATCCCATGGCAGCTGGATCCACACCGGAATCTATAAAACATGGATAATAGACAAATGAGCCAGAAAAATGCAATGTTGATTGACAGCCAATTCAGAAGTTCATGTTATAGTGATTCAATAGAACCAAAATATCACATAAACCAATTTTTGTGTCTAAGCTGAATTTCCTAAGTGGACCAAGTAGAAATAAGGTATTTGCGCCAATAATTTAGATAAAAACAAACATGAACTGATGAACAACAATTGGTTTACCATTGACACGGTAATGCCAATAAAACCCATGCAGAAAATAATGTTACTGACAAAAAGTAGGGAACAAGCATTCACTACATAGTTCGAAATGACTGTTTAAATTAGTCTCTTCATGTTTTACTTTCTTTTCCGTTTTGTGTAAGCTTTTGGCTTGTAATAACAAACATCTTAGTATTAAAGCTAAATATCCCAATATAAAATTATGTTCCTCTTGACATGCAGTTATTAGAAAAACATCAAATCATAAGGCCAAACTCCAAATTCAACCCTAATATTTAAATAGTACACAAATATTGAAATTCCATTAATTGCAAGAATGAGTACAAAGCAGCTTTAATATATCAATCAATTAGCAAGCAGGGATATTGGAATTTAAATTATGCCAAGAATGTTTTAAATTGAGGTAATGGAATTAGTCTCTGTTAAGTGATTTCTTACTTTTAGCTACTCAACAGCAGAAGAAACAAAAATTAATAATTTTTTCTTTGTTATATATTTCTCGGATTAAATACACTTTTCCCCACTCTACTGGGGTCGGTTTACAAATGCATCACTGAACTAATTTTTTTTACAATTGACTCATTTAATTTCAAATATTTATCAACTCGTTACAAAATCCATTAAATGAGTTGACTTTTAACGGAACATCCACGTACTTTTAAATCAATATTCACGTCAGCGACTTCATGTGCTATCATCCTAGTTGTTGTCACATTGGAAATTAAATGAGTTTAACATTATCCACGTCAGCTTTTAAATGGATAAATTTTGAATTTGAGTAATGTCTTTAACATTATTCATAACTATTTTCATAATAAGCACAAATTAAAAATTAAAATTCATAAAAATAAACAGAGTACAGTTGATGACGGCTCTCGAAGAACTTCGGATAGGCAAAACCGTCTCCCAGAGCAAAGGGAGCTGAAACGACGGCTTCAGCGCTTGGTTGATCAGTTGCAAGATAGCTTATGCCGACAACATGTTCTTGATCTCATCTTCACCAAAGATGGTGTTGTTCGTTTGGTTGCAGATATGTATCTAAGTATGGATGGGTATATATGGTGTTGTTCGTTTGGGTATATATTTCTTCAGATAGAGTCTCATGCTTTGGTCCGGTAAATCCATGTCTTCTCCCCAATTGGGTTTTTGTTTTCTTTTCCTAATTTGGGTTGTTGTCTTTCCTTGATTTGGTTTTATCTGGTCGAATCTTATATTGGCTTCAAATTCTTGGGTTATTCTAATAATCAGATTAGATTTGGTTTGGTTTTTGATATTCTCTCCTTTTCGTCGGATTCCATGGTGGTTTGGTTTGTTGCTTTTGATTTCATGTGCTTTGATGGCATTAATCGAATCGGATCCGATTTAAGTAGACCAGATCTGGCGTTAGCGACAGAGGAGGAGGTGGTGTTGGAGGTACAAAAGGGTATAGGCAAGGTGGTGGTGGTGGTGGTGGTGGTGGGGGTGGGTGGAACGGTGGCGGCGGCGGTGGGTGGATGATGGTGACGGCCGATGGAGGTATGTGAGGAAAGTTTTTATTTTTTTTATTTTTTTTTCTAAAAAGGAATATGCTAACAATAACAATAACAATAATAACCCAATTTCAAAATATTAAATAATTTTTTATTTTTAAATTGAACTTAAAATATTTAAAAATAAAAAAATAATATGAATTCATTAATTTTATATAAATATATTTGTAAAAATTATACATTAATATATTTATTATTAATTAATTTAATTATTTGTTATGTACATTAATTTGATTTATATTTTGATTAACTATTTGTTATACAATTGATAATTGTTATGTTTTTTAATAATATCTATCTAAGCATCTAATGTGTCCACCCTAGCATCTAACGACATAAATATTTCGTTAACTTTTAATACTTACGGAAATTTCAATTTTAATAAAAAAATTATAGATCAATGAATTGAACCTAAACAAATCAAGTGATCATTTGTAATCCAACGTCCAGTAGAACGGAGAAAAATGTATTTAACACTATATTTCTCCTAATGAAATCCTGATCAGAAAATAGGAGGCGGTGAGGGGAAGTACCGAATATAGCAATAACAACGCCACGGCCGTCGAACTGAGGGTGAGCTTCGACGAACCGATCGGCGGCAATCTCTTTCTTCGGCATGAGAGAAGCTAAAAACGTTGACTCGCTCAGCTTGAAATTACGCAAAGCCCCATTATCTTCACCAGATTTAGAAGATGAACTAAAAGGCATTGCCCTAAATTTATTACTATAACACTTTCTCCCTCCGATTTTTCTCTCTCTGATTAGCTTTTTGGGTCCAACAACGAGTAGATGAAGAGGAGAGAGACAAGGAGGAGAAACTGATTGGAGTTTAGTGAATCTGCACTCATTAAATAACGTACTATTTTGCATACTAAAAAAGGTTAGTTAGGGGTGTTTTAGTAAATTAAATGTATGTTGGCTGTTGCGGCGGATGACGGTGGTGTTGTTAAAGGGTAAGCCTGCCGCGTACGGGATTTGTTGCAGAGGATTTGGATTTGATATGTGGGGTCGAGTATTTCTCGTCCGAAATTACCGAGTTTACCCTTGCATGAAATCTATTGCCCAGTAAACTCCTCTAGATTCTTGGGCTCTAAGCTGTTGAGATGGGAATGGGCAGGTCCACCAATTACTATAACTTTGGGCTCTGCATCAATACCAAAATATAACAAGCTAACTACCGACACGTTTTAATTCATCCAAGTTAATTTGATAGTTTAATTTTGATGATTTGATAGTCTAATTTTAATAATTCGATAGTTTAAAAAATAATTTTTATTTTTCTATTTTATTGATTAAAAAACAAGTTTTTTTAACTTCTTAATTATAAAATTTGAGATTCTAAGTAAGTTTTTTTAATTTTACTATTTAGTCCACCCAACTGTCTTTAAAATACCCGATTTTTACTCTATATTTTACGTAAAAATATAAGTTTTTATAAATGATATGATAACAAAAGTAATTTAACAATAAATGTTGTGATAACAAAAATCTATCATATAAAAGATGTTCCGTGAGCAAGTGACGGTTAGCGATGTAATTGTGTCGTGCTATTTTTTTTTTCTTTTATTCCTAAAACGTTAATTATATATTTTTATTTAATCCTTTAAATTCTATAAAAATTATATTTTATTTCATATAATTCATGCATGTATAGTATGAACTGTTAGAAACCGGACAACTTAACAACAGTACAACCGACCAACAACAAAAGAGTGTATAAAGCAATAGCGATAGTAAAGCAACAACAACAACAAGAGCGCTTTTAACAAGACTATTAGGCGAACAAATTGGAACAACTTAGTTGTTATATGAAAGAAGTTTAGGCGTAGCAAAACTATCGTCCCTAAAAAGTGATTCCGCCTCACCTTTGGTTATATGAACCAGAAGATAGTTGAGCTCCACGCTTCACCCTCCGAGATTCAACAAAGAAGCCTTCGATTGCGTGTACTTTCATGAGAAGAAGACTATGGACTCGTCTTTGTGGATTGCCCCAATCAACAGAAAATATATGAATAACAAACTGTTTAGAGAGAAGAAGCAAGCACTGTATACGATATGTGTGTATTTTTTCAACAGAACAGAGACAGTATATATAGAAGAAGAAGAAGAACGAACGAGACTGAAACTGCAGAACGTTGGGAAGTAAATACGCGATCGAAGGAAGGATTTGGGAAATAAATTAGTAGAAGAACGTTGGAGAATAAATCAGTAACGTAAAACTAATTAAGGTTTACGTTTTTTTGGGAAAACGGCTAGGACTAAATAGTATAAAAAGAAATTAGGGATTTTATCAAAACAATGGGCTACCTGGGTGCACCCGCGAAGCACAAATTTTCCGGATCGACACCCCCCCTGCGCGGGCGTATCGCGCGCACACACGCACTAAGGTTTTCTGACCGAAAAGCCCGAGAACCAAGCTTGGTCTCGCCCAATTCCTTAGTCGTCCTCATGTGCGCGAGCCCATCCCTATTTCCTCAACCATGTTACTAAACCCATAACAACAAGTACTAATATGCACTATGAGAGTTCCAAAAATAGCCAATGTGGGACTTTGAAAAAAAAAAACATAAGATTTTGGAGCATAACCAACAATTCCCCACATGATCCAAAATTATCAAAGAGATAAAAATTAAAAGGAAGTGAGAAGGAAATGGATTTTAGATACATAACGTCGATACCTTATGGGTTTGAATCGACACTTAGTGGAACAAGCTCATGATTGTAGATTATAGGTGAATTATATTCTTGAACCTATTATCTATGATATAATCAGTTGAGCTTGCACACATATCTTAAATCCTGAATCCACACAAGTCCGCGGTTGGGCGCGTTCTAGGCCATGCGCCATGTCCCAGATTTTCATAAAGGCTCTAGAGAGTTTACCAAGGACTCTCATAGGAAGCGACCTACACTTCCACCTTTATATAGGTGAACCCATCAAGTGTATACTGACATACACCACCCTTTAGGGGCTATGAGTTTCATTAAGAATCTAAACGATTCATTCTTTCACAATTTGTCAGTAAGCACTACATGCACACAAGAAGGGATATAGATAATTGTAGTGCTATAATTAAGTAATTACGTGACTCGTTGTTACCCATTGAACCCAATTCACGGGATCTCCAATCACGTGGGTTGGATTTCCATCGCGTATTACTTACTCAAGATATTGGCAATAGTCCCATCCCTCTGGATGCTTCTTGGACTACCTTTTTATTCAATCCCTTAGTAAGCGGATCCGCTAGGTTCTTTTCAGACCTTACAAATTCCATGGAAATAACCCCATTACTGATCAGTCCTCGTACAATATTGTGCCTCAAGCGAATGTGTCTCTGTTTTCCATTATAAACATGGTTCATTGCCCTGCTAATAGCTGCTTGAGAATCACAATGTAAAGAAATAGAAGGAATCGGCTTATACCACAATGGTATATCAGCCAATAAATTCCTTATCCACTCGCTTCTCAGACCGCCAATTCTAAAGCAATAAATTGATTCCATAAGAGATCTAGCAATCTGAGTTTGTTTAGCAGATTTTCAAAAACACTCCTCCACCTAAAGTAAACACATAACCACTAGTGGAGTTTGTTTCATCGTTATCGATACCCAATTAGCATCACAATATCCTTCTAAAACACTAGGATGACCAATTAAAATGTACACCTACATTAATCGCCCTTTTAAATACCTCATTAGTCGTGATAATGCATTCCAATGTTCTTGTGAAGGATTATGTGTATATCTCTAAAGTCTACTAATGGCATATGCAATATCGTGATTTATTACGCTTCATTAAATACATTACACTACCAATGATTCTAGCATATTCAACTTGTGGCAATACCATTCCCTTTATTTTTCTTTAAATGCACACTAGAGTCATAAGGGGGTTCTAATGGCTCTTCATTAAAGAAATCAAATTTCTTAAGAATATTTTCCACATAATGAGACTGTGATAAAACTAAACAATTTGCATGTTTATTTATTTTCATGCCAAGAATCAAATCCGCTTCTTCTAAATCTTTCATGTCAAATTTAGAAGATAAAAACTCTTTTGTAGTTTTCACAACTTTCTCATCAGTACCAAATATAAGCAAGTCATCCACATATAAACAAATAATCACACCACAATTTTCATTGAATCTACTATAGACACAACTATCAGATTCATTTGTCACAAAATTATTAGACAAGAGAGTTTTATTGAATTTGTCATTCCATTGTTTTGGCGCTTGTTTCAAACCATACAAAGATTTTACAAGTCTACACACTTTATGTTCTTCACCTGGAACAACAAAACCTTCAGGTTGACACATATATATTTCTTCATTTAACTCTCCATTCAAAAAGCGCTTTTAACGTCCATTTGGTGGATTATCAATTTATGAATAGAAGCCAAAGCAATTAGAATTCTTATAGTTGCTAATTTAGTCACTGGTGAGTAAGTGTCAAAATAATCAAAACCTTCCTTTTGAGTAAACCCTTTTGCTATAAGTCTTGCCTTAAATTTATCAATAGACCCATCAGCTTTTAACTTCTTTTTAAACACCCATTTACATCCAATAGGTTTACATCCTCTAGGCAAATTAACTAGCTCCCATGTATGGTTAGACATAATAGATTCTAGCTCACTATTAATAGCATCCTTCCAAAAAATTGCATCAATAGATTTCATTGCTTCTTCATAAGTTTTAGGGTCATCTTCAGTTATGAAAGCAGTTATAAAATCTGGACCAAAAGTTTTCTCAAAACGTTGTCTTTTACTTCTAGTAGATGCAGGTACAGGTTCTTTATCTTTCCTTTTAAGAGGTTCACTAAAAGAAGGATTGCCCTCATCTCTAATTTTCATTGGAAATATATTTTCAAAAAATTCTGCATCCTTTGTTTCCAAAATTGAATTATTTTGATAATTATTAGTTGCATCTTTAATTACCAAAAATCTATAAGCAGCACTATTAGAGGCATATCCAATAAAAATACAATCCATTGTTTTAGGTCCAATTTTATTTCTTTTAAATTCCTAGATAGCTACTTTAGCTGTATTAACCCCCACACTTTAAGATACCCCAAATTAGGTGCATATTTTTTCCATAAATGATATGGTGTAGAGTCTAACTTTTTATGTGGAACTCTATTTAAAATATGATTTGCAGAAAGGCAAGCTTCTCCCCACATATTAGAAGGTAAACCAGAACTAATTAACATAGCATTCATCATATCTTTAAGTGTTCTATTTTTCCTTTCTGCAACTCCATTGGATTGTGGAGAATAAGGAGGAGAAGTTTCATGTATTATTCCATTTAGTTCACAAATTTTTTAAGACTTCAATCATATTCACCTCCACGATCGATCTAAGTCTTTTAATTTTTCTTTCTAACTGATTTTCAACTTCCGCTTTATATTTAATAAACATTTCTTCCGCTTCATCTTTAGAGGAAAGTAGATAAATTCGAGTATATCTAGACATATCATCCACAAAAGAAATATAATATTTCTTACCACCTCTACTCGTAGTATTTTTGAAATCAATTTAGTCACCGTGAATTAACTCAAGTAATTCAAATTTTGTCTTTCAACACTTTTAAAAGGTTTTTTAGCATGTTTTGCTTCTACACAAATTTCGCATTTATTAAACTCCAGATTTGAAAGATTAGGTATAAGTTCAAGTTGTTTCAACTTTTTAATAGAAGCTACATTCACGTGTCCTAATCTAGCATGCCACATATCCAAAGATTCAACAATATAAGCAAAAGAAGCATTCTTATTATTCAATTCAGCAGAAGCATCAAGTACAAATAAACCCCCATTACAAAAGCCTTTCCCAACAAATTCCCCATTACGAGTAAGTACAAGTTTATCAGACTCAAACACAAGTTTAATTCCAGCTTTGTTCAATAAAGACCTGGACACAAGATTCCTACGAATATCGGGCATATGAAGTACATCTTGTAGGGCAATGGTTTTCCCAGAAGTTAATTTTAGTAAGACTTTTCCTTTTCCTGAAACATTGGTGGCTCGAGAATCCCCCATAAAGACCTTTCTCCATTAGTCACATTTTCGTAGTTGAGGATTATGTCTCTATCCGCGCAAATGTGTCTAGTGGCCCCGGTATCTACTACCCATTCTGTGAAGTTGTCAACAAGGTTTACTTCCGAGACAACAACAACGATAACATCATTGGATTCAACTAAGTTTGCTTGGGGCTTAGGCTAAGAATTATTATTTTTGTTATCTTGCCCCTTGCGAAAGTGACACTTCATAGCAATATGGCCAGGTCTGCCACATACGAAGCAAGGACCTTTAGTAAAAGGTTTTTGAATTTGATTTGAGTTGTTGAACCTATTATCCTTTCTTCCCATTGATTTTTGATTTTTCCCTTCGTGGTTTTTGGACTGATAATTTTGGCTCTTCCATTGTGGCTTTTGTTCCACAAGATTAGCTTTGACAGTTTGATTTTGAACTACATCTCCCCTTTCTTTAGCTCGGTTTTGTTCTTCAATATGGATGTGAGCTACTAGTTCCTGCATAGTGAAATCTTTTGTTTCATGTTTGAGGTTCATCTTATAATCTTTCCACGAGGGTGGTAATTTTTCGATAAGTACAGCAACTTGGAAATTCTCGCATATTTTCATTCCTTCCCCAATAACTTCCCCCGCAATTGTTTGATATGTATGAACTTGATCTATAACAGATTTTCCATCTTGCATCTGAAAGTCTAAGAATTTCCCCGCAACATATTTCTTAAGTCCAAAATTTTCTACAGCATACTTTGATTTTAACGCTTCCCAAATCTTCTTAGCACTTTCAAAAGGATAATATATCTCAAACAACGGATTAGACAAATAAGGTAACAAATATCGCGTCGACACGCATCGATTATCCTTTACATAATCCCTTTTATCCGATTTTTCAACAGTTTAAGATGATAGAGTAACATCATTAATGAAGAAAGAACAATAACAGGAGCATCCATATATAAAACATATTCTAAATTTATGGTTTCTAAATAAAAGAGTATATCTTCAGACCATCGCTTAAAATTAGTACCATCAAAGTGTTCAATTTTAGACAAGTCTAAGGCAGATTTCATCATCTTGTTAATACCCGAATCATTTTTTAGATTGTTAGAAACTATTGTGAGAAATAAATTAGTAGAAGAACGTTGGAGAATAAATCAGTAACGCTTGTTTTGGGAAATAATTCTAAAAACATAATTCTACTAACGAGTTTATCTACAAGGAAATTGATTGAACTTTATATTAAAGGACTGTTTGTTTTGGACTGAATACATATGAATGGTTGATTGGCTGAATCGATCAGCCATTAAGTGCGTTTGTTTTGGAAAAAAATCGTCTGAATAGCTTAATTAGTTAAATAATCGAGTTGAATGGCTAAGTCATTTTTTTTTAATAAATGGCTGAATGAGCAGTTGAATAAAGTAAAAAAAAATTATTAATTATTATATTAAGTAATATCAAATAAATTTACAACAACTTTGAATTTTTTCAGATGGGTAAAATAATAAAATTATGTCATTTTGTTAATTATTAAATAATTTTTTTTATTCAAATTTAAATTCATTCAATTTTTATCAAACACCATCCTAAATCAGTTGTACTGAAGTGAAACATAACACCTATTAAAGTGAAGTATAAAGAATAATAAACTCCTTGCCCTATTTCCTATTTATTCCTAAAATATCTTTCATGTTTTTTCTTCCATATTATATTCCTCGTATCCAAATTATTTTGTTTAAATTACACACACCACAAATACTAGTAAATACTAATTCTATGTGTGGATTGTTATAATTAAGGTGGTAATAGAATAATTTATTTTCATTAATTTAAAAAAAATTGTGTTTAATTGTTCCGTTTGAATAGAATAATTCATTCTAACAAAATTTCTTAACGGAGATTATCATCAAGCATATCAAAATTATTTATGCTACATTTGTATTGCAAAAATCAACAAAAAAAAATGAAATGACTCATTCATATAAAATAATAAAAATTTGTGTTTGATTGTTATATTTAAATAGAATGAATCATTCTTAAGAAGTTTATTCTTTAAATGAGTTAAATTCTTTAAATGAGGTTATAAAATAACTCATTTCAATCATAAATGAAATGAATCATCTAAATCTCTACTTTATTCATTTCGTTATTTATTACAAACGGACTCAATAGTCCATACACATTAACATCAATACGAGATAAAATTTACACTATTTATTACATAAATATAATATCACAGATTCAGTGGGAGAGTAATGCAAAGCCCCATGTACAAGGCGAGGAATTCAATTACCAATATATTACAATTAAATAACAGTAAACCTCTTACTTGTAATCATAACAGTGAATTGATATTTCTATATATATTTTTGATATTTTTATATGATTTTTTTTTTCACATAAATATACAGTATATCTTATTTTCATGTGAAAATAAATCATGTAAAAATATCAAATATATATATAAAAATAATGCTCCCCTAAATATACGATTTTATGAAAATATAAAAATAAGAAGATCAATAAAAGAACCAAGAACACAAAATTTGAAATAAAAAAATTGCTTGAAACGCGTAAAATCGCTTTCCTAAAAGCAATATTTGCTCCCTTTCCTTCTTGAGATTGATATAAGATGAATGCAAATAGCCTTAGTGGATATGACAAGCCTTGAAAAGTTTTGCATTTAGCAAATAATTAAAAACTTCATAGTAGGAATATGAGAAAGAAGAATTTGATAATTTTAGAGAGAGAATAAGAGTTTGAACAACAAAAATAAACACATTTAACAATATAAAAATTCATATATCTATAATAGAAAATAACTATCAATAACTACTAATAACTACCAACAATTTCTTTTTAATAACTATTTTTAAATAAGAAATATCATTTTCTTATTTGATTAATTTATCACATGTCACAAACTTGATTCTGGATAAATAGGAGGAGAAACAATCGCTAAGTCTTGGCTAATTCTAGATTTTACAAGGGAATATAGTCATGTTCATCGAGTTTGTTTATAAGAAATTGTTAAATCCACAAAGAAAATGTTATTTTCACAACAAAAATATCGTTATAGATCTTATAGCGACGGTTTTCACCGTCACTATACATCTACAACAACACTTTTATTGTGAAAATAATAAAATATTATAAATTTAACAATTCTCTTATTTCTAATAGAGTAGTAGTATTTATTACAAATATTTATACAACCATAAAATATGGTTTCATAAATTGAACTTTTAAGTTCTACACCAAATCCCGCGTTTAAACCTTTATTTTGGGAGTACAATAAATTCCTAATCAAAAGTAGAATCATAATTATAATATTAGTAAACTCATATTAATGAATAGATTACAATAATTAATCACTAACCACATATAAAGAATAAAGCAAACTTTACATAATGGAATAAATATGAGAAAATCATACGACTGTATCCCTTATTTTAATTTACCGGCGAGATCCAGTCCGTCTAAATTAGTATTTGTATTTTGTAGTATCTCACATTCTCTCACTCAATCATCTTAAACTCAAAATTCCTGACTAATTTGAACCGCTTACCCAAGTTGTTCCCTAAAATTCTTAACCACTGACTAAATTATTAATTTATTATCATTCGATTTTCCTTGTCCTTCTAATACCTGGTTGGTGTTAGGTTTATTCAACCATGAAAATATAGCAAAAGATGAAGAGAAGAAATGAAGCTCTGTATTATTATTGATCAAAGTTCCGTATTACAATCTATCTATTACAATATTACTCCACTTGTATATATACGTACTAGTACAATTGTCACTCTTAGGTACACTAAAATATACTAAGGTAATACGGTCAAGTCCATACACCTTTGTTATTAGCTGTCACTAATAAGGCATCAACTATTTTGTTCCTGAGCACCAGTGCAGGTGTAATATCTGTTGCTGCTGTAGTTGCTGTTGTTATTGTATTTGTTGTTGTAGTATGTGTATTACTCCCCCCACAAGTTGAAGGCATACATGGGTTATGTAAGCCCAACTTGGAACTTAAAAACCAATGACTGGTACGGCCTAAAGCTTTAGTCAACAAATCAGTAACTTGATCTTTAGAAGAAATCTTAAGAGGTTGAATAATACCTGCTTGCACCTTTTCCCTGACAAAATGACAATCAATTTCTATATGTTTGGTGCGAGCATGATAAACAGGTTTAGCTGCAATGTCTATGGTTGCCTTATTGTCACAGAATATAGCAGTAGGGCCAGGAGTGGGGACTTGTAAGTCTTGTAACAAGCTATGCAACCATAAAACTTCACAAGTAGTAGTAGCAAGTGCACGATATTCAGCTTCAGCTGAACTTCTAGAAGTAACAGATTGCTTCTTAGATTGCCAAGAAATGAGAGAAGGACCTAACATAAGGCAAAACCCAGTAACAGATCTGCGACTGATGGGACAACCTCCCCAATCACTGTCACAAAATCCCTTTAAAACCAGATCATTATCTGCAGAAAAGAAAAGTCCTTGTCCAGCTGTACATTTTAGATACCTTAGGACTCTATAAACAGCTTCAAGATGTTTTTGTCTAGGTGTTTGCATGAACTGGCCTAGTAATTGAACTGAATAGCTTATATCTAGTCTGGTAAATGTGAGATACAAGAGTTTACCCACATAACTTCTATAATCAGATGGATTAGAAATAAGCTCTCCAGAAAAAGTATTATCATGAAGTTTGATGTGTTGATCAAGTGGAATAGTAAGTGGCTTGGCATTCAACAAATTTGTAGATTGTAAAAGATCTAAAATAAACTTCCTCTGACTAATAAAGATTCCAGCCTTAGATCTGCTGACTTCTAATCCCAAGTAATACTTTGCTTCTCCAAGATCCTTAATACTAAATTTAGTGTCCAGCATGACTTTAAGAGGAGCAACCATAAAAGTATCATTTCCAGTAATGAGAATATCATCAACATAAACCACAACTACTGTAAACAATTCATCTTTGTGATGTGTAAATAAAGAATAATCTGCTTTGGATTGAGAAAATCCAGCTTGAATAAGAAAAGTAGTTAGCTTAGCAAACCATTGTCTGGAAGCTTGTTTCAATCCATATAAAGACTTATTTAATTTGCACACAACTCTGTTGGAGTTTGATGGAAGAATATACCCTTGAGGTAAATCCATATACACTTCATCTAGTAAATCTCCATGTAAAAAAACATTGTTGACATCTAATTGATGAACAACCCACTGTTTAGCTGCTGCAATAGCTAATAGACATTTAACTGTGACCATTTTTGCCACAGGTGCAAAAGTTTCATGATAATCCACCCCTTCCTCTTATGTATAACCTTTAGCCACCAAACGAGCCTTATATCTCTCAATGTGTCCATTAGCATGATACTTGACCTTGTAAACCCATTTACACCCAACTGTTTGCTTGTCAACAGGTAAATCTACCAACTCCCAGGTATGATTAGATTCAAGAGCATCAAGCTCTTTATTCATAGCTGTGATCCATTGTGGATCCTTAATAGCTTGGGAAAAGTAAACAGGTTCCTTAACAGATGCTAGATTAACAATGAAATGTTGATATGAAGGTGCAAAATTGGAATAAGATAAGTAATGGGCAAGATGATGTTTAGAATGAACAGTTGATACATTAGAAGTAGAGACACCAGAAGTATGTGTAGTAGGAATATCATAATCATGCCACCAAGATGGTCTCTGTTTATTTCTAAAAGATTGTCTAAGCATTGGTTGAGGAGAAACAATTGGTAAAGGCTCAACAAATGAATAAACTTCACTGTTATTATTATTACTTTCTTCATGATTAGAAACTGAAACAGGATCAGATTGGGCCGGAGAAGAATAATTTGGTTCATAATGACTAGAATGAAGCCATGGTAAAAAATGATGAGTATCCTGAGAATTTTGAGATGGCTGTTCTAGAAATGGAAATATAGTTTCATGGAAAACTACACTGCAAGAGATAACAATTTGTTTAGTTTGAAGGTTTAAAACCTTATAACCCTTTCAACCATGTGGATACCCAAGGAAAACACACCTAATAGCTCTGGGTGCAAACTTGTTTCCAGAATGAATTGAGGCATAACATAGGCATCCAAAAACCTTTAAATGATCATAATTGGGTGATTGAAGAAAAAAAAAATTCATGAGGAGTTTTATACCTTAACACAGGTGTGGGCAATCTGTTTAAGATGTAAGTGGCAGTGAGTAAACATTCCCCCCAATACTGAATAGGTAGACCAGCATGAAACCTCAAAGCTCTAGCTATCTCTAAAAGATGTCTGTGTTTTCTTTCCACTCTCCCATTTTGTTAAGGATTATCTATACAAGTACTTTGATGAATAACACCATGAGATGCCAGAAAAGGAGAAAGATGCTTATTAAAAAAACTCACTTCCATTATCAGTTCTGAAGATTTTAACTGTGGTATGAAATTGATTCTTAACATATGAGAAAAAATCAACAAGAATCTGAAACACATGTTGTTTTGTGGACATTATAAAAGTCCATGTGGCTCTAGAATGATCATCTACTATAGTGAGGAAATATTTGCAACCTCTTGTTGTCTCAAAAGCATATGGCCCCCAAACATCAATATGTAACAATTGAAAAACAGAAGTAGCATAACTTGTGCTAGATTTAGGAAATGAAAGTTTACATTGTTTGGAAATAGGACATATAGGACATGTCTTATTACAAGTTGCAGAAACAGAAGATGTGATACATGGAATTTTATGAAGAACTGTATTTGAGGCATGCCCAATGTAAGACCCCAAATTATTATTAATGAAATTTAATTTCCTCTATTTATTATGTTGAAATAGTAAGGGTTGATTTGATTAATGTGGCGAGTTATGGGTAAAATGCGCAATTATTTCAAACAAGCAAGTGGTTTTAAAATATTTATTTTATCGGAGAATATTCGTTTGGTCGTGGAATATTCTTACTGTCGGGGAATATTCGTACGACGGCGCAGCCTTGTGTGGGCCCCATAACGGAAAGCGATTGGAGGAAGAAAACGATAAGAATAAGTTGTTTATAAATAACGGCGTAGTTGTTACCGTTAATACTGTTGGAATACCCGGTGGTTAAAACACAGTAGCACACGGTATTGCACCAATTATTGATTCTTACGTAAGAAGACACTACTCAATAATTGTTACAGTAATTACTATTCAATATTTTATTTTATTGATTCAATAATTGTTGCGTTGATATTTTATATTATTGTTGTTTCAATAATTGTCACTACACAATATTTTCCATTATCGGAGCAACAATTCATATTATCTGAATAATATTATTAGATAACATTATTGACAATGTCTAGAAAGTTCTGTCTAAGGAGAGGTTTGGTCATCTAATTGTGCGCCAGTAAGGAGAAATCTTTATTGGAAAGTCCCCTCTTTCCTGGGAACTGCCTGGTTGTCAGTATTGTGATTCTGTAATATTATTTATGAATAATTAATTATTGATTTATATGATGAGGAAAATATTAATTTTATGTGGATATAGACGGAGAAAATTTTTAATGTGACAATTGTTGAAAATTAATATTTTATCTTTTTCGGATAAAATAATTCATTTAAATATATTATTTTAGTAATATAATAATGGTGATATTTTTACAATGAATGTGGGATATATGAGTATATGAGGAGGAAGAGTATTTTTGTGGCATTAAATGATTAACACATATTTTGTGTGTCGGTAGACCCCATTTCTTGACTGAAATTTGATTATAGCTTGTAAAATCGCCCGATTGTGAATTTCGGTCAATTTTTGTTTGGAATTTGGAAAAACTTTCTTCTGCAAAGCTATAGAGAATGAAATTTCCTATAGAAAGGACATTTGGTTCGATTTTTTCTGACAAAAGGGCTATTTATTGTGAATTATTGAAGTTCCGAAGTTCCGAAATAATTGATTTTTGGAAGTTTTAATTATTTTTTTAAAGAAAAACGTTTTTTAACATTTTGTGGCCTCATTAAACATGTGATAAGTTGCTGAATTTAGATTCTTGGTGTGCTAAGGAAATTTGTATAAATATATTATTATTTTATTAAATTTTCAGCTTTGGTGTTCTAAGCAATTTCCTATAAATAGAGTGTTTAGGTTAGAATTGAAAATCACACCAGAAACTGAAATCTTCTCTCTCTCGATATATTGAACGTATTCTTGTGAGTATTTTGATACCTTGAGTGTTGCTATATACTGCAAGTTCCTTCAAAGACTATATCTAGTATTCCCGTCAGAGTCTGTACCATCTTTTCGAGATAAGGGATATTATTTTTAAAAAATGATATTATTTCTTTCAATATCATTATACCTAATATCGTGGTAGATTTTTCTTGTGAAATTCGATCTTTTTATGTCGAGTTACTATTCACGAAGTTACTATTCATGAGTTACTTATTCATGAGTTACTATTCACGAATACTATTCACGAAGCATGATAATTTTTCTTGTGAAATTCTTGTTTTTAGTGTCTGGGTTACTATTCACGATACTCTGACACTATTCACGATATCTTGCACTATTCATGAATACCGCACTATTCACGTAAAAATTAAATTTTCATTTTTTGTCCAAGATATCTATTATGGATACTAGCTTTGATTGTATCCATGTTTTTGATCATTCTCAATTTTACTTCACTATGATTATTTATGAAGTATTTTTTGAACTTCGGTTTGGTTAAAGTACGAATCCTTAATATTTGTTCTTTTGTTTCACCGGATTCGTTTTCAGAAAACATTTTTCATCATCCTCACCCTAAATGATGACATGTTATTGAATATCTTTGGCCAGTAATGCAAAGATGGTTGATTTTATTATGAATATCTTTGGCCGTAGCCGTGCAGAGATGTACAGTGTTGAGATGAACACGACCGATCGATGAATATCTTTGGCCTGAGTGCAAAGATGTACAGGTGTTGAGATAAATATGACCGACTGATGAATATCTTTTGTGACGCCCCCAAAATAGGTCCATTCCATCCAACCCATTCTCGAGTCGCCAAATACATGATGCGAAATAACTACAACTTTATTATTACAACATATAAACGTGTGAGTTTAAATACGATATTGTCATCTGTATAATATCCACACGCAAATAAATCCCCATCATAATTATTGATACATTATTTTACAAAAATGGTGAGGACTACTAAACAACTATCTCTAACCTTCCTTCATTCCATACCCCGACTAAGACTCGCCATGTTCTCGCTTTCGAGAAGAAAATGGAACAACAAGGAAAAGGGTGAGCTCAACTAGCCCAAGAAAGAATATTACGACTAAGATAATGTACAACAAATTATCGTTAGTCTTCAACAGGAAAAATCTGATAGAATACAATAGACAACAAGTTTCGGATCAATATTCGCAATGAATAATAATTCATGAAGAGTTACGTAGAGAATGAAATCTACTATCTTCTATGTATGAATTTAAAAGTTCATCGTCGATATTTTATCCCCGTAACATCAATCAATATATATCCTGAATCAAATATTCATCTTTGCACTACAGCCAAAGATATTCATCACCGTTATGTTCATCTAAACACTGCTCATCTTTGCACTACTAAGCCAAAGATATTAATCGGTCGGCCATATTTCATCTCAACACTGCTCATCTTCAGACTACGCCAAAGATATTCATCAAGAAATCATTCATCTTTGCACTACAAAAGCCAAAGATATTCAAGAATATCATCATTTAGGACCGAGGATGATGAAAAATATTTTTAAAGAAACGAATCCAAAGAAACAAAATGACAAGGATTAAGGATTCGTACTTTGTTTTTATCCACGCCCAAAAATACCTCAAAAATAATCACAAAGGTCTTTGTAAAATTCAAGAATGATCAAAACACGGATACAATCAAAGCTAGTATCCATAATAGATATTTTGACAAAAAGAAGAAATTTCATCTTTCGGTGAATAGTCCAGATTCGTGAATAAAGGTCAGATACGTGAATAAATGACGATACGTGAATAAGAACTCACACCCAAAAGATAGAAATTTCACAAAAAACATCTTCACGCTTCACGCTTAATAATAGTACTCGTGAATAGTAATCGTGAATAAGAACTCATGAATAGTAACTCGTGAATAAGAACTTCATGAATAAGAACCTCGATATGAAAAAAAGTTCCAAATTTGATAAAAGTTCCAACCAATATTTCAAAGATAATATATCAAGAAATAATATCATCCGAGAAGAAAATAACATCCCTTACCTCGAAAGATTAGTACTTCTAGTTGAAACACCTGGATATAAAGCTATGACTAAACTCGCACCGTATAGCAATACTCAAAGTATACTCAAAATACTCACAAGAATACGCTTTCGATAATATAGAGAAAAACTTCAGCTTCTACGGTGTGATTTTCAATTCTAACCTAAGCACTTTTCTATTTATAGGAAAATGCTTAGAACACCAAAAGCGAAAAATCGAATATAATATTAATATAATTATACAAATTTTCCTTAGCCCACCTTTTCGTCAAAACACACCACACACATGTTAAATGAGGTTCACAAACTCACCAAAAACGTTTTTCTCAAAATAATTAATTAAAACTCCCAAAAATTAATTATTTCGAACTTCGAACTTCAATAATTCATAATAAATAGCCCTTTTATCGTAAAATTCAAATCGCGCTAGTTTTTATAGGAAATTCAATTCTCTACAACTTTCAGAAGAAAGTTTTTCCAAATTCCAAATGTAAATCGAATCAAATCCACAAACCAAGCGATTTTACAAAGCTATAATCAAATTTCAATCAATAAATGGGGTCCAATTTAACATGTTTAACATGTTTTAAATATTTATTGCAACAAAAATACACTTCCTCCTCAGATACTCATATATCCCACATTCGTTGTAAAATATCACCATTATTATATTATTATAATATAATAATATATTTAAATAAAATATTTTATCGTAAAAAGATAAAATTTCAATTTACAACAATTGTCACATTAAAAATTTTCTCCATCTATATCCACATAAAATCAATATTTTCCTTATCATATGAATCAATAATTAATTATTCACAAATAATATTACAAAATCACAATATCGACAACCGTGCAGCCTCCTGAGAAGAGGGGCTTTCCAATAAGAATTTCTCCTCATCATCGCCAGCAATTAGGTGACCAAACCTCTCTTGCATGTAACTTTCTAGACATCGCTAATAATGTTATCTAATAATATTATTCGGATAATATGAATTATCGCTTCGATAATGAAAAATAATTGTAATGACAATTATCAAACAACAAAGAATATAAAATATCAACACAAAGAATTATTAAATCAATAAAATATTTGAATAAGAATTATCGTAACCATTATCGAGTAAAGGCCTTCTTACGTAAGAATCAATAATCGGTGCAATACCGTAAAGCTACTTGTGTTTTAAACCACCGAGTATTTTAACAAAGATTAATCAGTAATAACTACACCGCTATTTTTTTAAACAACTTATATTTGTCGCTTTTCTTCATCCAATCGCTTTTCACATGGGCCCACACACGGTCATACTACTGTCGATATTTAATATTCCCCGACAAAGATTTAATATTCCACGACCAAACGAATATTCCCTAACAACAATGAATATTTTATAACCACTTGCTTATTTTGAAATATTTATGTATTTTACCCCTAACTATCCACATTAATCAAATCAACCCTTACTATTTCAAAATAATAAATAGAAAATTAAATTTCATTAATAATAAGTTGGTCTTTACATCTTTGGCACAGAGTGCAAAGATGAATATCGATTGATGTTACAGGGAGGATAAAATATTGATGATGAATTTTAAATTCATAGATGATAGTAGATTTCATTCTCTACTTAACTCTTCTAATGAATTGTTGTTTCATTTGCAATTGTTGATCTAAAACTTGTTGTTCTGTTGTATTCTATCGATTTTTCCTATCAAGACTAACGATAATTTGTTGTACATTATCTTAGTCATAATATTCTTTACTGGGCTAGTTGAGCTCACCCTTTTCCTTTTTGTTCTATTTTTCTTCTTAGGAGACGAGAATATAGCGGGAACTAGTCGGGGTGTGGAGTGATGGTTCAAGATAGTTGTTTTAGTAGTCCTCACTATTCTATAGAATAGTGTATCAATAATTGTAATGAAGACTTTATTTGGGTATGGATATTGTCTAGAAGACAATATTTGTATTTAAACTCACAATATATATGTTGTCGTATTTTGCACGATAAATGTATTAATAAAGTTGTAGTTGTTTCTGTACCATGTATTTGGCGACTCAAAATGGGTTGGATGGAATGGATCTATTTTGGGGGCGTCACACCTAAGCCTCATATGCCACAAAGCACTGGAAGTAACAGAATTAACTGCTTTATTTATGGTACTAGAAGTAACAGAAGGCTGAACAAAAGTAAGACTATCAACTGCATCAGTGGTCACATTAGATTGAGGAATATGCAGATGATATAAACCTCCATGCTCCTTACCAATGGCCAGAATTGTCATCTGGTTCTGGGCCTGAAAAAGGCATTGATGTGAATGAAATTGAATTGAACAATTTGAGTCTTTTGTTAACTTGGTTACAGATAACAAGTTATAGTTGAAATTTGGAACAAAAAGGACATTGTGTATGGTTAATTTGGGTGTCAAAATAACAGTACCAATCTTGTTCACAGGAATAGTATTACCATTTGGCAAGGCAATATGAATTGATTGTAGCAAGGTTTTAACATCATGCATAAGTTCTAACTGTGTACACATATGATCTGTTGCCCCTGTATCAATAATCCAAGAAAATCTGTTGTTGTTGCTATAAGAAAGCATAGAATAAACCATACCTGCAACACGATCTTCTGGTGATTTAACACCTTTATTAAGCATGAGCATATTCATCATGTGATTCATTTGAGCCAACTGATTCTGCATCTGCTCCATTGAGACAGGAGTATCTATAGATTGATGACCAGACATTACATGAGCTTCTGGTACAGTGCCTATGTTAGCTTGAAAAGGAAATCCAGAATGAGAACCCATATTAGGCTTAGAGTTTGGTTGAAAATTGGATGTGGATGTCATGTTTGCATTGCTTGTATATTGTTTTCCTTTGGGAAAAGGCCTAAAATTCTGGCCATTATTACCATTAAAATTCCCTTTCTTCTTCTTTGGATATCCATTCAATTTGAAACAAGTTTCTTTGACATGATTGTCCCAATTACAATAAGTACATTTAAGAGGTTGCCTAGCAAAAGTGCCTTGATTTCCATGATTCACATGTTGTGCAGGAAACTGAGTAGTACCAGAAAACTTCTTTGCATTATGAGCAACTAGAACTGTTGGATTATCATGAATTGTACTGGTAAACAGGCCAATACTTTTAGTAGGAGTCACATATCCTTGTCTAGCCTTTTCATCCTGTTTAATAAAGGCATAAGCGTGAGATATAGTAGGTAAGGGAGACATTATCAGAATTTGTCCTCTAATAGTAGAGTAACTTTCATGTAATCCCATTAGAAATTGTAACAATTTCCTTCTCTGTTCCCTTTCTTCTTGCACCTTATGTGCTCCACAAACACAATCAACAGTAGGCTCTAAAGCTGTATATTCATCCCACAAGTTCTTAAGTTTGTGATAATAGATTTCAACAGATTTATCTCCTTGTTCTAAAATATGAGTATCCTTCAAAATTTGATAAATTCTGTGGCCATTAATGCCTGAAAACCTTTCATTCAGTTCATTCCAAACCTTATAAGCTGAGTTCACAAAATTCATGCCATCACTAATATCATCATTTACAGTATTCAAAATCCAGGTTATTACCATATCATTTACTCTTTCCCATTGAGCAAACAAAGGAGAATCCACAGCAGGTTTTGGATAACTTCCATTAACTAGAACAAATTTATTCCTAGCACTTAAGGCTATTTGCATAGGCCGTTTCCAAGGAGCAAAATTATCTGCTCCTGTGAGCCTTTTAGATATCAAAACTAGTGCCGGGTGATCATTATTATGTAAGAATAAAGGATGAGTATTCGAATCTATTGAAACAGAATCATGACCTGCTTCTGTTTGAGCATTGCTGCTGGAGCCTTGTCCATGATGTTGATTAGTTGGAATGTTTGACTGAACCACATTTGCATAGCTCAAATTCACCATAGCTATATAAAATGAAACTAGATCTAGAATCAGATCTGAACAAGAGAGAGAAAAGAAAATAGAAATTTTGATATAGAAAGAATTTGATTCAAGAAATTTGAATGTTATGTACTAATCTTGCAGAGAATCGTGAATATCATGATCTGCTTTGATACCATGTTAGGTTTATTCAACCATGAAAATATAACAAAAGATAAAGAGAAGAAATGAAGCTCTGTATTATTATTGATCAAAGTTCCGTATTATAATCTATCTATTACAATATTACTTCACTTGTATATATACATACTAGTACATCTGTCACTCTTAGGTACACTAAAATACACTAAGGTAATACGGTCAAGTCCATACACCTTTGTTATTAGCTGTCACTAATAAGGCATCAACTATTTTGTTCCTGAGCACCAGTGCAGGTGTAATATCTGTTGCTGCTGTAGTTGCTGTATTTGTTGCTATAGTATGTGTATTAGTTGGTATGGTAAGTCTAAAGCCGACAATTACCCACAACCCACTTAAAGTCAAAGATGATCAATACTACTGAAATGAAATACTTAATACTGCTTTACGAGCTTTTGATGTAAAAAGAAAAGAATAGAAAATTTAAATTGTAATGTAAAAAAAAATAAAAATTCAAGCTTTTCGTTTGTATTGCTTTACGAGTTTTTAATAGAAAAGAATAAAAAATTAAAAATTGAGGATACGAGCTTATAATTTAAAATTTATTATATTAAAAGATGAGGATAATATAGAATTATAAAATATTACTTATTCCGATTTCTTTTTTTGTGTCTAAATCAGCCAATTTTGAATTTAGAACTTTAAGGAAAAAATGACCAAGTTTTCTATCTATTTTTTTCTTTTTCCGCTTATTAAAAAACTGTAAACATGTTAATTAAAAAGAAAAACTTAAAATTTAAGGCCCATTTTTTTTTTTTTTCATTCCATTTTAAAATTCGTAAACAAAGCACAAGTATATGTAGGTCTGTTCATTTTTTTCGATTTTTTCGATTATTCAAGTTCGAACCGAACCCCTTTGCCTCAGATATAAAAAGAGCTTGGTCTTGCTTTGGTACAAAAAATTCGGTATATACCGATTTTTCTAGATCTTGGTTTTGCTCGACGATTTTATGGTTCGGTAAAAAATCGAACCTAATTTAAGGACCGGTTATACCGGTTTTCTAATTTTTTATTTATTAATAATAATAATAATAAAATAATGATAATAATAATAATAATAATAATAAAATAATGATTACAATAATAATAATAAAATAATAATAATCAAAATAATAAAATAATAATAAAAATAATAATTATATTAATTTTTGATAAAAATTGATATCAAACCGGTACCGTCGGTTCGATATATCGGTCCAACCGATATCGATATCGGTATCAAAATTTAGACGGTTTCGGTTCGGTACCGGTCGGTAAAAACACCCCAAAGTATATGATTCCATATGCGAGTCTTTTTATACGATAGTAGGATTATTTAAGAAAGAAAGGCTTACAACTGTCTATTAACACTGGAAAACTGTAGAAAAGAGAATAAAAGTGAAAGTGAAAGTGAAAGTGAAAGTGAAAGTGAAAGTGAAAGTGAATTCTATACATCTACTTCATTTCTAGCATATGCTTGAAGCTCCTCACAAACTCACTAGCAACCTTTTTCTTTCAGAAAGTAGGAGACCAATAATTTACATAGTTAATGACTTTGCTCAAATCAATCCCATCGTTTTCGATATTTTATCATCAATTCAACAACATCGACCAATTTCATACCCAATTCTTAAAATCTTCAGGAATTCAGTATAATTAATGGAATAATTCTAGATCTTCCTTTTTTTTTTTTTTCATGTTTTATGAGATTTTGGTAGCTTGGAATTGATGGGGAGTGAGGTAGTAATTGAGAGAGAAGGTCTGTGTGATGGTGAAAATACGATATTTGTTGCTGTGGGAAAGAATGCGAGGGAAAGCAAGTCGGTTCTTTTGTGGGCGTCGCAGTACTTTGCTGGGAGGAAATTGTGTCTTTTGCATGTTCATCAGCCTGCCCAATTACTCACACTCAGTGAGTTTTCAACTTTAATTTACATATATATGCATATACATACATCTGCATCTGTTATTTTGATTATGAATATTTGGTGAGTTCATTGTATAAAGATTATAGTTGGGTAATTGGGTTTTGTAGAATTGTTGGGTTAGATGTGGCATTTGGCTAATCAAGTTGTTTGTTTGATTGAATAAGTGACAATTCCCCTATTTTTTTTTATTCTTGTTTGAAATTTGTTCACGAAATTCATTATTGGTAAATATTATCAGTTTCTGCTCTGGCTTGAGATGTTCTATTGCAGTATTGGGTAGGAATTTGGATGGAAACAGAATTCTAGTTTGCATTCCTGTCATGTTTTTACCCATAGCTTCTGTCAATATTTACATAATCTAAGAATAAAATACTTGTATCAGAACATTATAATAAATTTCTGCGTGTTACATAAGATACAAAATATTATATTAAAATTCTGGAGGCACTGGGAAATGTAGAATAAGTTGGCTACTAATATTACTGATGCAATGAGTTTGTTTATAAGGGCGATGTTTATTGCTTTTAATCCACTAACATTAAGTTTGAAGGTAAAAAAAATGTAAAAAATTTGAATATAACAAAATGGATGTGCTATGTGTGAGAACATTTCTCTATGCAAGTAATTATTACATTTGTCAGTGCTGCTTGCCTGCTTCCATTTGAAAGATAAATGGACTTATATAAAATTTTCATTCTTTCACTTACCATTTTTGCCTTTCATATGAACTTAACTTTTTCAGTATAGAGTTCTTTGGTACTAGTCCTAATTCCCATACACTTCCTGTTTTTGGCTTCTTTAATGCATGAGTATGATTATTGTCTTTGGTTCATCTACAGTTGATGGAAAACTTTCAGCCAGCAAACTGAAACAACAGGCAATTAAGGCTTGCCGAGATCTTGAAAGCCAAAAGATGCACAAACTTCTAAATCAGTACCTTCTCATTCTCGTCCAAGTAGGGGTACTGTTTCTTCCATTTAGCTTCACCATTTCGGCTGTGTTGCTGAGGGTGTTACGGTTGCATTAATTGTGTTATTTATATTATATTCTATCTTTGGGATTTAGGATTGAGTGGTTGACTTGTAAAAGGTTATCGGATTAATGTCATGGTTAGAATTTATATGAAATAATAATTATCACAAAGTTTTGACATTAATTATCACATCTTGCAAGTCCTGCAATACTGTATTAAAGTCTTTTATCCAATTTTTAAATATTAATCTCATTGTGTATTTGCAGATGCAGGCAGGTAAGATGTGGATTGAAATGGAAAACGTTGAGAAAGGAATTGTGCATATTATTGCTCAGCAACACATTAGATGGCTTGTCATGGGAGCGGCAACAGAGAAACACTATTCGAAGTATGAAACATATGTTACAGTTGCCATTTTATCATTGTGATGTTATTGCTGGTAGCATATATGAATATGAATTGTCCAAATGTATTTCTTTATGTTAATGCTAAAAAAAAGTTGATTATGGTGCTTTTAAGAAGGGCTATGAACATGGCCCACTGTTGCCCCACTCATACCACCCAAAATATCTTGTCAAGTATGTAGTTTGCTTCTTTTTTAATTTCTCCTCGTTCCAGATGAAGGAAAGACAAATGATAGACTTCTAGGATATTGAGTGGAGGTACATCGAGAATTATCGATTATATAAGAAACCAAGGAACACGTTAATTAAAGGGTATTAGAGCAGGGCCTTTTGCATGTATACTTCATCATAGTAAAAACTGTATTGCTATTTAATAAAATTGTAGATTTCGTGATATTTTTTTTTCTTTCAATTTTCATAATTGAGTAAAGCTACTAGTATTGTGACACCGCTAACTTGGTGGTGTATTAAAGCGACATATTTTAAACTCTTGACAATTTTACATGATGGCATGATGCAAACTTGACCATTTCTGATTTTCAGTCTTTTCTCCCTATATCAACTGAACCAATCTATCAAGATTGCAGGAACTTGATGGAGCTGAAGTCCAATAAAGCAATCTATGTGTGCAGACAAGCTCCAGTTTATTGTCAGATCTGGTTTGCGTGCAAAGGAGTACTTATTTGTAGCAGGTATGTTGGCCAATGTAAGTACTTTTTTGGTAACTTTATCATGAATATGTTTCTCTTAGGATAGGTAAGAGATAATGTACACTTTCTACTGATGTTGTACATTAGTGTTGGTGTCTTGGTTTTTAGGGGAGTTTTCGCACGGACTTTTCTTCTTTCATTGTAGTTGCTTCCAAGTGGACTTGAGTCTTGAAGTTCATACAAAATAATAAAGAATCCTCTACATACTTTTCTATTCTATTTCTTGGGCTTCATAGCTACCTTGACAGTCCATGTCTCGAAGTTCACTCATCCAATACCTGCTTCAGATTGTACTTTAATTTACTTTTTAATTTCTTAAGGCATCTACTAATACATTATATCGAAGCTCCTGATTTGGAGAAAGAAAAAACATAATAAACCATAAAAAAATTACTTACGATCATAATTAGTAGACATGAAAAGGCATCTCATTTAAGGTATACTAACACAGATCATGTTTCTTTTCACTGAGGAAGGCCTGCGAATATTACTTCTCAGATAGAGAGGATTGGGGACTTGTCTTCTAAAACAAGTACCAGAGAAACAACATTACAACAAAATAATGTAGCAGATGCAGATGAAGATGTCGATGCTTCAGAGTCTTTGGAGCATCTAAATGGCTCAAAAGACGAAGTGGTTGTTACTCTTAAGTCAATCCCCTTGCTGATGGATGAGATGAAAGAAGATGGTTCAACTTTACCCTCACCTCACAAGTCCCATAAACGTCTCTTTCGCTCATCGTCTGCTATGTTGCTGGTATGTAGTACAATTATGAAAAAATAACCTACTTAACCACTGCTGAACTTCTGAGTTTTGAAAGTTGACATCTTATAATTCTTGGGGTCTGAGTATGTGAATAAGAAAGTGACGATGTTAGAAACTTTCTTGTAATAAAGGAGTGAAAGGAACTGTTCTGAGTCTTTTTGTAACTATAGCTACATTTTACTCTGGAGTTGATAGGATAGCTACATTTTTCAGGTTGATCTTAATTATGTCACTTAATATAGTAGTTTTTATCAGAATTTTAAAAGTTGCATATCATTCTGTGATTTAGGCAGAAAGACCTCAAGGTCAAGGAACTGGTGACCTATATCATAAATTAGAGCACGCTAGGATACATGCTGAAAATTCAAAGCAGGAAGCGTTTGAAGAGTCGGTGAGACGTTGGAAAGCTGAAGAGGATGCCATGGAGGCCTTACACAAGGTGAGCTTTATCTTTGAAGATTCTCTTCTTATTCTTCTTTCTTTTCCTTTTTTTTTTCTTTTCTCTATTTTTAATATCTTTGTACTCTTTTTTTCCTTTTGCTGCTGCTATGTTTTGTGGGAATTCTGTTGTTCCTAGATAACATATATTTTTCAATAAATATTCTTCTCAGGATGGACATGGCTGTAGATAATTGCATCAACCATGCCTAATGCACACCATGACTAACCAGTTGAATTGAATGTCTAGTCTTAACGTCGACTTTATAGCTCTCTGAAGCTTTGGCTGTATCCGAAAAGATCATCACCTGATTCAACTTTTGCTATAATAAGTTCCCTGACCTTGTAATAGATGTTGTAAACTCGCAATTCTTTACTATGTAGCTTTGCTTTCATCGTGTTACAATGTCAAGCATCAAAAAGTATATGCGTGAAGGAGACAAACCAAAGAAAAGAATTGAGGAAATGTTGGCAAAACAAAGGCAAGAATTAGAAAGGATAAAGAATCGGCATGATCGATGCATAAAGAACTTCGAGATGGTCCTGGAGCGAAAGCCAATGCTTGAGAGCCAAATCACCGAGTCCCATCTTTTGGAGAAGGAGTTAGAAGAAAAGATCATTCAAGCCGTTAAACTCCCGATCATATTTAAGGAGAAGCGGGATGAAATGCAGATAGAACATGAAGAAGCAACTAAGGAAGTTAAGAAACTAAGGAATTTGGTAGAAGAGGACACTATGAATTTAAGCTCGCCACAATTTTTTTCATTCTCTTTCTTGGAGATAATTGAGGCTACTCTGAACTTTGACCCATCCCGGAAGATTGGAGATGGGAAATGTGGGTGTGTTCAAGGGTTTTCTTCTCCATGTGAAGGTTCTTTATAAAGATGTTGCCCTCACATGGTTCTCAAAATGATACGGAATTTGAAAATGAGGTAATTTTTTTTCTTCCAGATATCTTGATGTAAATGCATCTGTATTCAATTTCTTGCAAGGTACTTATGTAGGACCATACATTATGGTGGTTAATGATTGAGACGTTATACTACAAATTTTCATAAATGACCATAGAAGCTAAAGCTGATAACCTTTTTACTTTGCTTTGAATTAGCTGTACATGTCAATTTTGGTGACTAATAAATATACAGAATGGTGGCATGATATTGTTATTTGTATCGCTAGTATGGGGGGTCTTTACTCGACGATGTGAAGTCCCTTTCAGTTTATTTAGTTTGCCTATTTAAATCGTATACGACCATCTCATTAGTCCGGTAATATTGTTCGAAGATTAGCTTCATTAGAATTGTATGCTATTTGTAGACTTGTACAAAATATATGCTATTTTATAGCTTCTCCTACCTGTTCGCATCTTTTCATATACTGCTTTATAGATAATATGGTTTATGTACATAGTCCTACATTTAAATTAGGTTATTAGGAAATTCTTGGTGCATTCCTTTTGGAATCTCCCGAACCATATTAACGATATATCCCTCTTTCTTCTTCATTTTGTTAAATGTTGATGTAAATTTTAGGTCGCTAGCTCTTAGTTGCTAGAGAATTCCTTAAGTTAGAAAAGATGTGGTTTGAATCTAGATGTCCAATTTCAGGTCTTATATCTCACTCTCTAAGAAAGAAGGAAATTTCAAGGTGAATTATAAGATTTATGTTTCTAGAACTTCTCTCTCAGAGTTCTTGCCACGTCGCTTTATTAATGGCATCAAAGTTATATTTGACAATTATAAACTTTTGAGGCTCACGTGTAAGATTTAATGATGTATATTTTTCATGAAATTAGCCAACGACAAAACCAAACTATTTGGTGCCGTGTATTTTCCTTTGATAAAACCATTGGCATTTCTTCACCGCATCTCTCATTGTTTAATTCAGCAAACGGCTTTGAGTAGACGACGAGACACCCAAACCTTGTCCAACCGGTTGGAATCATCCCGTAATCTCTTGGCCACTTATTTACGAGTATTCTCGAAAATGGCGTACCTTGAAGATCGCCTAGTTTGCCGTGGAAATACCCCACCTCTTCCATGGCAAAGTCGAGTTAAAATGGCCATCGATATATGTCTTCGCTTCTTATCTTCCTCCACTCTAACAACCCGTGCATTGTCCATGGAAATTTAACGCTCACCAACATCCTCCTTGATGCAAACTATGTCGATAAACTTAAGAACTTGGGAATCTTTTCGTTTATCCCCCGATGCAAGTCCGTAGGCATCTATCTATGTGGATCCCGAATTTAATGAGACCGGAGAGCTCACTACTTTAATCGGATGTCTTCTCATTTGGGATTGTTTGGTTATGTCTCATTAACCGGGAGGCCTACTTAGGGATAATAAAAGATGTGAAATGTGCCTTAGAAAAGGGGACTTCAAAACAATTTTGGACTTTTCACCGTGGATCGACCACTGAGTCAAGCAAAACAAATTTACTCACTTGGCATTGAGGTCTTTGTGAAAAGAAAAGATTGAAAGTAGTATGCATGCAAAGCCAATCATGTTTGATGATAAAGCATATACTTTGTAATAATCTTATTCATTTATTAATAAAAAGTATTAATTTATTAAAGGCTTTTAATTATCTACACGATCTCGCTTTTATAATATGTGATAAACCCATAGTTTTAAGCAATGCTTTTAGAATAATGATGATGATCATTCTAATGAGATCTAAATTCTTAGAAAGCTTAAAACTAAAATAGTTCCCAATCATTGGATTACTAAATCGGGGATTGGTGAATCCGGATGGATTGGTACATACGCTGCTTGCTTCATTGGATGAGGATGATTGATCTCATAATCATTTGTGTGGAGACACTAAAGCAAGTATGTAGGTGCTTATTAGATAATAAGTTCAATCGAACGCGGCTCGCTAAGGAATACCTAATGGAGTTTTATTTGCTCATCATAGGAATTCCTCAGTAGTGATAGCAGTCTGAGTAATCCTTGGACTTGAGATCATCATAAGATCTTGTGTATGATGAGTTATACTTTGACTTATTCCTTAAGACCCTTAGGGGATATCAAAGGGTATGCTTGGATATAATAAGTTGTATACATGGAGATAATGTATGCTCAATAAAGAATCTACCACTTCTAATAAAAGAAGAGAAATGTCCTATGTGATTCGATAAATGACAACCCAAAGAGTCATCGGGTTAAGCGCGAATGAAATTAGAAAGGAGTTTCTAATTTGCATTATAAGGAGTCAGGCATTTAAGGATCGAAATACATATAATTAAATAAAATAAGACTTGACAAAGAATTTCATGCCTTATATTTAATTGGGACATCAGATGGTGGAAGGATTGAATTGCATTTGCAAATATTAACTCAAAGGTTCTTTTATGATTAATGTTGAAATCTATATTATCCGGAAAGTCGCTGATCGCTAGTGAGGTTTATCCCTATCAGAGAATAAATATTATTTATTTAAATAAATTAATTGTTTAATTTATTTATTTAAATAAGATTAGAATTGTTCTAATTGATTTATTCACAACCGGTTTAATATGGAGAACCTAAAGGGTCACACCATAAAAGGAAGAATAATTATTTAAGAAGTTAATGGCATAATCGTAATAATATGTTAAGTATATTTAATTTAATCTATGGTGATAGAATAAATTAAATAGCTTAATATTTATTATTTAATATTTTAGAAATATTAAATATAAATTAATAAGAGGAGTCTTATTAATATTATTACAATTATTATTATTTTAATTTCTAAAAGAGTTTAGGAATTAATTTAATATAAGTACTTCATTTATTCCTAATCGGATTAGGAAGAAAATTAGTTAAAGGAGTTTAATTAATTATCCCTAATAAGATTAGGGAGCCTAATTAATTAAAAGAATTTAATTAATTAAATAAAACCCAATTTCTTAATTGTTAAGGAGGGTTGCTTCACATCAATAAATAAGAGGAGTCTTATTATGGGTGGTGGGGTTGTTGACTTTTACAACGACATAATTCCAATTTGTTGGAGAGTACCTTTTTTATAGTAGAGATAGAAAACTAGAGTTTGAGCTAAATACACCATCTTCTTGAATTCTTTATTTTTCCTCGGTGGATCACCTCTGAGGCCAAACATACGGGTGGCTAACGCCGATCAAAGGAAGGAACAAAACCCCTGTGGATTCAAGTTGAACGCGAAAGGATTTGGAGGTGAACTTGTACTGAGGGAAGCTCGATCTTCAAGGGTATAATTTTATTCTTTATCTTTTCGCTTAATTAATAATTATGCATAAAGGGTGATCCGGTATATGGTTTGTAAATTTTTAAACTTTGATTTTACACGCCTCGCATTATTTTGCAATTTGATCATAGCATACGAATATTACAAACCTAATAAAGGGCATCGAGCCAAACCTTTATGCTAATTATTAATTGTTTTAATTTAATATGTATATTGATATGTGTTTAGAACAATTTAATTGGGCATAATTTTATTGTATAAAATTTATTTAAAAAAAAAAAAAAAAAAACGCGAAAACCGTAATCATATTCACGTGAGTGATAAAGGAAATCTAGGAATACAAAGAAGCATGTTAACAATTTTAATGATTGGCAATGTAATTCTGTTACAGGAAATAAAATTGTGCACGGAACTCATAAAAAAAAAAAAAAAAAAACCGTTAAGCCACGGTTTTGAAAAGTTAGCATGAATTGTACGGTAATATATATATATATATATATATATATATATATATATATATATATATATAATATATTCCTTTATCACTCACCAAATGTGACATCTTATTACAAATATAATAAAAAAAATATATGAATTATATACGCATATCCGTGATGTTTTATATATATATATAATAGTTATATATATATTATTCTTAATAATTTTAGAATTAAAATAAAGTTTATTTTAATTTTAAAATAAAAAGTTCATTTTAATCTTAAAATAAAAATTTATTTTAATTTTAAAATTAGAATTTCATGCTAACTAATTAGAGTTGGAATTGGATTCCATGATAACTAATTAGAGTTGGAATTGGATTCCATAATAACTAATTGGAGTTGAAATTGGATTTTATTTTTCCTAAAATAAAGGAGTTTATTTGTGAATGTAGTAAGAATCCATCTTTCCTTAAATAAAGGAGTTTATTTAGATATGAAATAAGATTTCATATTATTCAAAATAAAGGAGTTTATTTGTGAATAGGAAAGAAAATCCGTTTCCTTTAATAAAGGAGTTTATTTAAATATGAAATAAGATTTCATATTATTCAAAATAAAGGAGTTTATTTGTGAATAGGAAAGAATATCCGTGTTTCCTTTAATAAAATTTTTTTTTATTACATGGAATTGGATTCCATAATTAATTAAAATAAAGGAGTTTATTTTTTGATTAAAATAAAATAGTTTATTTTATTCAAAATAGGATAAATTAAAATAAAATAGTTTTATTTTGATTTAAATTTGGATTAAAATAAATGAGTTTATTTTAATTCAAAATTAGATTTTATACTAACTAAATTTGCCCATTAAATGATATCAATATATATATTAAATGTTTTTTATTCATAAGATGAATGTTATTTATCGATGCATATGGTGATGTGTATGATAATAAATGGGATTGATTAAGACTATCACCAATATGCGATCAATTTTATTTTAGTTGGATGCATGAATGTATGGGTTTTATTAAATGGGGTCTCACAGACTGCCTTCTCTAATTTTTTCTTAATGTAAATTCTATCTCTCCTATGCATTTCCCTCGATCACGATCAAGGTTTCTATTTATTTTAAATAGTTTTGTAATAGGAATAGTTAGAATTAATTTTGAAAAATTGGAGATCAAGGAGCAAGGAGCATTGAAGACCCGCTTTGTAATGGAGCCCTAGTTTAAATGTAATAGTTATATTTAAATATTATTTCTCACCCCTAGGGGTTTGACCTTTTGGTTCACTTGATGGCTCTAGTGAACCAAACTAGAATAAAAGTCCATAATCAATCCGAAGTAGAATATAGTATTCTATATGTGCATGCTTATACTATATATATTATATATTATGCAAACATGCTTTCAGATGTTCATTAATATATTGCGTATTTTATATATATATATAAACGCTGCTAAACAAGATGAGACAAATTAATAACAAACCCCTCAATTTTTATATTAAGTCCTAAGCGCTCAAAGATATTTGGAATATCGAACGTCGCCTTCAAAGCATGATAAAATTAATAGAGTATTAAATATTTAATATGAGTTTGTTGTGTCACCACAAGGCAAGTTTTAAGTATTTAAGATGTTAATTTATCACATTTGATGCTTATAAAGAAAATTGAACAATATTGTTTTGTTGTGTCACCACAAGGATGATATTTTTCTTTTTGAATATATGGAGTGCTAGGGTTCTGACTTAACTTGGATAATTTTGATTCGGATGTGCCACCACTGATCAAAATAATCTAAGAGACAAAAAGAAAAGGAGTCAGATAATTGATGTAATTGATAAAAGTTGTCTCACCTATTTATTTATATATAGTTTGTTGTATGTCACCACAATTTATATATACATTTGAAATGGGATCCTTATTCTCACTAAAGAAATCTTTAATTAGATTTTGCCGAACTATATAACTAAGTGAGGTAATAATATTTCAAGAAAATAAAGTGGAGATACCAATTTAAAACAAGACCTAAATTATTTTGGTAATTAATAAAAGAATGTAAGACCCTCAAATTTTTATAAATAAAGATGAATTTTTCTATAAATATTATTTTTGAATATTATGGAATAAATTTGATATAATGTTATAGTTAGGGGTAATATTTATAAATTTTGCAAAAGTATGCAAAGTTGTTATAAAATATTCGTTTGGCTCTGGGAATATTCTTTTTTGTTAGAATATTCGCATAATGGCTCAATCATCAGTGGACCCTAACAATGTAATTATCATTTGATCGAGAAAACGACAAAAATATTTTATAAAAATAACTACGAGGTGTTACCGTTAAAACCGCTGAACTACCCTTGGTAAAAGTACAAGAATACGCCAGTCTGGCGTACAAGAAGACACTCAGATTGATTATCGATGCTTACGTGAGAAGTCACTCACCTACGCTCAATTATCACACAAAGAATTGTCAGATCATATCTCTTATATTATCGATTCAATTATCACACAAGATCATCTCAGATAATATGTTATAAGATTAAATCAATAATCGAGACGACAAGTTATAAATGATTAATAATTGTTGAAAGATTAAATATGTGTTGATGAAAAAAAAAAATGATTTGTGGTAAGTTTGATTATTTTATGGGGGCTCATATGTCATCATCTAAGAGTCTCTTCATCAATAAGATTTACCTTCAATAATAAGAATTACCTTCCTTCAATAGTAATTACCCTTGTAATATAGATTTACCTTCGCCAATAAGAATTACCTTCAAATAGTAATTACCCTTGTGAATAGTATTTACCTTCGCCAATAGTATTTACCTTCGCTAATAGTAATTACCTTTACCAGACGTCAACCACTTGTCGCTTCACATTACAAAAGCCGAACCACTTGTCGCTTCACATTACAAAGGCACAAACCAAATCATCAAGCCAAACTCACAAGTCACTCGCTTTTCACACTAAGAAAAGCTAAGCTTAGAAATCTTCTATAAATAGAGGCCTAGGGCTTCATTATTTTCACTTAATTCATTCAAGCTTATAGAGAGAGAAAGTATATAGAGATAATAAGAGAGAAAGAAGAAGAGTTTTTGTTACTACACCGCCATAAAGATTCAATCTCCTACCAAATGTAAGGGTGTTATTCTTTCTTATTCATGAAGAGAACTGTTGTTATTCCATCGCTTATTATTCTCGCTGGAATAACTCAGATAAGTGGTTTACCCTATACTTGGTGACATTCTTCTATTATTCTCGTTGAACATCCTGTCTCGTGTGTTTTACACCTTGACCGGTTCCGCCTTTTTTATTATTATTCGCTTGAACATCCTCGTCTCGGTGTTTTACACCGACCGGTTCCGCTTTTTATTATTCTCGCTGAACATCCTGTCATGTGTTTTACACCGGACCGGTTCCGCTTTTTTATTATTCTCGCTGAATATCCTATCTCGTGTTTTACACCGGATCCGGTTCCATCTTTATTATTCTCGTTGAACATCCTCGCTTGCGTGAATTTCACCCGACCGTTCCGTTATTTATTATTCTCGCTTGAATAACTCGTCTCTGCAAGGCCTATCGCATTTACGGTGATTTCTTTTGTTATTCCATTCTTTATTATACCCAAATGGTTAAAACTTTGACTTCTATACTCCATGAAATTAGTAGAATATCCTCGATATTTCATGCTTTCATCCAAAGATCTTTTCATGGAAATATTCTTCCGATCATTCTTGAATTTTACTCTACAAAACAAAGATCATGTCGATAATTTGACGTTAATAATTCCCGTAAAATAATTCTTGAACTTGTTTTATCAATTCTTATATCATCGTCATCATCCTCATGTTTATATTTTTTGAAAGTCATCTCGTGGCCCTGAAGGTATAGATGGACTTGGTATGATTACGACCGCAGACTATTCTAAGGTAATCACGACCGTAATGTTACAAATGATGTGATAAAAATTCTCTCAAATGGTCAGAAGTGCATCGATGGACAAATTGTTGGCATGATCATGAATTATTAATGAATACACAAATATTCTCGCCCGTAGTGCATGAATAATTGTGGTCGTGATACTAAAGAATATCCTCGGCCGTAGTAGCTGTGGGGGTGATTCGATGATGTGAATATTTATTAAAGTCGAGTCTCAAATTTATAAACAAAGGATGAAAACCTTTTAAAACCTAAAAGATAGTAGATTTATTTTCTACTTCGACTTTTTTAAATGGATCGTGATATTCACCGCAGCTTAAACCGGTTGTCTATCAGTATTTTATCGCTTTAACATTATCAAGACTATTGATAATTTATTCTCGCATTATCTTAGTCATAATATTTCTTATCGGGCTAGTTGAGCTCACCCTTTCTTTCACCGTTTCTTCAGAAATGATAATATAGCCGGGACGAAGCCTGGGAAACGAGTGATGGTCCTCAAGATAAGATTAGTAGTCCCTCACTATTCTCAGTAAAATAGTGGTGATAATAATCAGTAATGAGGACTTTTTGTTTGAGTTTGTATAATATCTAGTAGATTTATATTTGTATTTAAACTCACGCTTTATGTCGTATTGTACACGCACGCTTATGTTAATAAGTTGTATTTAAATTTCAGACTATGTAAGTGTCGACCCAAGACGGGTGATGTATACCTAATTTTGGGGCGCCACAACAGTATCGTAGCTTAGGATACGATCCTCGCTAAGATGTGAGAATAGTACTAGAGGGGAGAGACGGGAATACCTTCGCTAGTATGACCTACCTAAGTTTATGTGATATTTTATTGGTTGGTCAAGATAGGATAATTTGTTACACGTCAATTAACCTTTTGTTTTGTGGCAAGATCTCAAAATGACATCCGAGAATGTTGAGAATAAGAATGGAGCGCAGCGATCGCTGATTCACCACATATCAATAATCGTGATAATGTGCATCGTGAAGGCGATAATCCTCACGCAAAAACAACAACACCGACCAAAATGACGAATGATCAAATGTTCGTGAGGCTTTATGCAATTTATGCAACAAAGAAAGCAGAGAAATGACTCGCCCAAAACGTAGGTGGAAACACGAAAAACTCTCGGCCACACCGCTAAACAATTTAAGGAGCTGGGACCACCGGAGTTTAAGGGAGAGCCAAAACCACTTCTCGCGAAGCATGGATAAAGCAGATTACCAAGATATTTGATGTCTTGGGATGCTCCGAGGAGCAAAAGGTTCCTTTCACGCCTTTTTATGTCATGCTGGAGAGAGGCGGACATCGGTGGGAATCGTGAAACGACTCAACCAACCATGCATCAAGATATCTTGGGAGAAGTTCCAGAGTCGTTCAACGACAAATACTTTCCCGAAAGTATTCGCCATACGGCGAGGTGGAGTTTATCAAGTCGAAACAAAACAATACGACCGTGTCGCAATACGAGGCAAAATTTGCGAGTTATCACTATTCATATCCCCACTCGTGGATAATGAAGAGAGAATGGCGCTAATGTTTTTAAGAGGTTCAAGTCGAGATACGCCAACATCTTATTTCTCATAAACCGTGTTTGTATTCGATGTTGTAAAATAGGGCTCGCTTAGTGAGCATGCGATAATGAGTCAACGTAACTAAAAGAGAGAGCAAAATTAAGAAAATTATAATACCAAATGAGAATAGTCATCGAAAGCTATGACAACAAGCGTGAGGAATCAACAAAGCGATATGGTAACCACTTCGGGTAATCGTACAAAACAATAATAAGAATGGACATTTCAAGAAAAGGAGATTCAACAATGATGGAAAGACGCCAAGACCAAAGACCCATTTTTAAGGAAGGAGAAAGACCACCTATCATATGCTTCAAATGCGGAGGAGAGGACATCATCACCAAACTGCGCCACGCCATTCAAAAGCATGTTATAATTGTGGAAGAGAAGGTCACTTAGCTCGATTTTGTCGCCATCAAGACAAATTCAATTTAGGATGGAGGCACCAAAGGCCATCCCGTAAAAATTCAAAACCCAGAGTAGCAAGGGAGAAGCATTTGTCATGACCTCCAAAGAGCAAGGAACTGAATGAGGTCATCACGGTAAGCTTATCATAAACTCTAATGAAGTCTATACTTTATTTGATACCGGCTCTACCCATTCTTTTATTTCTCCTACTTGCGCCATCGATTAAATTTGACTCGAGAAATTAGACTTTCGACTTATCTCGTGGAAACTCCGTTGGAGAAACCTTCATTACATCCACTCGCTTATAAGTCTTGTTTGGTTCAAATCGCACTTCACATTACCCGTCGATCTTATTTCATTAAAAATACTTGCATTTGACGTGATTCTGGGATTGATTGGTTAACTACTTATCATGCAAAAATTGATTGTTTTCGTAAGTCATTAGCTTTCATATTCCTAATCAACCTATTATGCTAATTCAAACGACCAAACCATTAAAATCAATCACGGCCATCTCAAGCCATAAAGCTATTCGCTTATTGAAAAACGGATGTCAAGCTTTCTTAGCTCATGTCACGATTTAAATAAAAATACGCCGCTTTTAAACGATATTCCTATTGTTAATAAATTTCCGACGATTCCCAAGAACTTCCCGCCTACCCCGTAGCGTGAAATTGAATTTTGTATCGACCTTGAACCCTAGACAAAACCTATTTCCAAAGCCCCATATCGAATGGCTCTATCAACTTCGTGAGTTAAAGACCCAACCGCAGGAATTGTTAGACATCGGCTTTATTCGTCCCCAAGTTTCTTCTCCTCGGGTGCTCCTGCTCTATTCGTGAAGAAGAAAGATGGGAGTATGCGACTTTGTATTGATTATCGGGAGTCAATCACGTCACCATCAAAAATAGGTATCCATCGCCACGTATTGATGACCCGTTTGACCAATTCAGAAGGAGCCAAATTCTTTTCAAAGATCGATCTTCGTTCCGGATATCACCAATTGAAGATTAGAACCGCCGACATTCCAAAGACGGCTTTAACTCCTGCAGACGGCATTATGAATTCCTAGTCATGTCCTTTTCGATCGACTAATGCTCCGCCGCCTTCATGGATATGATGAACCGAGTATTCAAGGAATATTTAGATCACTTTGTGGTCGCCTTTATTGATGACATCCTTATTTATTCCAAAAGCCGTGAAGATCATGAAAGAACACTTGAGGTCGACACTCCAAAAGCTTCGTGAATATAAGCTTTATGCCAAGAAGAAAATGCGAGTTCGGCAAGAAGAAGTAGCATTCCTTGGGCACGTGGTATCAAGTCATGGAATATCTGCTGACCCAAAGAAAGATTGAAGCTATTCAAAGTCGGGAACAACCTAAATCGAAGACCAAGTACGTAGCTTTCTTGCTTAATTGGTTATTATCGGAGATTCGTGGAAGGATTTTCTCTAATCGCTATTCCATCGACTCAAATTGACTTTTGGAAGATACAAAGTTCTATTGGAGCGAAGAATGTGAGAAGAGTTTTCAAGAACTCAAGAGGAGACTTATTTCAAAGACTGCTCGACAATACCATCCGGCTCGAGGGATTTGTCATCTACAAGTGATGCTTCGAGCAAAGGGTCGGGATGTGTTCTCATGCAACATGGAAAAGTAATAGCTTTATGCCTCATGACAACTCAAAGAATATGAGAGAGGAATTATCCTACTCATGATCTAGAGTTAGCAAATGTTGTCTTTTGCACTTAAAATTTGGAGGCATTACTTGTATGGGGAGAAAGTGGAGATCTTTACGGATCATAAAAGCCTCAAATATTTCTTCACTCAAAAGGAACTCAACACGCGACAACGACGCTGGCTTGAACTGCTGAAAGATTATGATCATACCATCCAATACCATCCCGAAAAGCGAACGTGGTAGTGACGATTCGAGTAGAAAATCATATGCAAGCACGAAAAGCGATATTGTCAACGCAAAGGCCCATTTTGTGTGACTTGCAAAGGATGGAGATAGAATTAAAGACTCTGTGACGCATGTGATGATAATGAAGTATACGAGTAGAACCGACTTTAATTGATAAAGTTAAAGTCGCTTGCTACGCACTGAGCACGATGATGATGAGGAAGAAAGTGCAAGGCGGTGCTATGGCGGAAGCAAGAATCGATGAAGAAGGAATACTTCGAGTCAACTCTGCACTTTGTGTTCCTAACGACCTCGATTTAAAGTATAATATCATGATGGAGGCACACAACACACCATTTGCAATCCATCTCGGGAGTTCCAAAATGTATCATGATATTCGCTATACATTTTGGTGGAGCAATACGAAGAGAGAGATAGCACTGCTTATCTCAAGGTGTCTAACTTGTCAACGAAGTTAAAGCGAGCATCAAGTACCAAAAGGTCCATCAGAACCACTTGAAATTCCGTAATGGAAGTGGGAGCACATTACCATGGATTTCAAGCACGGCCTTCCTAAGGTTTCTCAAGGCATCGATGCGATTTGGGTCATTGTTGATAGTCGACCAAGTCTCGCTTTCATTTCTTACCGATACGAGAAACTTATACACTTGAACGCCTTGCTCAGATGTATATAAACGAGATTGTAAGATCGCATGGTATCTGCCAGATCCATAGTTTCGATCGAGACCCAAGATTCACTTCACGATTTTGGGTTAGTTTGCAAAAAGCTATGGGCACAGACTTCACGATTTAGCTTTCAAGATATCATCCTCGCATCGACGGACAATCGGAGAGGACTATTCAAACTCTTGAAGATCTATTAAGACTCGTGTCCTTGATTTCAAGGGAGTTGGGACAAGTTCTTACCATCGGTGGAGTTTTCCTACAACAACAGCTTATCAAGCAAGTATCGGCGGCTCCATTCAAGCGTTGTATGGAAGAAAGTGTCGCTTCTCCAAAGATGCTTTGATGAGGTGGGTGAAGCAACGTTGTTGGGACCGAGAGTTGGTACGTATGACTACGGAAAAGATTCAAACGATCCGACAACGTATAAAAACCTCACAAAATCGACGATAAAGAGTTATACGCGATCTTCATCGAAAGGACGTGGAATTCGATATAGAGATCATGTGTTGTTAAGAGTCGCTTCCATGGAAAGGAGTTACAAGATTTGGAAAGAGAGGAAAACTTAACCTCTCGATTCATCTGGTCCATTTTTTAATCCTCGATCGAGTAGGAACTATGGCCTATAGACTCGCTTTACCGCCAAATATGTCTCGTGTTCATAACGCTTTTCACATATCTATGTTACGTAAATATGTGAAAGACCCGAACCATATTATCGAGTTAGAACCCCGACGAAATAGCGAAAATTTGACGTATGAAGAGGTTCCTGCTCAAATTTTGATAAGAAGGAACATATTCTACGCCCAAGGTTATACCTCAAGTCAAAGTTTTGTGGAGGAACCACGATGTTGAGGAAATGACTTGGGAGTTAGAATCAAAATGAAATCAAGGTATCCTTACCTCTTCGACATACCAGTATCGCACTTAATTTCGAGGGCGAAATTTCATAAGAAGGGAGGTCAGTAAGACCCCACTTTTATAAATAAAGATGAATTTTTCTATAAATATTATTTTTTGAATATTATGGAATAAATTTGATATAATGTTATAGTTGTGGGTAATATTTATAAATTTTGCAAAAGTATGCAAGTTGTTATAAAATATTCGTTTGGTCTGGGAATATTCTTTTTGTTAGGGAATATTCGTGACACGGCTCAATCATCGGTGGACCCCACAATGTAATTATTGTTTTTGATCGAGAAAACGACAAAAATATTTTTTATAAAATAACTACGAGGTGTTACCGTTAAAACTGCTGAACTACCCTATGGTAAAAGTACAAGAATACGCGTGAGTTGCATAAGAAGACACTAGCAGATTGATTATCGATGCTTACGTGAGAAGTCACTCAAATTGTATGCTCAATTATCACTACAAGAATCACGTGATCATATCTCTTATATTATTGATTCAATTATTGTCACAAAGATCATCCGTATAATATGTTATAAAGATTAAATCAATAATTGAGACGACAAGTTATAAATGATTAATAATTGTTGAAAGATTAAATATGTGTTGATGAAAAAAAAATGATTTGTGGTAAGTTTGATTATTTTATGGGGGCTATATGTCATCATCTAAGAGTCTCTTCACAATAGTATTTACCTTCATTAATAGTAATTACCTTCGTCAATAGTAATTACCCTTGTGAATAGTATTTACCTTCACAATAGTAATTACCTTCACAATCATAGAAATTACCCTTGTGAATAGTATTTACCTTCAATCAATAGTATTTACCTTCGCTAATAGTAATTACCTTTACCGCACGTCGAACCACTTGTCGCTTCACATTACAAAGCGCCGAACCACTTGTCGCTTCACATTACAAAAGGCCAAACCACTTCGTCAAGCCACTTCGCTTTTCACACTAAGAAAAGCTTTAGAAATCTTCTATAAATAGAGGCCTAGGGCTTCATTATTTTTTCACTTATTCATTCAAGCTATAGAGAGAGAAAGTATAGAGAGAATAAGAGAGAAAGAAGAAGAGTATTTTGTTACTACACCGCCCGTCAGCAGATTCAATCTCCTACCAAATGTAAGGGGTGTTATTCTTTCTTATTCACGAAGAGAACTGCTGTTATTCCATTGCTTATTATTCTCGCTGAATAACTCAGATAAGTGGTTTACCCTATACTTGGTGACATTCTTCTATTATTCTCATTGAACATCCTCGTCACGTGTGTTTACACCTAACCTCGGTTCCGCTTTTATTATTATTCTGCTGAACATCCTGCTCATGTGTTTTACACCTGGACTCGGTTCCGCTCTTTATTATTCTGCTGGAACATCCTGTCTCATGTTTTACACCGGACCGGTTCCGCTTTTTATTATTCTCCGCTGAATATCCTATCTGTGTGTTTTACACCGGATCCGGGTTCCATCTTTATTATTCATTGGAACATCCTCGCTTGTGAATTTCACCACACCTCGTTCCGTTATTTATTATTCTCGCTGAATAACTCCGTCGTGCGGCCTATCGCATGCACGGTGATTTCTTTTGTTATTCCATTCTTTATTATACCCAAATGGTTAAAACTTTGACTTCTATACTCCATGAAATTAGTAGAATATCCTCGATATTTCATGTTTCATCCAAAGATCTTTCACATGGAAATATTCTTCCGATCATTCTTGAATTTTACTCTACAAAACAAGATCATGTTGATAATTTGGACGTTAATAATTCTTAAAATAATTCTTGAACTTTTTATCAATTCTTATATCATCGTCATCATCCTCATGTTTATATTTTTTTGAAAGTCATCTCGTATTCTGTAGTGCATGGATGGACTTGGTATGATTATGACCAGAGACTATTCGGTAATCACGACCGTAATGTTACAAATGATGTGATAAAAATTCTCGCGGGTCAGTAGTGTATCGATGGATAGTTGTTGGCATGATCATGACCATTAATGAATACACAAATATTCTCGGCCCGTAGTGCATGAATAATTGTGGTCGTGATACTAAAGAATATCCTCGCCAGTAGTAGTGTGGGGTGATTCGATGATGTGAAATATTTATTAAAGTCGAGTCTCAAATATAAAACAATGATGAAAAACCTTTTAAAACCTAAAAGATAGTAGACTTTTATTTTCTACTTGACTTTTTAAATGGATCAGATATTCACCGCAGCTTAAACCGGTTGTCTATTGTATTTTATCGCTTTAACATTATCAAGACTATTGATAATTTATTCTCAGATTATCTTAGTCATAATATTCTTCTTCTTGGGCTAGTTGAGCTCACCCTTTCTTTCACTGTTCTCTTCGAAATGATAATATATATTTGGACGAGTCGGAAAAAAGAGTGATGGTCCTCAAGATAGCATTAGTAGTCCTCACTATTCGTAAAATAGTGTGATAATAACTATAATGAGGACTTTTTGTTTGAGTTTGTATAATATCTAGTAGATTTATATTTGTATTTAAACTCACGCTTTATGTCGTATTGCATACCAGCAGTTATGTTAATAATGTGGCGCCCCAAAAAATAGGTATACACAACACCCATTCCGAGTCGCCAAATACATGGTGCAAAACAACTACAACTTTATTATTACAACAAGAAAAACTGTGAGTTTGAATACAAATATTATCTTCTGTATAATATCTATACTCAAATAAATCCTCATCACATTATTGATTCATTATTTTACAAAAATGGTGAGGACTACTAAACAACTCTCTCTAGAATCTTCATTCCATACCCCACTAAAGACTTTCGCTACATTCTCGCCTCCGAGAAGAAAAATGGGACAACAAGGAAAAGGGTGAGCTCAACTAGCCCAAGAAAGAATATTATGACTAAGATAATATACAACAAATTATCATTAGTCTTCAACAGGAAAAAAATCGATAGAATCTGATAGACAACAAGTTTCGGATCAATATTCGCAATGGAAATAATAATTCATAAGAAGAGTTACGTAGAGAATGAAATCTACTATAATCTATGAATTTAACGATCCATCATCAATATTTTATCCTCAGAACATCAATCAATATACATCTGAATCACTGTTCATCTTTGCACTACGAGCCAAAGATATTAATCAATCGGTCATGTTCATCTCAACACACTGCTCATCTTTGCACTACGGCCAAAGATATTCTTCAGAAATCATTCATCTTTGCTACAGCCAAAGATATTAATCAATCGGTCATGTTCATCTCAACACCGCTCATCTTTTGCACTACAAAGCCAAAGATATTCTTCAAATCATTCATCTTTGCACTACAGCCAAAGATATTCAATAATATCATCATTTAAGACCGAGGATGATGAAAAATATTTTTAAAGAAACGAATCCAAAGAAACAAAATGACAAGGATTAAGGATTAAGGATTCGTACTTGGTTTTATCCACGCCCAAAAATACCTCAAAAATAATCATAAGTGGTGTAAAATTCAAGAATGATCAAAACATGGATACAATCGAGTTAGTATCCGAATAGATGTTTTGAGACGAAAAGAAGAAATTTTATTTTTCTATTGAATAAGATCAGATATCGTGAATAAAGGTCAGTATACGTGAATAAGTAACTCGACACCAAAAGATAGAAATTCCAAAAAAACATCTTCACGCTTACGTAATAGTACTTTCGTGAATAAGAACTCGTGAATAAGAACTCATGAATAAGACTCGTGAATAAGAACTCTCGTGAATAGTAACCCCATACGTGAAAAAGTTCCAAATTTGATAAAACTTCAGATCAACATTTCAAAGATAATGATATTGAAGAAATAATATCATTACAAAAAAAAATAATATCCCTTACCTCGAAAGATCGATTTTAAATAGAATCTAGAATATATAGTCTTTGAAGGAACTTGCAACCGCCTAGCAATACTCAAAGTATACTCAAAATACTCACAAGAATACGCTCAAAATATCGAGAGAGAATAGAGAGAAAACTTCAGCTTACGTGTAATTTTCAATTCTAATCTAAGCACCCTATTTATAGGAAAATGCTTAGAACACCAAAGCGTAAAAAATTTAATATAATATTAATATAATTATACAAATTTTCCTTAGCCCACCTTTTTGGTCAAAACATCAGCCACACATGTTAATGATGTCCAAAAAAACAAAAACGTTTTTCTTAACAAAAATAATTTAAACTCCCAAAATCAATTATTTTGAGCTTGAACTTCAATAATTCATAATAAATAGCCCTTTCATCGAAAAATTCGAATCTCGCAATTTTTTATAGGAAATTCAATTCTCTACAACTTTGCGGAAGAAAGTTTTTCCAAATTCCAAACAAAAATCGAATAAAATCCACAACCAAGCGATTTTACGAAAGCTATAATCAAATTTCTATTAATAATTGTGTCCACCAACACACAAAACATGTGTTAAACATTTAATGCCACAAAATACTCTTCCTCCTCATATACTCATATATCCCACATTCATTGTAAAAATATCACCATTATTAATATATTATTAAAATAATATATTTAAATGAATTATTTTATCGTAAAAAGATAAAATATTAATTTTCAACAATTGTCATTTTAAAAATTTTCTCCATCTATATCCACATAAAATCAATATTTTCCTCATCATATAAATCAATAATTAATTATTCACAAATAATATTACGAATCACAATATTGACAACCGTGTTCCTCAGAAAGAGGGGCTTTCCAATAAGAATTTCTTCTTCTTTGGCCGCATTAGATGACCAAACCTCTCCTTGAAGCGTAACTTTCTAGACATTGCCAATAATGTTATCTAATAACATTATTCGGATAATATGAATTATTGCTTCGATAATGAAAGATATTGTGTAATGACAATTATTGAAACAACAAAGAATATAAAATATCAACGCAAAGAATTATTAACTCAATAAAATCTTGAATAAGAATTATCAGTAACCATTATTGAAAGTAGTGCCTTCACGTAAGAATCAATAATTGGTGCAATACCGCAAGTGTCTTCTTTGTTCAACAACGCCAGACAGATTAGTGTGTTTTAACCACCGGGTATTCCAACAATATTAATCTAAGAAACAACTACGCCGTTATTTAAAAATAACTTATATTTGTCGTTTCTTCATCCAATCGCTTTCAGTTATGGGGCCTGGCACATGGTCATTTACTGGTCAGTCATTTAATATTCCCAAGCGATCATTTAATATTCCACGACCAAACGAATATTCCCGACAACAATGAATATTTTATAACCACTTGCTTATTTTGAAATATTTGCGTATTTAACCCTTAACTATCCACATTAATCAAATCAACCCTTACTATTTCAAAGTAAAGGAAATTCCTTTTATTTAAAAATTTGGGGTCTTACAACCTCCCTCTTATGAAATTTCGTCCTCGAAATTGACGTCACGTCTTCTGGTGTTTTGAAAAGGTGAGGATACCTCGCTTTCATTTTCGCTTTCCAATTCCCGTGTCATTTCCTCTATAACATGATTTCTCCACAAAACTTTAACTTGTGGTATGACCTTTCTTGCATGACAGACATGCTCCTTCCTATCCAAAATCTTGACAGTACCTCTCCTCATACGTTAAGTCTTGGCTATCTCGTCCTGGTTTCTAACTTATATACGTGGTTCGGTCTTTCACATATTTACTGAAGTACGAGATGTGAAACACATTATGAACACGAGACATACTCGGAGGTAACGCAAGTCTATAGGCTACATTTCCTACTCGGTCAAGAATTTGAAATGGACCGATAAATCGTGGATTGAGCTTTCCTCTCTTTCCAAATCTTGTAACTCCTTCCACGGAGCAACTTGCAACAATCATGATCCCCACACTAAATTCCACGTCCTTTCGATGAAGATTCGCATAACTCTTTTCGTCGATCTTGTGCTGCTTTAGTATCGTTGTCGAATCATTAGTCATACGTCTTAACTCGGGTCCCAACAATGTTGCTTCACCCACCTCATCCCAACATATTGAGAACGACATTTTGTCCCATATAATGCTTGAATGGAACCATGCCTATATTTGTTTAATAACTATTGTTGTATGAGAATTCCACCAATGGCAAGTACTTATCCCAACTTCCTTTGAAATCTAGGACACGAGTTTTAATATATCTTGAAGAGTTTGAGTAGTCCTTTCTCGATTGCCCATCCGTTTGAGGATGGTATGCCAAACCAGATCAGAAAATTCGTGCCCATAGCTTTCTACAAACTAACCCAAAATCATGAAGTGAATCTTGGGTCACGATCTAAAACTATGGATCTTGGCATGCCATGCAATCTCACAATCTCATTTACGTACATACGAGAAAGACGTTCAAGGAATAAGTCTCTCGATCGGTGAAAAACGAGTAGACTTGGTTAATCTATCAACAATAACCCAAATCGCATCTATGTGTCTTGAAACCACGGGAAGATTAGTAATGAAATTCGGTGGTAATGTGTTCCCACTTCCATTTCAAAATCTCAAGTGGTTGCAATGGGACCCTTAGGTACAAGATGCTCGCCTTTACACGTTAGGCAAGTTAAACACATCGAGATAAACTACGCGATCTCTCTCCTCATATTGCTCCACCAAAATGTATGTTGAAGATCATAATACATTTTGGTACTCCCCGAGATGGATTGCAAATGGTGTATTGTGTGCCTCCATCATAATCTTGTTCTTCAAATCAGTCGTTAGGAACACAAAGTCTAGAGTGGACTCAAGTATTCCTTCTTCATCAATTCTCGCTTAGGAATAGCTCCTTCAGACTTTCTTACGCATCATTTCCGGCCTGGTGGCTCGAGCAACCTTAACTTTTTCTATTAAAGTTGGCTCTACGTCGTATACTTGACATCATCACACTCGTTCCGCGATATGATCTTCTACTCAACGCGTCGGCATACCACGTTCGCTTTTTCCAGGATGGCGTGATCGAATACATGTCTTTGAAATGAGTCTCCTCTTGAGTTCTTCAAAGCTCTTCCCACATTCCTTGCTTCATTCGAATTTTGTATCTCTACGAGTCGATTGCGTTAATCTTAATAGCGATTCGAGAATATCCTTGAACGAATCTCCGATAATAACCAACTAAGCTTCAAAAGCTACGTCTTTCGATAATCGACTTAGGTTGCTCTCAACTCGTGACTCATATCCCAATCTTGGATAAAGCGTCACAATGACACCTATTAGTTTACTATCGCATCGAATATGACGTCCCCTACAGAGTCTCGCTTGGGTGAATTCCACAAAGGAAAGTCACAAGATAAAAGGCTCGGTACCAAATTCTATAGTTGAATTTTAACTCACGAAGTTCAATAGGAGCCATTCGATATGAGATTTTAGAAATGAGTTTTGTCTGGGGTTCAAAGTCGATACAAAATTTAATATCGATCTTTGGGAGTAAACCAAGAAATTCTTGAAAAATACGTCGGGAAAAATCAATAACAACAGAATATTATTCAAATCGACGTGTCTTTATTCAAATCCATAACATGGACTAAGAAAATTTGACATCCGTAATAAACGAATGACTTCATTGCTTGATATGAAAATGTTTGACTACAATGGTTTGATTGCTTGAATTGAATAACAGGTTTGCTTAGGAATATGAAAACTAACAACCTTACGAAAATAATCAATTTCGGCGTGATGAGTAGTTAACCTTAAAATCACATCAAAAACAAATATCTCTATAGAAATAAGGTTAACGGTAATGTGATAGTGCCAACCCGAATCAAGCAAGATTTATAAACAATGGATGTGATGAAAGTTTCTCTAACGGTTTTCCACAGATAGGTCAAAGTCTAATTTCTCCTGAGTCGAGTTTAAACGTTGAGTATGAGTAAGAGAGATAAAAGATTGGGTAGAGCCGATATCTAGTAAGGTATATACTTGCAAGAATTTATAATTGACTAACCTGCTAAACTTCGTTCGGGTTCCTTGCATTTTGATAGGAAACGCGACAAACGCTTCTTCCGAAATCGTTGACTTTGACTTTTACTTTCGATCTTTTGAGTCACCGTCCCCCATCGAACTAGGTTTCGCCTGCGTATAATCTCGAAGCGATATGTCCTTCCTTTCCACAACTATAGCATACCTTAAAGCTGTTGTGGGCGGTTTGGTGATATGTCCTCTTTCCGCATTTTGTAACTTACTGACCGGTGGTCGTTCTCCTCCACCAAAACTAGTTGCTATAAGTGCCGACGTCTTCACGTAGTCGTTGTTGAATCTCCTCTTTTAAAATCTCCTCCCGACTCGCTTCTTCTATTTTCACGGCAACGATTACCACCGTGTGGTTACCTCCTTTGTCTTCATATTCTTCTTTCTCCGCCGTTATCGTTATTCGATGATCGCTATCTTCTTGATATGATCCTGGTTATGGTCCCTCGGTTGAACGTATTTTCGTTATCTCGCTTCTAACAATCGAGCCACATTGACAACATCTCGAATAGAGAGAAAATTTATGAGAAATGAGATCTTGGCGTATGTCGGGTTTCAAACCTCTCGAAACATCCGCGTCATACGTTCCTCATTCTCCACCAAATGAGGTGCAAACTCGGATAACTCCGCGAACTTCGCCTCGTCTTTGGGACAATCGCCATGTTATTCTCGCTTCTAGTCTAATAAACTCCACTTCCTTCATATAGACGAATACTTTCGGGGAAGTACTTGTCATTGAATATGCTTCTGAAACGTCTCCCATGACATCTTTGAGTGCGGTTTGGATGGAGTACGCTTCACGATTCCCACCAATGTCTGCCCGCCACGGAACATAAAGGTGGCGAATGGAACTTTCTGTTCCTCCGTGCATCCCAAGACATCGAATATCTTGGTAATTTGTTTGACCCACGCTCTCGCCTTTAATCGGATCCGGCTTTCCCAGTTCGTGGTCCCACTCTTTGAATCGCATTTGTGACCACTCGTGAATTCTATCATTTCCTCCTCAGTATTTGAACACGAGTCTCCTCGTCTGCGATTTTGCATGAACTGCAAAAAGCTTCTAAACATCCCCTCGTTCATCATCTCGCTTTCAATTGGTGTTGTTCACGGGAGGAACATTACCATCCTCTGTTGCACGTTCTCCTCGTTGGTGAGTCTGAGCATCTCCACGGTCTCATTTACTCCATTGTTAATATTCTCGATCGACATTCTCAAATCATCGTCATAAAATAAGGGTTAATTAAGAAATCAATATATCACATAATATCCCTATATCTTGACCCAACTAACAAATAAGCTTAGGTAGGACACACTTTAGCGAAGGATTTACTCGTCTCTCCTTCCTAGTTCTATTCCCCGATCTCCGCTTGAGATCATATCCTAAGCTCGATACCAACCGTGGCGCCCCAAAATAGGTATACACACACACCCATTCTGAGTCGCCAAATACATGGTACGTAAACAACTACAACTTTATTATTACAACAAGAAAGCTGTGAGTTTGAATACAAATATTATCTTACAGACAATATCTATACTCAAATAAATCCTCATCACATTATTGATTCATTATTTTACAAAAATGGTGAGGACTACTAAACAACTCTCTCTAGAATCTTCATTCCATACCCCGACTAGTACTTTAATTACATTCTCGCCTCCCGAGAAGAAAAAATGGGACAACAAGGAAAAGGGTGAGCTCAACTAGCCCAAATAAAGAATATTATGACTAAGATAATATACAACAAATTATCGTTAGTCTTGACGAGGAAAAATCGATAGAATACATAGACAACAAGTTTTGAGATCAATATTCGCATGTGAAATAATAATTCATAGAAGAGTTACGTAGAATGAAATCTACTATAATCTATGAATTTAACGAATCCATCATCAATATTTTATCCTGTAACATCAATCAATATACATCTGAATCAAATATTCATCTTTGCCTACAGCCAAAGATATTCATCGATTAGTCATGTTCATTTAAACACCTGTTCATCTTTGCACTACAGGCCAAAGATATTAATCAATCGGTCATGTTCATCTCAACACCTGTTCATCTTTGCACTACAGGCCAAAGATATTCTTCAGAAATCATTCATCTTTGCACTACAGGCCAAAGATATTAATCAATCGGTCATGTTCATCTCAACACCTGTTCATCTTTGCACTACAGGCCAAAGATATTCTTCAGAAATCATTCATCTTTGCACTACAGGCCAAAGATATTCAATAATATCATCATTTAAGACTGAGGATGATGAAAAATATTTTTAAAGAAACGAATCCAGTGAAACAAAATGACAAGGATTAAGGATTAAGGATTAGTACTTGGTTTATCCACGCCCAAAATACCTCAAAAAATAATCATAGTGGTGTAAAATTCAAGAATGATCAAAACATGGATCTGATCGAGTTAGTATCCGAATAGATGTTTTGACGAAAAGAAGAAATTTTATTTTTCGATTGAATAATCTCAGTATAATCGTGAATAGTCTCAGATATCGTGAATAGTCTTAAATATCGTGAATAAGTAACTCAGACACCAAAAGATAGAAATTCCACAAAAACATCTTCACGCTTCATAGTATAGTAGTATTGAATAGTAACTTCGTGAATAGTAACTCGTGAATAGTAACTCGTGAATAGTAACCCCGGCATGAAAAAAAAGTTCCAAATTTGATAAAAACTTCAGATCAACATTTCAAAGATAATGATATTGAAGAAATAATATCATTACAAAAAAAAAAAATATCCACTTACCTCGAAAGATCAATACTTACTAGCTAGAATCTGAGGTATAGTCTTTGAAGGAACTTGCACCGTCTAGCAATACTCAAAGTATACTCAAAATACTCACAAGAATACGCTCAAAATATCGAGAGAGAAATAGAGAAAACTTGGGTTTACGGTGTGATTTTCAATTCTAACCTAAGCACCCTATTTATAGGAAAATGCTTAGAACACCAAAGCGAAAAATTTAATATAATATTAATATAATTATACAAATTTTCCTTAGCCCACCTTTTGGTCAAAACACCAGCCACACATGTTAATGATGTCCAAAAAATACAAAAAACGTTTTTCTTAACAAAAATAATTTAAACTCCCAAAATCAATTATTTGAAGCTTGAACTTCAATAATTCATAATAAATAGCCCTTTCATCAGAAAATTTGAATCTCGCGATTTTTATAGGAAATTCAATTCTCTACAACTTTGCAGAAGAAAGTTTTTCCAAATTCCAAACAAAAATCGTAAAAATCCACAAACAGGCGATTTTACACGCTTATAATCAAATTTCTATTAATAATTGTGTCCACCAACACACAAAACATGTGTTAAACATTTAATGCCACAAAAATACTCTTCCTCCTCATATACTCATATATCCCACATTCATTGTAAAAATATCACCGTTAATATATTATTAAAATAATATATTTAAATGAATTATTTTATCGAGAAAAGATAAAATATTAATTTTCAACAATTGTCATTTTAAAAATTTCTCCATCTATATCCACATAAAATCAATATTTTCCTCATCATATAAATCAATAATTAATTATTCACAAATAATATTACGAATCACAATATTGACAACCAGGCGGGTTCCTGGGAAAGGGGGCTTTCCAATAAGAATTTCTTCATCACTGGCGCAATTATTAGATTAGACCAAACCTCTCTCCTTAGATGTAACTTTCTAGACATTGCCAATAATGTTATCTAATAACATTATTCAGATAATATGAATTATTAGCTTCGATAATGAAAGATCTTTATGTAATGACAATTATTGAAACAACAAAGAATATAAAATATCAACGCAAAGAATTATTAACTCAATAAAATCTTTGAGCGAAGAATTACATAACCATTATTGAGTAGTGCCTTCTTACGTAAGAATCAATAATTGGTGCAATACCGTGTCTTTCTTGTTCAACAACGCCAGATTAGTGTGTTTTAACCACCGGGTATTCAACGATGATAATTGCTGAATAACTACGCCAGTTATTTAAAAACAACTTATATTTATCGTTTTCTTCATCCAATCGCTTTTGGTTATGGGGCCCATACACGGTCGTGCTACTTGGCGCATTTAATATTCCCCGACGCATCTTAATATTCCACGACCAAACGAATATTCCCCACAACAATGAATATTTTATAACCACTTGCTTATTTTGAAATATTTGCGTATTTAACCCTTAACTATCCACATTAATCAAATCAACCCTTACTATTTCAAAGTAAAGGAAATTCCTTTTTATTTAAAAATTTCGGGGTCTTACAAATAAGTTGTATTTAAATTCTGTACCATGTAAGTGTCGACCCAAGATGGGTGATGTATACCTAATTTTGGGGGCGTCACAAAGAATGTATGTTAAAATGTTGTTAAATACAAATTCATTTACGAAATTTTACAATGTCTAAAATTACTATCATCACTTTGAGCATATTAGATGCTAAATTAACGGGCCAATTAAATGGATTGATTAAGGAATTTGAGAATAGTTCTCGTGGTGAAAAACTATCTTATGTCCTTAATCGCCTATCCTCAAGATGGTTGCGAATAATGCCTCGAGGAAGACATTGCTACTTTTAGAAAGTGGCAGATGATGCACGCGATTGGCTCGATACGCATCATGCTCGCGTCCGTGATATTGAGCTTCACGTCGGCAAGATGAAACTATGGATGCTTCTTCTTATATTCCCGCACATCAAGTAGTTGATGGCGAGGAAAGTAAGATCGATAGATATCGATATCTAAGGAGCTCTTCCGATCTAGAATAACCGGTGACACTACAATGATGCATAAAAGTTCTTAACATAATCAATTTGATTGATCAATTATGACAACTTATTTTGTCATGGATGGAGAGTTGAGCGAAGATTTGATCTTGCACTCACTCCGGACTCCTTTCACATTGTTGTGAATTTTTCATATGAACAAGCTAGATATCGACTTCACCGATTTGCTTAACATATTGAAAAATGTTGAGAGTCACTTTCCAACCCAAGAAAACAAAAGTCTTCTTGGTAGGGGCCAAAGGATCTTCCTCGAAAGAAGAACGATTCAAAGAAGGTAAATAGAAAAGGCGTAAACAAAGGATAATAAGAAGAAAAGCGATACGGATAAAGAAAGGAGTTTGCTTCCCTCTGATAAGCCCAGACAATTTGAAAGAAATCTGTGAGAAGCATCTTGCAGAGGCTAACCAAAGAAGCTTAGTGAAGTTTCGATTACAATACAAATTTATTCATGATTTAAAATAAAATTTTCTTTAAGTCGAGGTTCTACTTGGGTATTGGATACCGACTTTGGTTATCATAAATATAGATTTATGAAGGACCAAGCGAGTAGAAAGCTAAACAAAGATAAGTAATCCTACGTGTGGAAAATGAAGCAAAAGGTTCTCGATTAGCCATAGAAACTTATAGTTTAGCAATGCCTACGGAAAAATCTATTAAGTCGATAAGTTGTTATTGTATTCCAATTCTTGTTGGAAACATTATTTCCATTTTATTGTTGACAATGAAATCTTTGGTATTATAATTAAGAACAATTGTTGTTCTATTTATAATAATAATGTTTTGTATAGAATCTGGAATATTACTTAATGGATTTTGTATACTTGACTTTACGTGAAAATTATTTTGCATATTGAACAAATTAGTATAAGAAAAGGAGATGATTATTCAAAGAGTTGAATGTGTGTATTTCTTTGAAATACAAGTGTGAATTATTTGAAAGGTTCAAAGAATTGAAGTGAAACAAATTGGCAATGTATTAAGATTCTTTGATTAGATCAAGGAATAAATACTTATGCAATAAGTTTCTAGATCATCTCAAATGGTTTTCTCATAATGGACACACCCTGATACGCAATGATTGATTGATGTATCTGAATGAAAAATCGTACCTTATTGGACATGGTGCGGTCCAAAATGATTTTACCGACATTCCAGTATCTTTTTGGGATAATGTCCTAGAAATGGCTACGTATCTACGGAAAAGGTAACCTCAAAATCAGGCCCCAAGACTCCATAAAAGTTATGGACAGGGAGGATTCCTAATCTTAAGTATGTTAAGATAAGGAGTTGTCCAACTTATGTGAAAAGGTTTCAAAGGATAAGCTTGGGACAAAATTTGACATGTACAGATTTGTGGGACATCCTAAAGTAAGTTTAGGGAATAGGTTCTATAATCCTACATAGCAAAAGGTGTTTATTGCGAAACACCCTGCCTTCTAAGATAAAGGTGTTTATCATTAAAGGGGCTAGTGGGAGGATAATAGATCTTGAAGAGTTCATGATCCACAAAACACTATAAGTCAAATAAGAGGAACACATGTAGATGAACTATTGTACCACAAAGATAAATCAAATCGGAATAGTCTAGAAGATACCTAGGAGGTATGGATTCATCATGGATGATGATGATGAGGTACACATCATAGAAGATGATGACCAGGTTACATACGATGAGGTAAGTGTTGTAGACACTCAGAGAAATGGATTGAAGTAAGTTTCTCAAATATGGAACATTCGTTTTGATGAGGCAATCAAAAGAGTTTGATTTTATCAAAAATAAGAATGAACCTAGTGTGTACAAAAGGGTCAGTGGGAGCATCGTGACATTCCTAAGTACTATATGTTGATATACTACGGATAAGGAATGACATACCAATGCTACAATCAAGAAAGATAAAGTTGTCTAAACATTCCTCCATGAATGATTTGGAAGAGTATCTTAATTGGGGATATAAATCTATATAGATAGATTTAAGAGGATGCTCGACTTAACCCGAGGAACGTATATTCATTTGATGCTAAAGTCGTTTAGCATGGCAAACTCCAAGAGATGTCTCATATCGATGAGCTATGGAGTGTATCTCTTAATAGTCCCCACGACTCTCGAAAAGAGAGGTCGCATGAAAGCCGACAATCATGTATGCAATGAAATATACGAGACCGATGTTGATCGATCGTATATTCGAGAAGTTCACTATGAGTCGTTGAAAAACATCTTAAAAGTGTGCTTAACCCAAGACTAAGGATGTGATCATATTCATGGTGGGTCTAAATTAAAACTAGAGGGCTTAACAGACTCAAGTTTTTCGAGACGCACCAAGATGATGAAAAATCCACTTTAAGGTAAAGCGTTATCTTGAGCAATGGTGCGGTGAATTGAAAGGTTCCAAACAAAGAAAGAGTTCTTTGGTTTAGTGATAAAGACAAAGTAAGTAGCTATAAATGAAGTCGCAAGTTGATTGTTTGGATAAAAGTTCATTACGTAACTAGGAATAGTTCCTAAGTCTCATCTTGGATCTAAACATGTGTTGTGGCACTTTCATTTGATTATTAGAATCATTGAAAGATGGGAAATCACTATAGAGATAGTGGACTCTCATGAACAACATTACATATCCATTAACTAAAGCTTATCCAACAATGGGATAATCGTCACTTAGAGAAGAAGAGTATAAGATACCATGACGATTGGCTTTAGTGCAAGTGGGAGATTGAAAGTAGTATGCACACAAGCCAATCATGTTTGATGATAAAGCATATACTTTGTAACAATCTTATTCATTTATTAATAAAAGTATTAATTTATTAAAGGCTTTTAATTATCTACGTGATCTTTGTTTTATAATATGTGATAAACCCATAGTTTTAAGCAATGCTTTTAGAATAATGATGATGATCATTCTAATGAGATCTAAATTCTTAGAAAGCTTAAAACTAAAATAGTTCCCAATCATTGGATTACTAAATTGGGGATTGGTGAATCCGGATAGATTGGTACATACGTTGTTTTGCTTTCGTTGGATGAGGATGATTGATCTCATAATCATTTGTGTGGAGACACTAAAAGCAGTATGTAGGTGCTTATTAGAGAATAAGTTCACCGAACGTGGCTCATTAAGGAATACCTAATGGAGTTTTATTTGCTGTCAATAGGAATTCCTCAGAGTGATAGTAGTCTGAGTAATCCTTGGACTTGAGATCATCATAGTATCTTGTGTATGATGAGTTATATTTTGACTTATTCCTTAAGACCCTTAGGGTATATCAAAGGTATGCTTGGGTATAATAAGTTATATACGGAGATAATGTATGCTTTCAATAAAGAATCTACCACTTCTAATAAAAGAAGAGAAATGTCCTATGTGATTCGATAAATGACAACCCAGTAGTCCTTGGCAATAGAATGAAATTAGAAAGGAGTTTCTAATTTGCATTATAAGGAGTTATGCATTTAAGGATCGAAATATATATAATTAAATAAAATAAGACTTGATAGTAATTCCATGTCTTATATTTAATTGGGACATTGTATGGTGGAAGGATTGAATTGTCAGTGAACTATTAACTCAAAGGTTCTTTTATGATTAATGTTGAAATCTATATTATCCGGAAAGTCGTTGATCGCTAGGAGGCTTATCCCTATTGTAGAATAAATATTATTTATTTAAATAAATTAATTGTTTAATTTATTTATTTAAATAAGATTAGAATTATTCTAATTGATTTATTCACAACCTGGGTTTAATATGGAGAACTCAAAGGGTCACACCATAAAAGGAAGAATAATTATTTAAGAAGTTAATGGCATAATCGTAATAATATGTTAAGTATATTTAATTTAATCTATGGTGATGATAATAAATTAAATAGCTTAATATTTATTATTTAATATTTTAGAAATATTAAATATAAATTAATAAGAGGAGTCTTATTAATATTATTACAATTATTATTATTTTAATTTCTAAAAGAGTTTAGGAATTAATTTAATATAAGTACTCTCATTTATTCCTAATTGGATTAGGAAGGAAAATTAGTTAAAGGAGTTTAATTAATTATCCCTAATAAGATTAGGGAGCCTAATTAATTAAAAAGAATTTAATTAATTAAATAAAACCCAATTTCTTAATTGTTAAGGAGGGTTGCCCACATCAATAAATAAGAGGAGTCTTATTATGGGTGGTGGGGTTGTTGACTTTTACAACGACATAATTCCAATTTGTTGAGAGTACCCTTTCTACATAGAGATAGAAACTAGGGTTTGAGCCAAATACACCATCTTCTTGAATTCTTTATTTTTCCTTGGTGGATCACCTCTAGAGGCCAAACATATGGGTGGCTAACGTTGATCAAAGGAAGGAACAAAACCCCGGTGGATTCAAGTTGAACGCGAAAGGATTTGGAGGTGAACTTGTACCTGAGGAAGCTCGATCTTCAAGGGTATGATTTTATTCTTTATCTTTTCGTTTAATTAATAATTATGCATAAAGGGTGATCCGGGTATATGGTTTGTAAATTTTTAAACTTTGATTTTACACGCTTCCGCATTATTTTGCAATTTGATTGCGCACATGAATATTACAAACCTAACAAAGATTGGATAGGCCAAATCTCATCACAGATGTTTGGAGTCTCATTGAGCCGATGAGAGGTTTATGCACTTCATCCTCCCTGGACTCCGAGGGGAAGCGTCGAATTCCCTCTCATTTTGTCTGTCCAATTTTCCAGGTATTATTGTAGTATTGAGTCACTATGATAGTAGTTTCCATTCTCCAGGATCACCAGTTAAAATCATGCCATGTCTTGTCTGAACTGATGTGCCTTTCAGTTTACTGGAAAGAGCCACATAGTAGTGTCCGATGGTGGTTGAATATTAATATGCAAATTTAGGGATATTATGTTTTGAGAATCAGGACTTGGTCTAAATTTGTTTATAATTTTGGGAATGTACAGGAAGTAATGGAAGATCCATACATAGCAGCAGATGGTTTTACCTACGAGGCAGATGCCATAAAAGGATGGTTGAACAGTGGCCACAAGACTTCACCTATGACAAACCTTAAGCTTGATCACTGTGATTTACTCCCCAATTATGCTCTTTATTATGCAATTCAAGAGTGGCAACGACAATCCTGAACCTGTTTCATGTTCTAGTTTTCCATAAACTTGTGCAGCTTAAGAAAATACATGTACCATATTCACCATTATGCATTAATCCAATCCATGAACTGCTAATAGCAGTCAGGGTTTTGTAAACAGTCTTACATGTATGTATATACGTGTGTGTGTGTGTGTGTGTTTGTGGAAAAGAAAGAACCAGCTTTGGAACTTGGGTTCCAATTACAGTTTAGGCATCTTGAGCGACATAACCAAGTGTTAGTGAAGACTTGCATTTATACATTTATTAACGTTAGGCAGGCAGCACACTTGTATATTATTTCTTTTACTCTTATTCTTCTTAAAATTAAACTTGAAAAAATATTTATAATTAAAAAATAGTAAAAAAATGATGCCTGAATATGTTTATAAAAAGTCAGATATAATCCTCATTTGATTGAAGAAGAATGATACTACTATGAAATCTAAAGCAATGTTGAAATTGTTTTTATCTAATTCAATTTTCCTTTTTTATTTCTCGCACTATTGATACACTTGAAATTGTTTTTATCTAATTCAATTTTCCTCTTTTATTTCCCGCACTATTACAAAATTTTTGCTCAAATCAATATGATTAAACTTGTCAAACGGGCTTTTGGTTGGTCCAACGGATCGAGTACGTCTGCCTCTTTTAATGGTAGGGTCAAAATAATTTGAGATTTTAGTGGGTTAAAAAATGTAAGTCCAAAACCCGCGGGTTTACAAGTGGATCGGGCTGGTCCGCGAGTCGAGGGCGTTTTATGCTTATTTTTTGATATTTTTTTGGGCTTAAAGTGAATCGGCTTGAATTTGGTAAAAAAGGTCCAGGGTTTCGTGAAAAAAAAATACGCCCCAAAGCCCGCTTTTTGTGAATCGAATCGACCCATGGACTTTGGGCCTGTTCTGCAGTCTAAAATATGATTGATGGTACTATATTATTTTATTTGACACAATTTAAACCCCCAAACATTATCCCAAAACTTAAAATTGAATTGGACAATTATATCATCCGGTATGTCTGCCTGAGTAATAATTATTACTCCAATATACATGTAAAATAAGTTTATTATCACATAAAATTCGCTTACATCTCATTATATATCTTTACATTTCATGCTCTGAGCTTGATGTATGTATATTTTGATGGCGCGTGAAACTACTGCATTAAAATATAAAAAAATATACGTGTAAAAGATGCTGAAATGATTTTATGATATAAGAAACTTATTATATAGATGTATATTTTTGGGTTAATTATTATCCACAATCCTAACCTTAATCCTTAATTACTTTTACTTAAACTCTAATTAACGGATAGCTTCTTGCAGGCTGGCAGGCAGGCCGCAGGCATGTAATGTAGTAGTACGTTTTGGGCTCTTTTTTCTTGTATTAGAGCGTGTACGCCACGCTTTATGACTATGCGTGTCATACAACATTCCGATTACATTATTTTTTAAAGTTTGATTACTAAAAAGGTGTAAGGAATTTTTTTTTTTAATTACTTTTTATCAAATTTTAATTTAAATTAATTATGTATTTTTTTTTTTTAAAAAAAAGGTTTCCTTAGCGAAAGGGTTCCCTTTCGGCCTTTATATATATATTCTTCGTCCCTGCCTTAATTTCTTTATTTGTCGATATATTTTGCCGACTGCTTCTCATGTCCTGCCAGTTTTATATATTACATATACTCCATATCTTATTTATATAAAGACATACATACTATATATTTTCCTCGCCGTACAATTCTCTCGCCGCCTTTCCGGCGACTTCGAATCCCTCCGACCTCCGTCGTCGATCCCTCAAGTCCCCATACTGGTATGTAAGACGGAAAACTCTCGCTCACTCTATTTGTGCAGCAGCTGATCACGGATCACGTGACCTCAAATCTAGCTAACCTTTCTCTTTGTTCTTTATTAGTTTCGTTTACTCTCTCCATTCTTTCAATTTTATTTTGATTTGAAATTTCAATTATTTGGTTAATGATCTGCATAATTTGGTTTAATCAGTGCTTACCTTTTTTTGCATGATGTATCCGTTATTATTGTCTGCCCTTCTAAATTCGCTGCTTAATATTTAAATTTCACTTCTTGATTTGCTGTGTTAAGTATATAAGTATGCTTTGTTATGTTTGTTCAATGTAGATTGGATTAGGTTTGTGACTTGAGAGGCATGATCCTTCTATGATCAGTTTTTTGGTTACTCTTTTTTGCAAGTATTATTTGATAAATTATATATTAAGAAAGAGAGGGGGTGGGTCATTATACACTACATTGAATCTAATCTATGTTAGGTTAGTAGAATAGGGTGTTTGGTTCAACATTGAAAATTCGAGTATTTCAGATAGTTTGGCTGGTTTTAGCTTTTATAATAAGTCGTGTGCTTTTAGAGCAATGATCTTAAAATTAAATTGGAATTCATTTTATTTGTTTGCCATGTTTGTGTTTACACACGCTTGGACGGACAAATATACAAAGTGGTTGGGTGCAATTTTGACGTGTTAATTGAGCCAGAAATTAGCTAGTGATAAAGGCGCGATGAAAACTCTTTTTGGTGAAAATTCTTTTGGGTTTCAATTACGGAATGTTCTCATTAGTTAGTGCGGACCTATCAAATCTTTATTTAGAACCTGTTCTTGGATTGTTCTGGTTTTTTAACATTGTATAACATTATTTTAGTAAGTAGGAACTAGGGTCTTACATAAGGAATTGAGGATTCTACTTGATGGAATTCGTCACATTAATGGATACTGGAAAGCGAGATATTTAGAAATTCCATTTCTAGGGATATCTTTGCTCATATTTTAATAAAGATTCTACATTGTGTGTGGTACTTTTTTTGAAAATAGATATGCAGATTGATTACCGATATTGTTTAAACTATTTTTGGCAGTGGCCTTGTTGCTACATGGTCATGGGTTAAATTATCAGTTTAATTTAATTTAATTTTTTTATAATTGTATCTGTGGAGGATTTGTCACTGGAGTTTTTCAACGCAAACTAATATTCTTCTGTCTGTTTTTCTTTCTGGGATTTTGAGCGTGACACCATTTTTAGGGACGCGCTGTCCCTTAATATTGTGCAACCAAGGTTTTAGTTGTCTGGGAATGAATATTTAAAACAGTAAACAATGAGTCTTTGGATACCCGACAGTATTTAGTCTAATATATGTTGCCTCATTGCGATTTCTAAAAATTCGACGTTATGTTATCATATGTTTAAGAAGTATAGGACTTGTACCAATTGCTTTTCACATTTATTTCATGTATTATTATATTATGCAGGTGATGATATTCATTAACTCCTGTAATTTGTGATAAATCCTATAATTTGTAATAAATATCGTCGTTTTTTACTATGTTGTTGTGCGTTCTGTCATCTTCTAGATATTAATTACCACCTGCTGATCCCACTACCTGCATCTTACTTTCTGTATGAGATTGCATTTATTGTGTATCACTCAAACGTCTTAAATAAATTTGGGAAAAGTAGAATTTTAATTCTTTGCAGCACTGCTCCCCTCATCAACATTGTGATTCTTGTGATTCAGGGTCGGGAGAATGCCCGATACACATCATTGAATGCTTTTGTTCTTTATTGAGTTGTATATTAATGAATGAATTAATCTATTTGTGAAAACCTGACGGATAATTTGTTAAACTGTTACAGTGCCATTTTATATGCAAGTGGTCTTTGGTGCATAGATGCCAATTGCTAAACTCAGGGCTCCTTGTAATCCAGATGCAATGAAATCAGAAGGTGGGAATGATTCCCGGGATACTTTCATCAGACAGCCGAGTGGAAAAGAGCCTTCTATTTCTTTCTCAAGGACAAATGATAGCCCAGTGCAATGGATCCAATTACTTCAGGCCTTAGACCAACAAGGTACTAGTAATTTTTTTAATATTGTTTTTTTTGAAGTTAAAGAACGCCTTAGAAGGTGGATGGCATGCTCTAAATCATAACAATGTCTCAGTTTATATGCCAAATGAGGTAAATGGGATTAAGGAATCTGTTCCCATTTCATAAGTGGTGGACCTCTTCTATGAGGAACAAGAATGCCTTTTAACATATGCAGTGTCTCAAAATCCCCAAGTTAGTAGTTGCCATGGTAAGGTGGCTGGCGATGACAATGACGAGCCTGGAAAAAGTAGGTTAAATGTCATCCACACCCTATTTCTTGTGTCTTGTTTGACTTATATAATAGTTTATGGCTTAAAATAGGTTTTTACTGTAATGTTTATTGAAGCTTGTATGCGTAAATTATAACCAGATAAACTTAAAATAGACAGTATCCACAAGTTTTTAGGGGAGTAATTAGGAGATTATAAATCATGTAGTCATTTATGATTTTTTAAAACTTCCCAGACTACTCTAAATGAAATTGAATAAAAACCCCATCTATCCGTATTTAATATGACTGCTATAATCTGATTATATATATAGAAAATTGATATTTTCACAAGTAAATTTGATAGTTCCACAAGGTCCTCTCTCACTTGAGGTGGACCCCACTTACTAATCATGAGGAGGAGCTTGTGGAACTATTAAATTTACTTATGGAAATATCAATTCTCTATATATATATGCAAAAAGAAATCTGATTATGTGTACATGGTGACTTCCAGTTGCGGTAAGCGACAAATGAGCCTTAATATTTAAGGGCTGTTGGTAGCAATCTTTTTTTGGACCCAAATCAAACATCAAGAGTCTAGATCTCAATTTGTGGGCTTCTTGTTGAAGCAAAATAGTTTGAACCATTACTTCTTCTCTTTTTCAGATCTTCTTGGTTGGCCCTTGATAACTCCTTTCAAGGTTCAGATGCAGAAGTGTGACAAGTGTTCCCGGGAGTTTTGTTCTCCGATCAACTACCGGAGACATATACGTGTGCACCGGCGGTCTTTAAATGTTGATAAGGTTTTCCTTATGTTTCTGTAATTTAATTCATGTGACTATATGCGTGTTTGCTACTATATCTTTATTTTATTAGTATTGGTTTTTAAACATTTGAAACCTAAAGGTTTGTACTTGATGGCGGAAAAAATAAAAAATAAAAAATAAAAAAATTTAAAGGCTTGTCGGTATATCGGTTCGAGGAATCTACTTAACAGTTTTCTTTCTTATTATTGTAAATGGTTTAGTGTCTGATATGATATCTATATGCATTGCAGGAGTCTCACAAAAACAGGGATTTTTTGGGAGCATTTTGGGATAAGGTAATGGCTTGCGCCTAGTCGGTTGCACTAGGGTCTTCTTCTTAGTTGCAATATGCTAATTAATTTGTTTATAATGCAGATATCGTTGGATGAGGCTAAGGAAATTGTATCATTTAAGGATGTGATTCTGGAGGTTTTCACCTGATCTTTGTTTCTTTTTGTGCCTTGATAATGATCTGTGTGCTTACTACGTCTTTAAAGTTAATTTCTTGAAAATTTATGAGATCAATTATTCTATAGTCACAGTTCATATTACAGAGAATATATTGGGTATCTGTGAAACATGAAGGCTTCAAACTTGGTGGGATACTGGAAAGGAATTGGAGAGATTTAATATTTAAATCAATATAATTTTTATCAATTGTTTTACGTGAAAATTAGGATTTTAAATAGTAGTATGAATACAATAATATAAATGATTTGGGTTTTACTACCTCCGTTCCTAAAAGATTGTCGTTTAAGGTTTTTGCACATGGATTAAGAAAGTTTCATTTACCTAGTAAAATTTGTTTAAAATTCCATCACTACCCCTTTATGGGAAGTTGAAAACTATTAATACAAGGGAGAGAATTTTTTAGGACAATAAGAGAAGGTAGGGGTAATATAGGAAAGTAAATAATTTATTCTCCTCAAAAGTTGTAAACGACAAACATTTTGAAACAATTTTTTTCTTCTAAAACGACAATCTTTTAGGAATGGAGGGAGTATCATTTATTGTTCAATATCCTTGAAAATAATTAGTCTTCCTGCTTTAATCCATGAGGTTTCAATATTTTAATTAATTTCTTGGACTGACTATATTTTTAGGAAGTTCCTGGCTCTTCAATAGTAAAGGCATTGGCATCATTTATCCGCACACCAGGATTTTGTGCTCTTCCACAAGTTTATGTGAAGGCTGGCTCTGCACTCTTGGTAAGGGATGATGTTGGATATCACACTCCCTCTCTATCTTCCCCCATCCAGCCAACCATAAAGAAACTTTAGTTCTATAGTTTTTGTTTGATTCTATAGTTCTTTTGTTCTTTTTTGGTTTCAGTTGTTAATTTCGTAGTAATTTATATGTATTTGAAGAAAATTTCATTTGTAGGATATAGTCCAAGCTACACCTTCCAGGCTTTCTATATCCTCCCAGGAGCTATTCGGTATCCTTGACGATGCAAGTGAGAGAACATTCTTATGTGCTGGCACTGCGGGATCAATGCAAAAGTATGTCTTTGATGGGGAGGCTGGGAAAATTGGCCTTGAGATGAAGAACTTAGTTGCTTGCACCAGCTTCCTTGTTGAACAAAAACTGGTATTCACCTTCCCATATTATTAAACTTTACTTATTTGGGATACTCTGTCATTAGACTCACTCCCCTCCCTTCCTCCATAACCATCACCACCATCCACCAAACACAAAACACAAAACCCCCAACACGCACACACAAAAAAAAAGCATGTTAGATGAATATAGTGGTCATCTCAGGTGCCTTAACATGCCTACATTTAATAGATATATAGAGTAGCTGGCATGTCCACTGACGTTCATAAATGAGCTTTGTCTGCGCCTTCAGACAGACTTCCTGCATTACCTTTTTTCTCCTTCAACTACCTATTCTATCTGTTTCATTTCTCTTTATCAAATAACAATAATTTAGTTTTCTTTTGTGTTCAGGTTAAAGCATGGATTGCTGACAAAGATGCTGAAGCTTTAAGATGCCAGAAGTTGCTTGTGGAGGAGGAAGAAGCTGCTCAGAGAAGGTAATTTTCACCTATTTCTCCGCAAATTACAAACTTATGTTGAGCTTCCTACTACTGTTTCCGTCATTGCAGAGTGCTTATTAGGATAAAGCCTAATTCCCATCTCACCAAGGTCTTGAAGGAGTTGATTAAATTTTGAATATTCTAAGCAAAAGAACAAGATCTGCCAACTTGACTCTCCTTCCAAATGGTTTTGTACTTTTTGATAGATCTGTTCAACTAACCCTGCTTTTGAAAGCCAATTTAGCATGTTGCCTATTTGTCCCATGGTTGCAATAAATAAATAAACGTACTTGTTTGCCAGATTTGTGCATATTTTGGTTATTTGTGTTCGGTAGTTGAAGTTTGAAATGTGTATAGTTCTCTCGTCCAAATTGATTCAGAAATATGGTTTGATTATTTAAAAACGAACAATTTTATCAGAGAGAGTGAAAACATGGAGGGAGAGTATTGCTTTGGGAAATTAAAGGAACATAAGGAGAGATTAGAATCTAAATTTGGAAGATAAGATGTAACCGTCTTGAATATAGAACCAGACTATAATAATCACTCTTCTAGAGGGCAACTGTGGATTATTTTTGTTGTTTTTTCTTGGATTCAGCTCTATGGTGAAGGATGCTTGGTTTTCGAAATGGTTTGTGATTTTATTTAATTGGCTCTTTTTGGAAATTTATAAAACAATCAATATATATATATACAGGGATTTGAATGAAAAATAATAAGCAAACTGAGATTTTACGATTAGTTTCCTTACTTTCAACTTTTATTTCAATAGGCAAGCTGAGCTGTTGGAAAGAAAAAGACGGAAAAAAATTCGACAGAAGGAACAAAAAACAAAGGAACAATCACATGAGGAGAAGCCAGAGTTAAATCGCACTGTGTCAGTATTAGAGAGCGTGCCTTCTGATGAACTATCCAGTCCACATGTTTCAGAGGCACTGGCAGATTATGTTCCCTCACTCCTTGAGCCTGTCCACTTCTTGAACGATGAAGAAGCTGCACATATTGAAGCCCAAGGTGGATTCAGCAGTGAAATTTTGGATTCAGGTGGTTCTCAGAATGTTGAATATCGAAAAAGTCAGGGAAATGGTCATCGGAATTTAGTCATCAGTAAATGGCAGCTGCCAAAATCACAAAAGGGTGGGCGGAATGGATATCCTCCTAGTCAGAATCTTCATATAGTGAAACCAGAACCTGCACAAAGGCATGCTCCCCACAGGGATCCAAGGGCTGTTCCAGTTAATGGAAGTAAAGTTTGGACTAGAAAAGCTAAAAGAGAGAATGGCGGGGGATGTGTGATAACCAGAGTAAGGGAAGAGGAAAGAAGCCAAACAGATCAAACTAGTGAGGTGATGATCGGTTCTATATCCGTGACAGTGAGAAATTGTACCTCGCTGGGACTAGTTAATAGTCAGTCTGAAGCCCAAGATACTTGCAGCAGCATAGAGCATGTTATACCCAAAAAAGTTGGTGCTCAAGACAAGCTGATGAAGTCGGATTCTGTCCTGAGTGGCACAAACCGATCTACTGTCAAATTTTGGAGGCCCGTGAGCAGGCATGATACTAGAGGTCAGTTTGCTGTTCAAAGTGGCAATCAAGAGTCGGAGGATGATCCAATCCCAGGAGTGGGTGGTGATCGAACTATGCCTTGTGAAAGCTGTCTTGGATTGTGTGAAATGAATGGCGATAATGGCAATATCAAGGAAATCATGCACCCAAAAGGCTTGCCGTTCTCCAGCCATGCTGCAAGAGCTTTTCTTGCCCAAAGTAAGCTCAGTTCTGTTGTATTTAATACGCTAAATATTCTTAACTTCAAAATTTCTCGTGCAGCCCATTTACTCGTCTTGATGGCCTTGAATCCCATGTAGGATGGAAGGATGCTATCTCAGGGGACCATGTGACCTTGGTCCTCTCCCCAGAACCTGAATGTCAAGGATACGGTGATGCCCTAAATGACTGTTCGGTAGCAGCATCAGCTGTTAAAGCATCAGATATTGAGGAGCGTAGCATTCTTGGCAGTGCAGAGAACCGGCTGGGTGATATGGGGGCGCTTGAGTCCTCAACCAATGGACATGCGAAGGCCAAGTTTAGGACAAAGCCCGAGAAGGGCGTCAAAATAAAGTACATTCCGAAACAGAGAAGTGTTACCTAGGAGATAGAAGAGAAGATTTAGTTTGTTATACCAAATGTGCAGTTAACCCTTGGCCTACATTATTAGCAGCGGAGGTTCCAGTTTTACTAGTGGTACTTCTGTCAGAAAAGTTTTTGAGGGAAGTGTTTTACAGGTGGATTTTCTTTCTTACTTGATTGGGAAATTTTGGTTAGTAGGAAGAGGAGGGGTCTCTCTCCTTGTCGTCCAGATTATTTCATAATAAACTTGGTTTTCTAGTGCAGTTGCAGAGTTCTTTTTCTGTTGCGGCCATTCGTTTGGCCTTAGTTTTGCTATGTTCGGCTGCATTAGTCTTAATCGTTTGTTATTCCATTTTGATAGACTGGATTATGAATTAATGAATTTTGGAAGGTGGTGGATTCATGAGTTAGTATTATTGAGCAATGTTTTAAAGCACTATTCATTTTTATTGAACTCAGCTGGTTCAGACTTGAATTGGGTTGCGGTTTCATATATGAATCTTTCTATTTATTGAAAATCAGATAATTTTCAAAACTATGCTAATAAAAAAAACATAAGATGCCCTACCAAGGAAATAAATAATTCCTGGAAAATCTAATTTTACTGCAAAATACTCGTATATCCCTCCCTCCGTCCCTACCCGCATCCGTTACCACTTCAGGACTTGAAAATGTACGTGCCGTGCCGGATCACAGGATTTTTGACTACTCTTTTTGAAGCAACGTATTCCTCACTTGAACCAAAAGAATCTCACCATTTGACACGTGTGCTATCACTTCACCTCAAACTCCGCATCAATCCTCCCTCCTCCCTAAAATAACCTCTTTCTTTGCTCTGTAATTCCTCTTCCACTTTCTCTCTCTACTTGTTCACCCTTCCAGATCCAATCCATAACCTTAACTGAAAAAAAATATCAAATCAACCTAATTTCTCACAAAAATGTCAGGTGGGGTTGGACCAGTAAGTGACATACATCTCCCAAATGAAATACCAGAAAACCAGAGCAGCAGTTCCTTGTCAAAAGACCAAGACCAAAACCAAAACCAAAACCAAAACCAAAAAGAAAAAGAAATCCCTCCCAAAGCTGGCAGTAGAAGTTTCTCCTCTTTCCAACAGCTCAACGCTCTGGCTGTCATGATTGTCCTCTCTGCTAGTGGAATGGTAAGCATAGAAGACTTTTCATTTGTAGTCTTCTCTTTCATCTACATGTATTTCATCTCCAAGGTTGCCTTTCCCCCTCTCCCCCCCTCGGCCGTCCCTCCTCTTTTCGGAATAAAGAACAGAATTCTGGGTCTCTACGTCTTCGTCGGAGCCATGATCGGACTATTTCTTCCCATAGGTTACATATTTGAAGGGATTTGTGAAGGGGATACAGAGGGTATCAAAGCAGCTGTGCCCCATGTTTTTCTTTTGTCAAGTCAAGTGTTCATGGAAGGAGTGGCCTTTTGGGATCAGTTTTCGCTTCCGATACGGGTTTATGTGCCGGTGACTTATAATTCTGTCAGGATTTTCACTATTACGGACTGGTTGAGGACCGAGATCTCAAAGGGCTATGCTGGGTCTCCAAGAAGGTTGTATATTGGTAGGGCTCTGGCTGTTGCCAACTTGGCCTTTTGGAGCTTCAATCTGTTTGGTTTTTTGTTGCCTGTTTATCTTCCCAAGGCTTTTAAAGCCTACTATTCTTCTACTGGCCTCAAGGTTAAAGATTGATAACAAACAGTCAAACACTCACTAGTCACTATGAGGGATTTTCTTTTACCTACCTACTTTGATTTGCTGTTATATGTAGACGATAAATCATGGTGTATGGATGTGCTTAATTTCCCACCTCAAACTAATTTTCAATGTTCAGGTTTATTAAAATTTAATCATTTGAAATAATTATTCTACGTTTGTAGGATTTTCTACAAACATTGATATTACAAAAACAAAAGGATTTTCGAACTCTTTTTTAAGAATAATGCTCCTCCTCTGTACTGTACTACATTTCTATAATTGATGAAAATTATATATACAATCTTGTGATAATTGATATTGGTGAGTAGAATAAATTAAATATCAATTAAAATGTTGGTTTTAGAAAGGATGAGGGAATACCATGAAAAAAAGTAAATTTTTTTTTAAAAAAAATTAATATTATTTAGGGATTTCTCGACTTGTATTTTTTTTTTTCTTTTATCAATCTTTTGACAAAACAAGCCTCTAATAATAGATTCCTGGCTTAAAAATATTACAAGGGTTCTCCCTTAGTTTTATCCTTTGATGGCTCAATAAGTGAGAATGTTTATGCTTGTAAAAAATTAGATCCCCAAACTATCCCTTGATGTCCAGGAGTTATTACGTACACAATAATATGGCAGTCATGGCAAAAATTGTAATTATTGAGAGAAGTTTGGCTGAAATAGTGAAAATTACATAATCCTGCTCAGATTTCTATTCTTAATTATTGTTACATTGCAATTTGAGATTTGAGATAATTAAGGTCTCAAACCATAATGTAAAATAAGCACGACAGACTTATTAAAAACATAGACAAAGAACTTGTAATATACAACAGTTAGAAAGAATCAAATGAAGACCAAAAATAATAAAGAACTTGTAAAAGTAACAAGATTTCTAGAAAGCTAGAAAGGGCCAACTCGATTAGCTGAAAATCCAGACTTCTCAGGAGTTTCCCCTTTTCGAACTCCTTTACTGTTTGTTTTTTTCCTCTTTCCATTTTTTCCTTCTCTCTTTTCATGTTCCTTTCCGACATGCAAATAGCCGTGTTCTAACACTGCCATTTGAAGTTGATAAAAACAACCAAATTAACCTCATATGCAGACCACACCATGAAAGCATTGCCATTTCTGATAGGCCTTGACAGCAGCTCAGGGCACTACCAAACAAATCCGGCCAACTTGTCCAAACTGCTCAAGCTGCATATCGAGAAGTGGATCATCATTATCTTCTGTTCAAATCTGTTCACAATGAATTAAAAATATACTAGTGAGACATTAAACTGACATCTTCTGCTGTCTAACAGTAACTTGTTCAATCTTTTTAGCACTTTCCAGTTATTAAGCATATCAGAATAACTCAATAGGGGAAACAGGGACAAAGGGAGTCCTTGCTGCAGAACATCAAGGGTTTGTATCTATCATCTGAACTGTGTATAGCTTTTTAAGTCATCTAGCTGCCAATAAACATGCCATCCTGATAAAAGTTAGGGGAGTGTAGAGCAGAGAGACATGTACCCTTCACAAAACTCATCCCCGTATATAAATGACTAGCATGGCCAGCCAAAAAGGTGTAATTTTAAATAAACAAAACAGATCAATCTAAAAATGCCTGAGTGAATGAAATTTATATCTATATCGCATTCTCTCAGAGATAAATCACATAAGATTCAGTTCTCGAACATTAGTTTCATAAAGCTAAATCTTGTATGACAATTGATGTTCTGGTGAAGTCTCATTCTTCATCAGCCGGTCAAAGCTCACATTCAAATACATATTTGGTCAACATGAGTAGATCCGAACACAAAGGTGGCAATAATAAATTCAGACCACAAGACCACTGATTTGGAGAGCTTACCATGAAGGTCTGAGCAAATTGTATTTCGAAAATAAGTTAACGATATTGAAAGCCATTTTTCTCAAGGAGAAGATTGTTGTGCAACTACCAACTCATTTTTATGCCAATAAGGTGCACGAAAACACGGCAATAGACGGTGCTAATAAAGACAGAGAAACGTCAGTTTTTTTTAAATGTAAACATCAGTTAATCGTATATTAACACAGACACAGGGTTTCACAGTTAGGAGCCTTTGTCTGCAAACTGTGAATTGTAACAGATTTTTCTGTTCATTGAAAAAGGAGAAGAAGAAAGCCACATCACATTCTTAACAATGTGCTGCCAAGATATGGGAACTTATGCGGTGTACATAGGAAAACATGGGACCAACCTACAAAAACAATTGGGGTTCATGGCTGTTCTATTTTCCAAGATGAATTAAACTGCAATTAAATTATTCAGCATTACTTCAATGTTATTTTCATCAATAATGTTTCCTCTTTGTCTCTTCTCTTTGTAAACAGTTCTATTTGCTTTTCTATATGAAAAACCTCTCTTAACACTTGCCTTAATATGCCATCAGTGTTAATATTCTGGATTGAAGGCTAAAAATTTCTAAGACACTAAATAAAACATTTACATGTAATTTTTCCCATATATAACATGTACTTCTTTCAGCATGTTTAATTCCGTTGCTGGCAACTTCATTATTTGCTCCATATAGTATATATACCTTTCACCTCCCACAATTCTATCAGTCACCATCTCCCCCCCCCTCTTCTCTCTCTCCCCAAACAAGTTACAACTTCAAATGTTTAGTAAATAACACTCGTAATGCACTGGCAAAATGAAGAACTCCAAGGAAACTAGCTGAAAGATTCTAAATGAAGATTTAAGGAGCAAGGGCCCAGGGCAGCGGAAAAGACGTGATTCATGTAGAGAATAATGGCACCACAATTAGATGAATGGAAAAGATGGATGTATGAACACTTTTCCATGTACTAAAAAATGAGACCATATAAGTGTATGTGGTTGAGATTTCAAAGGAAATTTAGTTTATGATGACCCAAATAGCAATCTGTTTAGGTGTGAGTGGGGAAGAATTACAGCTCCATTGAAATCTTTGATCTTATTTCCCTTTAACATGTGAAGCAAGATAAACATACAACATTAGCATAAAATAAAAACTCAACTCTCAATATTTTAGTGTCTACTGCCTACAGATAAATTACGCTCGAGATAAGAGCTTACCTGTATATCTCTTAAGAGAACCATTGCCATTCATAGAAAATGGTACAAGCCTTCTTTCTTGACCCAAAGATAGAATATCCTGCATCCTTTCTGGCCAGACGGAGTTCAATCTCCGTGCAAAATCTTCAACTTCCCTATAGTTGGGGGAAAATAAAGCAAGTAACATTATGCAATTCAAACTCATACAGGAAAGACTGCCTCTAAAGCATAAACCCCTTCAGCTCTCAAGAAAATTGCGGTTTTTAATTCGGAATAATCAAAAGACCAACAAAAGTGATACATTTAGTTTTAGAAGGGAACATTTTCAACCTATATATCAGAATATACATTTCCAATGATATAGCACCCATACTCTAGAGATCATACTTTTCTAGTACCAGTGCAGGCAACTCTATGCTGAGGCACTGTTCAGGACTAAATTATAGTTACTTTCATCTCAGATACAAATACTTCACAAGTGCACGGAACACAAGAAGTAGCATCACAGAGAATGCTTCCAAATTCAACTGACCCTAGGTAGAAGAACCTCTTACAGCTATAAGCTAAAATCAATTTGTATGCTGATTCAGGGAAAGAGAGAGTTTAAGCAGTAGACAATAATTTGGCAACAGATCGAAGTACTGATAAAATCATGTGTAGATTAGAAAGAGATCAAATATTTTGCTTAGGTATCTATTCACGAGGAAATGACTTGGTACTTTGTCGAAATCTGTCGGTAACATATATTTTAGTAGAATTATAAAACTTGGTTGAGAATTCACAACATATTTAATGAAACTCATGCATTTAATAGAAATGTTGAACCTGTCAAGTTCTTCCTTCATCGCAGGATCCAATTCATCATCAATATCCTTATCATCAAAATCAAGCCAAGGTGAAAATGAAGCTGACGTTGAATCTTGCAACTTTGAAGTTGTACTTGGACTAGAAACATCTTCAACCTCACCTTTCTGGCAGGCAGAAGGGAGACCATTTAATTCCTGAACCCAAATAAATCAGTCAATAAATAACAGGAAAAATGCTATTGCCAAACTAAACGGCAAAATTACTGCAAAATGTCATATTAAAAGAGAGACCATAGAGGCAGAGATGGAGATAGAGCACATGACAGAGCCAACCTTCTCATGGCTCCCATTTTCATTGTTAGAAGAGGAGTTTCTTGGTTGATCTTTTCGCCTACGATTCTTTTTTTTACTTTTAGAAGCTCTAACACTTTTTGAATCTGCAAAGCAAGAAAATCCAATATGTTTATATGTTATCCATTGCATCACTCGATTGTCCATGCAATATGCCTTCCTCCGCAACCCCACGCTTTTAAATTTTATTTTTATGTTTTGAAAAGAAACATTCAAGGTCCAAAATGGCTTGAGAATCCATTGCTCTCTTGATATAATTGATCTATCAAGTGCCTAACTAAGACGTACATCAACTCCCCACCAATTTAATCCCCCACATAATGGTTTGAAATTTAATCTCTGAGCCAACGACATTAATATAGAACAGCTACAACAAAGTATGTATCTTACATCCTTAAAATAGCTGGCCAAGTCTATACCAACTCAGCTACCACATTAGACATATTTTTGCCTACCTCAGATAGATAGACATATTTCATTTGGTCTATATAAATTAGGGAAAAATTTAGTACATCTCGTTATGGTGGTCTTCAAGCAAATAGGGAAATAGCCATTGTTGTTAGTATCTTACCATACACATCATGTATCTTACGATACAAGTCAACAATGCACCAAATATTACTATATAATACGATTCATAATACATCAACGACACATATTTAAAGTTAGAGACAGCCATACTTATAAGGGGTAAAATAACACATTAAGGCCTTTATCTGGCAGAAGAGGTGCCTCACTGTATACATTGAGCATAAAATGATTTGGATGAATTCAGGACAAACTTGAGATTGTACACAGTTGAAAAAAGCAGGCAAGTGTACATTTTTAGTATGTCTAAATTTAAAGATGTGATGAAGCGTAGATACCTACTGTATGGTGATATAACAATATTAGGGGTAAAAATATTATTTGATAGTCAACTATAATTAGAAAAATAATAAGCATATTTAAAAAGTCTTTCGTAATATTTTGAAAAATTGTTGTCATATAAGTATTAGATAGTAGATACACCAACTGCTACAATTTATAACATTTTGGAACACCATCAGAAAAAGGTTCAAATATTCACATTGAATACCAATTATCCAATCACACCATTAATTTCAATAATGTGTTCTACATTTTTCAAGTTTAACCAACAAAAAAAAATGCCTAATATTTTAAACAGCAACTAATTCAATACCATAACTTCGTGGAAAGGGTCAAACAGGAACATATTCAATTGGCTAGCATATTTATCATGTGTGTTAATATATATAATCCACGGCCACAACAACAGTAGAGCATAAGCTTCAATCACTAGCACATTGACTACCAATTACCCACTTACACGATATAAAAAAGTCCAATGACAATCTCAATATTCAATCATGTAAAGAGTTGGAGAATTACATTGGTATTTTAACAAAACAAACTTTAAATTGTACTTGGGATCCAAGAAAATAATTAAACACAAAAATACCCCAACTAGTTAAAATAAATAACTATCTTCCAAAATTAAAACAAGTCCATAACCAAATAAACAAGGTAAACAAATCATCCACACTGATCCCTATCATTGACAGGTGCTAATACCTACTCATCCATTTCATTTAATGAATATACAAATGATCCAATAGAAAGTAGAAATTGTTAATCATAGAGCTTCAATTACAGTTTCATTAGTCTGAAATATTTGAAGAATATTGCATAACAAGATGATACACAATATCCAGCCATATATTTCAGTATCACACATGAATTAAGAGAACAGTTGAATACTTTAACGAAGTTGGCAGACCCTAAAAAACAAAAACTTTTATTAAAAAAAAAAATCGACAGTTTCTATTTTCTGAAAACACGTACATGCTATTAATCTCATAACAAGAAAATGATAAAGCAAGCATTTGATGGTAGATGGTGCAGAAGCATTTCTATTTTCTGATACATACCACCATCTGCACCATTTATGAAAGACAAGAGATCATCAACTGAACGTTTATCCACACGCTCTTCTTCAACCTCAACACTCTGAAAAAGAAAGAATTCCATCAGCGCAAACATGTATATGCACGTTTGGAGAGTGCAACCCCATAACCATATCAAATCCCTTCTTGTGATATTCTAGATTCAATTAGCATGAATAATTATTATTAGACCAACAATAAGGAACTGGTTAAAGGCTACAAATAAAATAAATACATCCTACCACCTTTAACTTCTCTCTCTCTTTCAATTCTTTCCTCTTTCTTGCATATAACCGATTCAAGAGCCTAATACGTGGATCATCAGTCATGTTTCTCAAGGGCTCCAACTTCTCTTCCTGCCATAATCAAAATTTTAATGCCATTAAACTACAAAAGAATAGAGAGAGGCTTTTACAGTTTTACTACCTTAAATTTAAATTCTTTTGGCTATGAATACCTCTGTAAGATCATCAGGTAAATGAAATGTTTCACGAATTTCTTCAGGAGTTTTGCCTTCAATCATCCGAGCAAGTGCACGGCTGGTAAGGTCAACCAAAGGCCTCAACTGCAGGCTATCCGCAGCAGATGTTAACTCACATAATTTTTTGGTATCTAATCGAATGAACTTTTCGTCAAAAGTTTTGCGCTCCTACAAACATGAATAAATTAAAGAAAAACAAGGTTAAACACTCAGAAAAGAAGCCTTGGGACATGGTCATTTTTCAATCTGTTCTGTATACTTGACTAGAGACTATGAATAGATTTGCAATAATATCAAAACAGAAGAACCACTAGAAAATTATATGCATATCGAACCTTATTAGAGCGACCAGGTAATTGGTGAAAATGACAATAATCAAGTATCAATCCCAAAATAGCAGGATTGACTCTCTGAGGAAGTTTTATTGCATAGTTTTTGGAAGATCCCATGCTCGTTTGAAGTACTTCTCGACATATCATGGGGCAAAACATTGCAACCTCTTCCTCCACTTGTTGAATAGAACCATCAGTCGTTTGGAGCCAGATGTAAGACTTCATCTTGAGAGAGAAGAAAAAAGAAAAACTAAGCAAAGAGAAAAACTACAGGATTTTCCCAACCTTTATAAGAAAAATAAAGGAGGAAAGAGAGGGGGGGGACACTCCAGAGTGAACAAAAAATGCACTATTGATATTGCCCCAAGACCGAGGTCACATGTCCTGGAACTCGGTCAAATCCAATACAATTAGGATAGGTATATCACATTCATATGTAAGTGCTTAAATGGAAGATAACCTTCAAAAACAAGTTGGATAAAGCAAAACTACATTTTCCTTGTCTGCAAGTAAAATGACAGCAATATTTCACAATAAACATTAAGATCTAAACCAAAAATCCTAAACAAAAACCTAATAGAACAATAATCTAACAGACACTCAACACTGATATAGGTACCCTAGAACTAATCATCGTTAAAAAAATTGATCTTCGTAACAAAATCATTTTGCTTTGACATTTACAAATCATGAGCCATACCTCTGGTTTAACAACTGCCATTGGCCCTTCTGACATCAGCCAATCAACCCAGGAATTTTTCTAATGGAATTTTGCGATGATGAAACACCTTGTACCTTTGACTTCAAAAGCTTTGTTAATTACGATAGCTAAGATGCCTCTTTCAGCAGATAAACTTTGTGAACTGATATAAACTCTTAAACTATTGAAATCCGAAATGGCACATTTCCAGATTATGATAAAAGAAGTACACACATTTTCTTAAGAAGAAAGCTGCACTAGACCTTGCCAGTCTACTCAAAGGAACAGCCAAAAATGGGGATGGCCTGGAAACCATTAGGTGTCCTGAAAAGCACAATAAACCGTCATATAGTGCTGAAACTATATAAAAAATTCATAAATTGTAAAATTTATTAGGTTATAGAGAAAGAAGAGAATCAAGAGTATTTAAATCATATAGGGAACGAACAGCTGCATACTAGAAGCAGACCAAAACATAATTATCAAAATCGTAAAATACTGATGGGTATCGTACTATATGATACAATATGAAGACAATTCTATAAGTATCGCCAGGCGAATCAAAAATGACACCGTATCATTACAATTCGATACGATTCTTACGATACGATACAATACACAATACTTTTTAAAATTAGCAACCAGCTTGAATTTTTTTTATGTAGATCGAAAAAAATAAATGCAAAACTTTTAAGCGCTCTACCATTTCAAATGAAGACGTTTTTTAACATGAACATATACTATATGGGTTGATGAGCCTATAATCACTTTTTAGAGTTTTATATTTTCTCCATAATATTGCTCTATTTTTCTCATGTCACTTTCCATAAGCAGATACATAAATCTCCACTCATTAATTTGAATTATTTTGTTTTGTTTTGCAGTTTAAAGCTGAGACTAAAGTATTTTCTCTTGTTAATCTATAAAGATTACTAAATATTATCTAATAAATCAATTTAGAATATTTTGGCAACTATTTAGCTTTAAAATTTATTTTTAGTCTATAATAATATTTACTTGACTACTTTTATATATAGTCATGCTAATATGTTTGAAGGTTCAATAAATTGTGTGTTTTATATGTTTAAATATATATTATCACATTTTTCATTTTGTTTTCATATCGTACTTATTACGATTCATGATACGATATATGAAATACGATATGGAGATTTTCAATACACTATACGATTCACGATTTGACAACTATGGACCAAAATAAGATAAACAACTGGACAAAATGTAACCCTAAGAAAGAGAAAACCTCATTTTGAAATAGAATTTAAATAGACAGATATCCCTAATAGTTTTTCTATCAAACAAAAAGGGATTGTTTATAGATAGGATAAGAAGGTGTGAGAGGGGAGAGTGTCCACCCCTTGCATTGCTTGGTTTTCCTACACCAAGATTCCAAATGGAAATACAGGCAAACATTAGGCAACCTAAATTACTTTGTGCAAAAGGATCAAACTAATGTGTAACAACCCGAGTCAAATCCCCAGCTTGAATCAAATCATAATGTACCAAGGCCCTATCCACTGTCTCAAGAGTATATACTTGGGTCATCTTTGAGCACCACATGATGGTCATGACTAAAACTACTATTGATAATAACTTGGCACATTATAGACATATCAAATTCTCTCTCCCCTTAAAGCCTTAAACGTCATCATCAATTTCAAACATATAGTCCAGAATCTTGGTCTCTCTAGCCAACCATTGTGGGATAATAACAATGGCCTTGGTGTCCCCACCTCCGTTGCATTCTTTATTAATTGTGGAATAATATCAACCACCACTTGTCCCCACCACTGGCAACTTGAACGAATGACCCTATTTGATCTTTTGAGAGTCAACAATGGTACCACATGCTATGTTACAATGACTCGAATGGAGTTTCCGATTGAACACGGTATTTTGAGGAATCTGACACGAGTACTCCTCAATTTTATCAATTTTTTATACAAAAGTAAAGTGTCCAGTGTCCATTATCCATACATTTGTCCGAGTATCAAGTGTCATACACAAATACTTTGGGACAAAATAAAGAGTCCATATAACATAGACCATAAGTAACAATTAGGTCAAATCTTGAGCCCGAACCAAATTATAATGTACCAAGGCCCTATCCACCCTCTCAAAAGTTTTTGTTTGTCCCATCACATGCTCACCCAAAACATCATTATTGAAGATACTATTAGTAATAAATTGGTACCTCATATACATATCAAATTATCCCGCGTTTCAATGTGGAACTGTTACATACTGACTCCTTATCAATAACATAAATGAAAAATAGTGAGGTTTCTTACAATCTCAAGGGAATAAGATACAATTTATTCTCTTAAGAATGGTAGTCGTTCAGTCCACACACTTGTGCATCTGGAGACTCTGTAGTGACACTGCACAATTGAGCTAAATAATACTCTGAGTCTCCGACCGTCACTCTTTAATCGATCCTAAAAAATTAGCACATAGTTTAAGAATAGGGTCTTGTAAATAATGCTTTAAAGTTCTATCTCTAAAATTAATAATTTTTTAACTGTGGATGCACAAAGATTTAAATCTGACTGGTACTGAGTGTCAGAAAACTATTATTTAAGTGGGTTGCAGGATCCATAGAACTTTGAGTTAAAATAAAGTGCACAGGTTCAACTAATTTGGACTCCAAACAAAGAAAGGAGATCAATTAAAGAGGGAAGGAGGGTGTAACCACAACCATGATCGGAATTATGACAGTAATAAATAATAAAAATCTCACATTCTAAAGTCTGTATAAAGAGCACCGGTATACTTTGAACTACAAATGTTAAATACTAAATAGAAACTAACAACCACCATTGAGAGACGTGGAAGTGAAAATTAAGAACAGTGTTGCAATTTCCAATTTTGGAAAGATAAAAATTGTAATATGAAAGTTGCTACAAAATGAATACTATAATACTTTGGATTATTACAGTTACCATCACTATTTTCTTTTCAAAATTTGAGGTTCTGTAAATTAGATTGCATACCAAACCACCACTATAGAAAACATAATAATAATGCAATTCATGAACCAAATCCGCATGCAATATATTGATGCACATGTAATATAACATAGGGATGAGTATTGAGCTATGCGACAGTATTAATGCAAAAGCAAACTAAGACAAAGTAAAAAGTTGGGTATCTAATTCTATACAATCAACGCACTCAACAAAAAAAATATATATATAAAATCGTTGATTAACAAATTAAATAATGAAAATAGAAAATAACAAATTTAGAACTTTAAGTAAAATAATTTAAGTTCGATAATTTCTGAGGCTCAATGATATAGTTTTGCATACCTAAAAGATGAGGTGAAAATGAGTTCGCCGGCCGTTAAAATTTTCAATGGAGAACAGTCAATCTAGAGAGATTGTTTGTAGAGAGAAATATGTAATTTGAAACTTTGACCGTATTTGATTAAACGGAAGTATGCTACTGAAAATGGAGACAAATGAATGGTGCAGTTAGGGTTTGCAAAAAGCCAAGAGTTTTGCTCTTCGTTTTGTTTGTGATTTGGTTCGCTCATGTTTCTGACACGCGGCCACCGATGTACTTGCCCGCTCACACGTGCCGACGGAAAGGGCTTTGTGTTTTACCCGTTTTCTGATGGGCCAAAATCTGGACCATGCCGACTTGATGATCTGGTGGTGGATCGAGAACGTTGGGTTCTGACTGATAAACTGCTCGCATATGTAAAAGGATAAGTATAATTTTATCTTTATCTTTGGTCATGTACTTTCTCGGTGAGGGTTTCACTTTATTTTTCAGGGGACATAAATTATCTACTAAAGTATTTTTTATTTTTTTAAAGGTCTTATTTTTGAGAAATATAATATAATTTCATAATTAAAAAATCAATCAAACTTGAAAAATAAGCTTCATGTAAAAGAATAAATAAATTCACTCGAACTAAGAATAAGACCTAAGATCACAATACTTTATTATTAACCACTAGATTAAGATCTCATCGATTTACTGTGTTTGAAAATTTGATTACTGATTCTTATTAGTGATTTTGATTATAATCAATTTTAAAAACGTAGTTTGTATTTAGTAAATAAAAAATAATTAAACTATAAAAAAGTTAAGAGTTTGGTATAAAAAAATATCAATCACTTATTTCAAGTGAAAATATGGGTAATAGATAAAAGAAAAATGATCCATAACATCTATATGCTATGGAATAAAAAGTTGCATATAGTATCTATACCATCTATGTAATTAATGAATGGCTACAATTAGATTTGGAAACACGTCGTCCGCTAGTATTACTAGCGGGACGTGGTAATGCTAAATTCTGGACGCTTATGCCCATCACTTAGACAATTAGCTAAGACAAATCGAAACAGAAACTCCATCATCCGCTAGTCTTACTAGCGGACTGATATTGGGGTTCAGTCGGCGAACAAAGGTAAAACGTAGGTAAAATAAAGGGATTTGGGCGAACCTTACTCTGCGATTTGGGCTAACCTTACTCTGCAATTTGGGCGAACAAAGGGGTTACGATACAGAGGTAATACGCTTAAGCTTACAGTACAATTTGGGCGAAGTGCTTCAGTGGACGAACAAAGGTAGTACGCTTTCGCTTACAATGCGATTTAGGCGAACTGCTACAGTGCCATTTGGGCAAACAAAGGTAATATGCTACAGTGTGATTTGGGCGAACTACTAGAACCCTAGAAGCAGAATACAGCAAATCGGCAACAAGTTGTCGAAATTAATCGGTAAGTTTGTTATTTAACCTCCAAAATCTGAAGGTGGTTCGATTCTCCATTAATTCTCGGTCGAAACTGTACTATGAATATCTGATGTTATTGTGACGCCCCTAAAATAGGTCCACACAACCCATTCTTAGTCACCAAATACATGGTACAGAAAATAACTACAAACTTCATTATTACAAAAATATGATAACACATATACTGTGAGTTTTAATACAAATATTGTCTTCTAGACAATATCCAAACTCAAAAAAGTTTTCATTACAATTATTGATACACTATTTTACAAAATAGTGAGGACTGCTATAACAACTGTCTTGAACCATCACTCCACACCCCGACTAGTTCCCGCTATATTCTCGCCTCCTGAGAAGAAAAATGGAACAAAAAGGAAAATGATGAGCTCAACTAGCTCAGTAAAGAATATTATGACTAAGATAATGAATAACAAATTATCCCTAGTCCTCAACAAGGAAAAATCTGATAGAATACAATAGACAACAAGTTATAGATCAACAACTACAGCGGAAACAACAATTCATTAGAAGAGTTAAGTAGAGAATAAAGTCTATTATCATCTATGATTTTAAAGTCCATCATCAATATTTTATCCGTGTAACATCAATCAATATACATCTTGAATCAAATATTCATCTTTGCACTACGGGCCAACGATATTCATTTGTATTACTAGTTGGTCATGTTCATCTCATCACCTGTCCATCTTTGCACTACGGGCCAAAGATATTCATCAGATAATCATTCATCTTTGCACTACAGGTCAAAGATATTCAGTTATATCACCATTTAAGACTGGGGATGATAAAAATATTTTCAAAAAATTGAATCCAAAGAGATAAAAGGACAAAGATTAGGGATTCGTACTTTAGTTTATCAAAGTTCAAAAATACTCCATAATAAAAAATTGTGGAGCAAAATTCAAGAATGAAGATCAAGACATGGATACAATCAAAGATAGTAACCATAATAGACAACTTGGACAAGGAAAAGAAAATTTATTTTTTTTATGAATAGTGTCGTATACGTGAATAGTAACCCCGACACAAAAAGGCAAAAAATTCATAAGAAAAATCATACTTCGTGAATAGTACCGTATTCGTGAATAGTACTGAATTCGTGAATAATGTCGTATATGTGAATAGTGCCGTAAACGTGAATAGTAACCTCGACATGAAAAGGTAAAAATTTCATAATAAAATTCATACCAATATTTTGGTAAAATGATATTGATAGAAATGAAATCATTTACTTGAAAAATAACATCCCTTACATCAAAAAAATAGTACTTTTGGCTGAAATATCGGATATTATTTTGAGAAAATCTTGCACAAAAACCTACACTCAAAGTATTCTTATACTTACAAGAAATACGCTCAAAATTATAGAGAGGAATTTCTGATTCTAGTGTAAGTTTCATTGTTTAACTAAGCAACATATTTATAGAAAAAAGCCAGCACACCAGGATTGACAAATTTTACATACGTATGATTTTTCTTCCAGCACACTATACTTAAAACCAAACTTTTCAAAGCCAAATTGCTCACCCACCCCATTTATCACATGTTTCTTTTTTTTAAATAAAAGAATTCAAATTCAATTTGAAAACTAATTCAATTTGATTATCTTTACTCCATTTAATTCACATGCCAAAAATTTAATAATATTACCATTTAAATTACTATTATATTATCACATTATATTATGGTAATGTGATATTATAATAATATATTTAAATATATATATTATCGGAGAAGATAATTATAGTTTCATAGAAAATATAATAAACTTTCAAAAAATGTCTCATTCTAAAATTCCTCCATTTATACCCACATAAAATAAATATTTCTTTATCATATAAATTAATAATTAATTATTCACAAATAATATTACAGAATCACAATAATGACGTTCCCAAGAAAGAGGGGGATTTTCGATAATGATTTCTCCTTACTGGCGCGCAATTAGGTGACCAAACTCTTTTCCTAGATAGAACTTTCTTAGAAATTGCCAATAATTCTATCTAATAATATTATTCAAATAATATGAATTATTAATCTGATAATGAGAAATATTGTGCAGTGACAATTATTGAATCAATAATATAAAATATCAACGTAGCAATTATTGAATCAATAAAATAAAATATTAAACAGTAATTACTGTAACAATTATTGAGTAGTCGTGACGCTCCCAAAATAAGTATACATCACCCATCTTGGGTCGCAAAATACATGGTACTGAATACAAATACAAACTTAATTATACAACAGGAGCTGAGAATTTTTACACGAATATTATCTCATAGACAATATCCAAACTCAAATTCAATCCTCATTAGATTTATTATCACACTAAATAGTGAGGACTATTAAAACAACTGTGACGCCCCCAAAATAGGTATACATCACCCATTCTCGAGTTACAATACATGGTACGTAAACAACTACAACTTTATTATTACAACAAGAAATCGCTGTGAGTTTGAATACAAATATTATCTTCTAGACAATATCTATACTCAAATAAATCTTCATCACATTTATTGATACATTATTTTACAAAATGGTGAGGACTACTAAACAATTCTTTCTAAAACCTTCATTCCATACCCCCAGGCTACATTCGCTTATATTCTCGCCTCTAAGAAGAAAAATTGAACAAAAAAGGAAAAGGGTGAGCTCAACTAGCCTAGTAAAGAATATTATGACTAAGATAATATACAACAAATTACCGTTAGTCTTCAACAGGAAAAAATCTAATAGAATACAATAGACAACAAATTTTAAATCAATATTCGCAATGAAATAATAATTCATTAGAAGAGTTAAGTAGAGAATGCAAACTACTATCTTCTATGTATGAATTTAAAAGTTCATCGTCTATCTTTTATCCCCAGTAACATCAATCAATATACATCCGAATCAAATATTCATCTTTGCTCTACGTGCCAAAGATATTCATCGATTAATCATGTTCATCTAAACACTGCTCATCTTTGCACTACTGACCAAAGATATTCTTCAGAAATCATTCATCTTTGCACTACGGGCCAAAGATATTCAATAATATCATCATTTAAGACCGAGGATGATGAAAATATTTTTAAAGAAACGAATCCAAAGGAAACAAAATACGACAAGGATTAAGGATTAAGGATTCGTACTTTGTTTTATCCATGTTCAAAAATACCTCAAAAATAATCATAGTGGTGTAAAATTCAAGAATGATCAAAACATGGATACAATCAAAGCTAGTATCCGAATAGATATTTTGGACAAAAAGAAGAAATTTCATTTTTCTTGAATAGTCTTCAGTATTAAGTGAAAAGTGTCGATACGTGAATAGTCTTAGTATCGTGAATAAGAACTCATGAATAAGTAACTTGACATGGAAAAGTTACAAATTTGATAAAAGTTTCAACCAATATTTCAAAGATAATGATATTGAAGAAATAATATCATCCGAGAAGAAAATAACATCCTTACCTCGAAAGATTAGTACTTCAAATTTAATCTGGGTATAGTCTTTGAAGGAACTTGCACCGCCTAACAATACTCAAAGTATACTCACAAGAATACGCTCAATATATCGAGAGAAATAGAGAGAAACTTCAGTTTACGGTGTGTTTTTCAATTCTAACCTAAGACCCTATTTATAGGAAAATGCTTAGAACACCAAAGTAGAAAATTGAATATGATATTAATATATTTTTCACATTTTCTTTAGCCCACCTTAGACAACTGATCTCAGCCCATTTGAATCACATGTGAGGCCAACTTAGTTGTAAAAACGTTTTCTCAAAATAATTAACTAAAACTCCCAAAATTAATTATTTGAACTTGAACTTCAATAATTCATAATAAATAGTCCTTTTATCATAAAATTCAAATCCATGAAGTTTTATAGAAAATTCAATTCTCTACAACTTTGCGAAAGAAAGTTTTCCGAATTTCAAATGTAAATTGACCAAATCCACAAACGGCCAATTTTACAGTGCTTATAATCAAATTTCACCAATAAATGGGGTCCACCGAGCATGTTTAACATGTTTTAAATATTTATTGCAACAAAAATACTATTCCTCCTCGTATACTCATATATCCCACATTCGTTGTAAAATATCACTATTATTATATTATTATAATATAATAATATATTTAAATAAAATATTTTATCGTAAAAAGATAAAATTTCAATTTACAACAATTGTCACATTAAAATTTTCTCCATCTATATCCACATAAAATCAATATTTTCCTTATCATATGAATCAATAATTAATTATTCACAAATAATATTACAAAATCACAATATTGACAACCGTGCGGTTCAAGGAAAGAGGGGCTTTCCAATAAGAATTTCTTCTTCATGGCCTTGATTAGGTGACCAAACCTCTCCTTAGACGTAACTTTCTAGACATTGCCAATAATGTTATCTAATAATATTATTCGGATAATATGAATTATTGCTTCGATAATGAAAAATACTTGTGTAATTACAATTATCAAACAACAAATGATATAAAATATCAACGCGTGAATTATTAACTCAATAAAATCTTGAGCGAGAATTATCATAACCATTATTGAGTAGTGCCTTCTACGTAAGAATCAATAATTGGTGCAATACTGCAATGCTATCGTGTTTTAACCACCGGTATTTTAACAAGATAATCTGTAATAACTACGCTGCCATTATTTTTAAACCACTTATATTTATCGTTTCTTCATCCAATCGCTTTTCATGGGGCCCACACATGGTCATTTGGCCACAGGTATAAATATTCCCCGACAGCGGTCTAATATTCCACGACCAAACGAATATTCCCAAACAACAATGAATATTTTATAACCACTTTTATTTTGAAATATTTGCGTATTTTACCCTTAACTATCCACATTAATCAAATCAACCCTTACTATTTCAAAATAATAAATAGAGAAAATTAAATTTCATTAATAATAAGTTGGGGTCTTACAACAACCATCTCGGACCATCACTCTATTCCCCGATTAGTCCCGACTACGTTCTCATTTCCTGAAGAGAACAATGAAAGCAAAAGGGTGAGCTCAAATAGCCCAGTAAGAAATATTATGACTAAGATACTGCAGAATAAATTATCGTTTGCCTTCAACAGTGTTAAACTGATAAAATACAATAAACATCAAGTTTAACTGTAGCGGAACAAGCAATCCATTAAAAGAGTCAAGTAGAACATCATATCTACTATCTTCTATTATTTAAAAAGTTTATCATCAATTTATCGCTGAGACTCGGCTTAATAAATAATCCACATCACTGAATTATCCATGCACTACGGGCCAAGGATATTCGTGTTTTCACTAATGGTCATGATCATACCAACAACTGTCCATCAATGTACTACGGGCCAATGAGGACTTTTATCATTTGTAACATTACAAGTCATGATTATACAGAATGATCTCTGGTCGTAATCATACCAATCACCAGTCCATCTATGCACGTAAGCCAAAGATGGCTTTCATCACAATATAAGCATGAGGATGATGACAATGATATAAGAATTCAATTAAATGAAAGCAAAGGATAAATTTTAAAGATTTTAAATTTAATTTATCCAAAATTCAATAATGTCAAAATTATCAACATGATACTACTTTGTGGAGTAAAATTCAAGAATAATATTGTATCAAAAATGATTTGGACAGAAAAAAAAATTAATTTTTGTCATAAATAGTAACCCGGGTGAATAGTACCATGTGAATAGTAATTCGTGAATAGTACTTTGAGAGTGGTACTACGTGAATAGTACTTTATGAATAGTACTTTGTGAATAGTACTCCGTGAATAGTATTTTGTGAATAGTATTTCGTGAACAGTACTCCGACATGAAAAGCTTAAAATTTAACAAGAATTCTCAGAAAAATATTCTTGTGAAATGATACAAGGTGAAGCGCAAATTTTAAGGATATTCTACTAATTTTACGGAGTATAGAAGCAATACTTTTACAGAATGAGTGTAAAATTAGGAATACGAAATGAAATAATATTACTCACATACTATAGAGTATAGAAAAAAATATTATTTCTTACGAATACTGAAGAAATATTATCCCTTACCTTAGAAGAAGACTGGATACTGAAATAGTGAAAATACTCTTCTTCTTTCTCTCTATAGTTTCTCTCTCTATAATTGCTATTGCGAGTCTTAGTGAATTGGTGAGAATGAAAGAAGAATGAGCTTCTATTTATAGAAAAACATGGTTTTGATAATTACACATTTTGGGGCTCGAATTAATACAATATAGTACCTTTATCGTTTCTTCTATTTTTAATTTAATCCTACAAGTATTATCAAACTTGAACTATCTTCCCTAATAGTACATGTATGTGAATCAATAGTTTTATTCATGTGAACAAATAGTTATATGCATGTTAACTAATAGCAATTAATTACTCATTTATCCGATTAATTACTAGATTGGTCAATTTAACCTCCAGAAATCAATTATCGTCGAAATAAATGTCGATTTCCACTAATACTAATAATTCTAGCACAATGAAAATATCAATTTCATATTTAATCAATACGAACTTATTCATCATTAATATTATAACTCACAGTATTTAACAACAAGATCATTCCCAGGAAAAAGGGGGATTTTCGATAAGAATTTCTCCCTATTGGCGCGCAATTAGGTGACTAAACCCCTTTCCTTGACAGAACTTTCTAAACATCGTCCATATTACAAACAATAATATGAATAAATTTGTCGTCTCAATTATTGATTTAAAAATATAAAATATTATGCAGATGATATTGTGACAATAATTGAATCAATAGTATGAGAGATATTATGCAACAATTATCGTAGCAGTAATTGAGTATAACTGAGTGACTTCTCACGTAAGCATCAATAATCAATACAGTGTGCTACTATGCAACCACGCGTATTACTGTACTTTTACCACCGGGTATTTAAACATTTTAACGGTAAAACTTTCGCCGTTATTTTTACAAAAAGGCGTTTATGTCGTTTTCTAACTCCGACAATACTTTCGTTGTGGGGTCCACCAATGATTTTGCAATCGTACGAATATTCTCTGTTAAAACAAATATTCTCCGACCAATCGAATATTTTATAACAACTTGCTTACTTTGCAAAATTTGTAAATATTACCCACAACTATAACATTATATCAAATTCACACCATAATATTCAAAAATATATTTCGAGAAAAATAATCTTTATTCATAAAATTAGTTGGGGTCTTACAGTAGTGACTTCTTACATAAGAATCAATAATCAGAAATACTATGCAATACCGTGTGTCACTATGCAACACCGCGTATTATTGTATTTTAACCACCGGGTATTCCAACAGTTTTAACGGTAACAACTACGCCGTTATTTATAAAAACTCATACTTGTCATTTTTTTTATCCGACAGTTTTTCGTTATGGGGCCCACAAATGGCTGCGTCATCGTACGAATATTCCCCGACAACAAGAATATTTCACGACCAAACGAATATTTCCCGACAACAATGAGTATTTTATAACCACTTGCTTATATAAAATATTTACATATTTTACCCATAACTAACCATATTAATCAAATTAACACCTTATTATTCAAAATAATAATAAAAGAAATTAAATATTTATTTATAAAAAGTTGGGGTCTTACAACTATTTTTGGTTTGGCTATAGCCTATAAACAGGAAAGTCACAGCAAATGATCAGAGGTATGTTATGAGTTTATTTGAGATTTTCATAAAATTGGTGGGTTACTATACATGGCTTGAAACATTTATCTATGTTAATGAAATCTGTTTTTATTTTAGAATGGATATAAGATGTTTGTAAAAGTGTCTCTTTGTGGAGTAATATATCTGTTTGTTTCAATTTTGTACTTGCAGATATGAAGTTTCATATACATTCTAGATCGTTAAGATAATCATTCTTACCGATGTGAAAGATTCTACTATTATACAACATTTTTATTTCTGTGTTGCAATGCCAAATACTACTATTGTTAGCTTCATGTGCTGCTTAACACTTGTATATGAAGTATAAACTCACTGAATATATTTGTCTTTCGTGAGTATGAAATGAAATTGATAAACCAGACTAAATTGTTAGATATGAATCTCTCAGTAGTGTACATAGCGTTAGGTAGCATAGCAACCTGTATTTAGGACCATTATTGATCTGTTAATGGGTTGTTGCTGATCAAGAGGCAACTTCAGTAATTTGAGCAAACTGATGTTCGCGTTAATATTATGATTACTACTTACCTTTGGTGGTTATTCTGTTCCCCAAGTCTATTTTATTCTGTCTCTGAATATATATGATGACTGGAACTTTTTGATATGTTCAAATATTTATGCTGCAAATTGATTTCTCAGCAATATAATCAAACCATGTTCTATATTTTCCTAACATTAGTGTGTATGTGGGCCTATCAATTAATCTTTTAATTAGTACTAGTATTCGGTGCTTATTGAGGATTGAAGTGTATCTGTTTTGTGATCAGGAAATAGAATTTAAGATTTCTGTTTAATTAGACTCCTTTTACTACTGATATACTTTACAAGTTACGTTTTTGGCACAACGTGAGTCTCTGTGACAAAGCAATGTGTTTTATTATTATCCAAGGTTTACTTCCTAATTACCATGCACCATAAGCAGTCATTCTCTACTGTATTTTAGTTGTTGACTGTTGTTTGCAATTAGGTTGCCTTGAAAACTCTAATTGTCATTCATCGAGCTTTGAGGGAAGTGGACCCCACTTTCCAGGAAGAACTTCTTAACTATGTCAGGAGCAATAGCTATATACTCAACATAGCTCACTTCAAAGACGATTCTGGTCCTAATGGTATGTTATCTTTTCTTTGTGTCTATTGGATTCGTAATAGGAAAGGTTTTAGAAAATAAATTATTTTTCTGATCTTCTGCTCAGCATGGGATTATTCTGCCTGGGTTCGTACTTATGCTTTGTTTTTGGAAGAGAGGCTGGAATGCTTCCATGTGTTGAAACATCTTAAAATTGTTCTCTCTGTTTTTTTGGCATCAAGTAATTGCTACTTTATGAAATCATATTGAAATTTGGGATACTTTCAGGCCTATTTAGATATTGGCCCTTTGGAGGGTTCTTAACTTGTGTATGGGTATAGTTTCTGTTGCAAAATATCATACTTCTTTGTTTTCTTATTCTAATTTAAGTTGAAGATGTTGTAATGTTGTAAAATTGGTCAGGAAATGTTCTGACATCTCACCTTACTCAAAACGTATCGCCTTTGCAACTTTAGAGTGTTAAGCAATTTTTAATCACTTCTTTGCATTTTCTTATCATTGTCAGTATCTTGAAATTCCTATCCTCAAATGAGGATCTTGTGGTTTAGTCAACCCAATTTTTTTTGAATTAGTGAAGTAATTAACAAAAAGGTTTCTCCCTTCCTCATGCATTATTGGTATATATATTGTAGTTCTTCGTATGTGATATTGTTGGATAAGACCAATTATATGAATTTCCTGGATGCTTATATTAAATCCCTTAATTACTCAGATAATTATTGGCAGTGCAGAGAACTAAAGATCTGGATACTCCTGAGTTGCTATATCAGCTACTAGCCTTGCAACAGCTATTGTTTCGCATTTTAGGTTGTCAATTAGCACTTTATATGGTTAGTAATATTCGTCAGTAATTTTCTAGTTAGCAGATGGAAAGAAACATACCAGAATATGACTATATCTTGTTATGGTTCTTTTTGTTTTAACTTATATTTTTACACTTTAAAAAATCTGATCAAGTTTGAGTACATGTCACATAATGCCAGTAATATGTGTTCAAAAGGGTGTTCAATTTGGGATTTGATATATTTTGTAATAATGAACATATTTCGAATATGATTTGGAAAGATTTGAAAATTTTGATTAGGACAGATTTGGAAATTTTGTTGCTATTTGTGTTGAATTTGAATTGTTGTGTATGGGGTACTGCAGGAATAGTGTTGTGATTGAATTATTATGTACTGGGCATGAATTCGTGTTGCAGGAAGATTTGCTTAATTGTATTGTTAAGTGGTATTGCAGGAATCGAATTGTTATGTACTGAGTTCTTCAAAATATCATGTATTTGAATTATGTATGGGTATTACATGAATCACATGTATTGGGTATTGCAGCAGGAATCACATGTATTGTGTATTATTTGAATTATTACCTTGGGTATTGCAGGAATCACATGTACTGGGTATTGCAGGAATCGTGTAGGAATTGAAATTGTACTGCCACCGTCCGCTAGACTTACTAGCGGATTATGTAGCGTCCAAAATTTATTATTAATACGTCCGCTAGACTTACTAGCGGACGGTGTTTCTCAACCATTCTATAATTAGACGGATGGTATAGATGCTATATGCCACTTTTTAATCCATAATAAATAGATGTTATGGATCATTCCCTTAGATAAAATTACTAAAATAAATAGTGCTAAATTAGTAATATACTAGGTCAAATCTGTGACGCCCCCAAAATAGGTCTACATAATTCATTTTGAGTCGCCACATATATGGTACATAATCCAAATATAAACTTCATATATACAACTATTAACTGTCGTGTAAAATACGACAAAATATAAGTTGTGAGTTTTAATACAAATAGTATCTCGTAGATAATATTCAAACTTAAATAAAGTCCTCATTATAATTATTGTCACACTATTTTATATAATAGTGATGACTACTATAGTAACCATCTTGGACCATCACTCTATTTCCCGACTAGTCCTGACTATATTCTCATTTCCTGATTAGAACAATGAAAAAAAGACTAAACTCAACTAGCCCAACAAAAAATATTTTGACTAATATAATATAGAAAAAATTATCCTTAGTCCTCATCAGATAAAAATATGATACATAATACAATAGACAACAAGTTTTAGATCAACAACTGCAGCGATAATAACAATCCATTAGAAAAGTCAAGTAGAGCATGATGTTTACTATCTTCTATGATTTAAAAGTCCATCATCAATATTCTATCCATGTAACATCAATCAATAATTATTTCAAATGAACAAATTATTTATGCACTACGGGCCAAAGATATTCATTTGAATCACCAGTGGTCATTATATCATGACAAACACTTATTCATCTATGCACAACGGGCCAAAGAGAACTTTCACCACAAACCTTTATCTGTAACATTAATGGTCATGATTATACCAATACATAATTCATGGTCATAATAATACCAATCAACAATTCATCTTTACACTACGGGCCAAATATGACTTTCACCACAATATAAACATGAGGATGATGATAATGATATAAATAATGAATCAAGTGAGATCAATGATAAATATTAGAGATTTATAATTTAATTTATCTAGAGTTCAAGAATGTCCAAATTGTCAAAATGATTACCAATTGCGGAGTAAAATTCAAGAATAATATTTAATATTCAAATTTCAAATATAATTTGGATAAAGAAAATAAATTAAATTTAAATCAAGTGAATAGTACTCTAGCATTTAATAATAATCTTCAAACATGAATAATAGTATCCCAGATGAATAGATTAAAATTTAATAAGAAAGTTCAGACCAATATTCCAATAAAATGATATTAAATGAAGCACAAACTATTAAGGATATTCAACTAATTTCAGAGATTTTTACCATTTAACAAAAAGGTAATGGAAACAAACAATAATTTTGTACCATAAATGGAGAAAAATATGAAAGAAAACGATATTCCTTGACGAGTACAAAAGAAATAATATATTATACGAGTATTAAAGAATATACGAAACTGTAAATAAATTTTCACCTGTCATGCGGTAATCCGCGTAGACAGATCATTTTTACACCTTAATAAATAATGAATACGAAGGGTTATTCACAAGGCATGCAATAAATTGTGTAGACATGTTATTCCCATAGACTAATAAGGAATAAAATGACAACCCTTATGAGTATGAAGAAAATAATATCATTTACCTTAGTTGGAGACTAAATCTGATTGGTACAATGAATATTATTTTGAGGAAATCTTGTACTATTTGCTACACTAAAAGTATCTTTATACTCAAAAAAAATACGCACAATATTGTAAAAGAAGAATTCTCTGATTCTGGTGTGATTTTCATTTCTTAACTAAACAAGCTATTTATAGGAGAATGACATGGCACTATTTAAAATCATCACGAATGAACATAATAGAATTCACGGGTTTCGTCTGATTTTTCTGATTTTTACCATGCAACACTATACAATAAAATATTCTAATAAAACAGAAAAATTTATATATAATATAATATATTCTATTTATATTCTAATAAAATAAATAACTTTATATACATTATAAAAAGTTTATGTTTTATTACTATTATAATAATAATAAAACAATATTGAGATAACTTACTACCGACAATTTAACAAATTGGCACATGGGGGTCCGTGGAATAATAAGTCAAACTTACAACAAACGCTTTATGACAAACCCCTCTATTTATCAAAATTGAATAAATATCTACCACAAATCACTTATCTTTAATCAACACATTTTTAATCTTGCAACAATTATGCATCATTAATATTATAACTCACAATATTGACAAGCAGATCGTTCCCAAAAAGAGGGGGTTTTCCGATAATGATTTCTCCTTACTAGCGCACAATTAAATAACCTAATCCTTTCCTCGACAGAACTTTCTAGACATTGTCAATAATGCTAATAAAAATATGAGTAACTGTGTCGTGTCAATTATTGATTTAATAATATAAAATATTGTGCAGATGTTACTGTAACAATTATTGAATCAATAATATTAGATACTATGCATCAACTACTTTGGCATTTATTGAATGAATCATACAAAATAGGCCTTTGTGTTGACAATATCACACTCGCTCCTGCATATAATCTTCTACTCAACAAGTAAGCTATCACGCTCGTTTTTCCATGATGATATTGGATGGTATGATCGTAATCTTTCAACAACTCGAGCCAACGTCGTTGCCGCATGTTGAGTTTGTAAGACCCCGAATTTTACGAAATGAAAGTATTTAATTTTCTTATAATTATTATTCTATTTAATAAATGGTTTAATTGATAAAAGGTTAAAGTTAAGGGTGATATGTGAAATTTTTTGTAAAGTAAGCAAGTTGATATAAAATTTTCGTTGTGTCGGGGAATATTCGTTTAGTCGGGAAATATTCTTTTTGTCAGGGAATATTCGTTCGACGACACAATCATTGGTGGACCCCACAACGGAAGTATTGTCGTAATTAGAAAACGACATAAATAACTTTTTTTATAAAATAACAGCAAAAGTTTTACCGTTAAACTGTTGAACTACTCGGTGGTAAAAGTATAGTAATACGCGTAGTTGCATAGTAGCACACGGTATTGATTATTGATGCTTACGTGAGAAGTCACTCAGTTATACTCAATTATTTCTACAGTAATTGTTGTATAGTATCTCACGTTATTTGATTCAATTATTGTCACACTATTAATATTTATATTATTAAATCAATAATTGAGACGACAAAGTTATTCATATTATTATGTGTAATATTGACGATGTCTAGAAAGTTTTGTCGAGGAGAGGTTTGGTCACTAATCAACGCCAATAATAGGGAGAAATCCTTATCGGAGGCCCCTCTTTCCGGGAATGATCCGGTTGTTAAATATTGTGAGTTATAATATTAATAATGAATAATTGTTAATAGATTAAAAATGTGTTTATTAAAGATAAATAATTTGTGGCAAATATTTATTCAATTTTTGATATAAATATAAGGATTGTTATAAGTCGTTTGTTGTAAGTTTGACTTAGTATTCTATGGAAAGATTTACTAATTTTAAGGACCGTCGGTGGTGGTTTTAAAAGTAAATCAATCAGGACCGTCGGTGGTGGTTTTAAAAGTAAATCAATATGGACCGTCGGTTGTGGTTTTAATAGTAATCAATATGAACCGTCCGTTCTAATAGTAAATCAATCTAGATCGTTCATGAATATGTTACTATTTAGTCCATTATCTTATAAATAAAAGCTTATTTCTTCTTTCATTCTCACCAATTCACTGAGATTCACAATAGACACTATAGAGAGAGAAACTATAGAGAGCAAGAAGAAGAGTATTCTACTACTTCACTATTGTAGTATCCAGCTTTCTACTAAGGTAAGAGATATTATTTGTTGTATTCGTAAGGGATGTTATTTATTTTGTATTCGTAAGGGGTATTATTTCTTTCGTATTCATAAGTAATACTATTTTTCGTATTCATCCTTTAATATATCAGAATAACTTGTCTAAGCGGATTACGTACCGTATGACAGGTGAAAATTCATTTGCAGTTTCGTATATTATTTCGTTTCATATTCTTAAATCTAAACTTACCATATTATGGTAAGTATTGCTTCTATAATCTCTGAAATTAGTGGAATATCATTGAGTTTTGCGCTTCATCCAGTATCGTTTCATTGGAATATTGATATGAACTTTCTTATTAAAAATCAATATTTTTTCTGGGGTACTATTCACGGGTTACTATCCACCCAGTTACTATTCACTCAAATATTGTTCACTCGGGTATTCGGGATACTATTCACGAATTACTATTCATGGGTTACTATTCACCCGGTTACTATTCACTCAAATATTGTTCACTTGGGTATTCGAGGCACTTTTCATGCCGGGGTACTATTAACGAGTTACTATTCATGGGTTACTATTCACCCGGTTATTATTCACTCAAATATTATTCATTCGGATATTCAGGGCACTTTTCATTTCGGGGTACTATTCACAAGATACTATTCACAAGGTACTATTCACCGAAAAATTTATTTCTTTTCTGTCCAAATTATTTTTGATACATGGATATTATTTTTGAATTTTACTCCATAAAGCAGTATCATGTTGACAATTTGGACATTATTGAATGCTGGATAAATTAAATTATAAATCTTTAAAAATTTATCCTTTGCTTTCTTTTAATTGAATTCTTATATCATTGTCATCATCCTCATGCTTATATTGTGATGAAAGTCATCTTTGGCTTACGTGCATAGATGGACTATTGATTGGTATGATTATGACCAGGGATAATTCGGTATGATCATGGCCATTGATGATTACACGAATATTCTTGGCCCGTAGTGCAAGAATAATTTATGGACGTGATATCAATGAATATCATTGGCCCGTAGTGCAAGGATAATTCGATGATGTGATTTATTTATTAAGCTGAGTCCCATCGATAAAGTTAATGATAAACTTTTTAAATCATAGAAGATAGTAAATATCACGATCTACTTGACTCTTCTAATGGATTGCTTGTTCCGCTGCAGTTAAACTTGTTGTCTATTATATTCTATCAGTTTAACATTGTTGAAGGCTAATGATAACTTATTCTGCATTATCTTAGTCATAATATTTCTTACTGGGCTACTTGAGCTCACCCTTTTACTTCAATTGTTCTCTTCAGAAAATGAGAACGTAGCTGGAACTAGTTGGGGAACGGAGTGATGGTCCGAGATGGTGTTAAAGTAGTCCTCACTATTCTATAAAATAGTGTGACAATAAATGTAATGAGGACTCCATTTGAGTTTGGATATTGTCTAGTAGACAATATTCGTGTAAAAACTCTCAGCTCATGTTGTATAATTAAGTTTGTATTTGTATTCAGTACCATGTATTTGGCGACCCAAGATGGGTGATGTATACCTATTTTGGGGGCGTCACAGAGTTCCTTTTGAGTGAAAAAATATTTGAGACTTTTATGATCTGTATAGATCTCCACTTTTTCTCTATACAAGTAGTATCTCCAGATCTTTAACGCGAAAACGACGGTTGTCAACTTTAGATCATGAGTAGGATAATTCCTCTCATATTATTTGAGTTGTCGAAAGGCATATGCTATGACTTTCCCATGTTGGATGAGAACATAACCTAGACCTCTACCTAAAGAAACGCTGTAGATGACAAATTCCCCAGAACCTGATGGTATTGTCAGAACAGGTGCTGAAATGAGTCTCCTCTTGAATTCTTGGAAGCCCTTATCATATTTCTCGCTTCAACCAAATTTTGTATCTTTTCGAGTCAACTGAGTTAATGGAGTTTCCACGAATCTCCGATAATAACAAGTTAAGCCTAGAAAGCTACTTACTTCAGTTACTGACTTAGGTTGCTCCCAACTGTGACTCATATCCCAACCTTGGATAGCACCTCACAATGACACCTATCAGTTTACCATTGCACAAAGACGACATCCCCTACGAAGAGTCTGACTTTGGTGCATTCCTCAAAGTAAGTCATCAGATAAAGGCTCGGGTACTTATTTTTTTGATGTTGCGTATATTTAGTCCAATAAATGGATATAATAGGATAATATGGTAATTTTTAAAAAGGTTGGGGATAATTTTATCTATAATTTTTTAGTCCCAATGGTGAGGATTATAATATCTGGTTGACCATGAAATGAAATAATTTCTTATATTAACTCATTTTATAATTTATGTACTAATAGTCTCAAGTCCAAATTTAAAAAAAACAAAATAATTAAAATTAATAATAATATCTCAAGTGTAATTTTAACAAACAAACATAGCATTGATGTTCACTTTTAAAAAATGAGAATTATTATACACACCAAACAAAACGAAAAACTTACATTGTTAATAAATTAATAGGATGTAAGTAATATTAGTGTATTTTGATACAACCATGCTGGAGTTAAATTTGTATACTTTCAATATTTCAATCATAAAAAATATTTCAATCATAAAGTTTGTAAATTTTTTATGCAAATCGAGTGTAATGCAATTTTATATTAAAAATGAAATTATTTTAACCTTGCAAAATTTTTTAATAAAAATTATAAAATTCATTATTGTATACTGAAATACCCCTAAATTTATATCAGTTTCCGTATCACACACACATTACGTGTGTAATTATGGTAAAAATATAATAAAATTTATTAAACTTAAAAGATAATATTACAATTAAATGAAGAATGACAAACTTATAATAAAACAAAACTCAAGATTGAGGGGTGTGTGTGTTTGTATATTTAAAATATTAAAATATGTGTAGTTGAAAATTATAAATTATAAATAAGTAATAATAAATTGATTAGTTTTAGTAGCATTAAAAAAAGTAATGTTCATTTTCATAAATTAAATGAGGTTGTATTTAGTTTTAATAGAATTGACAACTAATTTATAAAATTAATTAAATAAGTGGAACTCTGTTTAAAATAAGACGCATCAAATTGACAGACAGTTATAGATTATAATAGGAGCTGAGGTTATAAAGATCGACGGAATATTTGTTTCTTCCTATTTGCAGTTGCAGATACTCTCTATATATATATATATGATATATCCCATCCAAAAAGTAAAGAGGGGAAAATATATTCATAAAAAATTTAAATTCAATGCTGAGAGAGACAGCACGTGACAAAATTAAGGAGGCTGAGCTGAGACTACATATTCATGAAACAAATTTCGCTCTTCTACAGGTCAACCTTATTCTTTGTATGGGTGGGTCCCAACTTTTCTTTAGTTCAATTTGCTTTCGAATTTACACAACTTATTATTGCGATACTCTTCATTTTAAATAAATAGAATTTTTTTTTATTTTATGATTAAAATTTAAAATGTGACATCATGCTAATAGGATAGAGATTGCATTTTAAATTTAGACTATAAAATAAAATAAAGAGTCTCTATTTATTTAAAATAGAGAGTATCCTGATCCCCAAACTGGATGTGCCACCAATCCCATTTCTTACATTCATTATTCTAAAATAATTACTCTTTCTGTTCTTAAAAAGATAATTTAAAAAATTAATTTTAAAATATTAAAATAAAGTATATAAAATAAAAATACCTATCATATTATATAACTAAAGTCGCTACAAATAAATTTATTTATTTTTTTACTTAAAAGTGTATGTGACACCCCCAAAATAAGTCTAATCCATCCAACCTATTCTGAGTCGCCAAATACATGGTACAGAAAATTACTACAATTATCGTGCAAAATACAACAACACATATACTGTGAGTTTTAATACCAACTGTGACTCATGTCCCAACTATGGACAACACCTCACAAATGATACCTTACATAAAGGTACAATCTGAAACCTGCTTTTAGAAATTAAAATCTTTGAAAAGTGCTTAAGGAAACCTTCGTACATGGGATGCCATGAATCTAAGTTATGATAGATATCATATGTCCGGAGAATTATCCTTGGTTGATCCAATGAATTCTGAAAAGAAAAAACGAGAAGATTACTATCATATTCTTCCAATGATGAGTCTTCTCGACATATAACTATCTCCACCGTCTGCGATTGAACATTATGTTTCAACCCAACTCAAAGATCATATAGGTAGTGCTCGTAGATATACTCAAAGAGTGGATGTGCACAACCCTTTCTTATGATAACACGAGATCATATGTCATTGTACATCTTGTATGATAATTAAGCGAAAACACCCTTCCAAAGTTGGGTTCACCTCACCCTATTGTTGTTCACCAAAATCAATTATTAAGTGACGTATAATATACGACACACACACATCTTAGGTCCTCAATACAATTATATATTGTATGTCATGCCGCTTTTATAATGTGTTAAGAAAATATGATAGTCTCGGACCACCACACTATTCTCCTGTTATCCCCGTCAACCCAATACACTTTTATTACGAAAAGAATTGTGAAGCAAAATGGGTGAAACTAAACTAGCCAAAGAAAGAATATCATAACTAAAGATAATTAAATTATCAATAGCCTTCATCAATAATAAATCGAGATATTTAGAACATATGGTAGATGATAAAACTTTTCAACCATAGTTTGCGGTGAAACGAAGCGATCCATTAGAAGAGTCGAATAGACCATAAAAGTCTATTATCTTCTCCATGTTAAAAGTCCACCAACAATGCTTTAATCTCGTAACATTAATCAATGAGATCCTCGCTCACGGTCGTGTGAATAACTTCATAATCATAATTGTAGTTCTAATTTTCTCTTCTCATCCAAGACGAAGATATTTTTCATCACATGTCTTTACCTGAAACATCAAAGATCATGATTATACCAAATCACAGTTCCTGTTCATAATCATACTAATAAGTTCATCTTTGCACTACGGGCCAAAGATATTCATTAACAATTCATCATTGCACTACATGTCAAAGATATTCAACAACAGGTCATCTTTGCACTACGGGCCAAAGATATTCAACAACAGGTCATCTTTGCACTACGGGCCAAAAATGTTCATCAACGATTCATCTTTGCACTACAGGCCAAATATATTCATATCTCAAAGAAATATATAATCATTTCAGAATTTATATAAACAATAATTATAACCATGTTGATCAATTCACCTTTGCACTCAAGCTAAAGATATTCAATTGTAAATTCAATGGTCATGATTATACCAGTCAACCATTCATCTTTGCATTACTGGCCAAAGAGAATCCATAGTCACAATCATACCAATAATCTACCCATCTTTACACTTAAGTCAAAGAGAAATTTCATCACAGGGATTATAAAAATATTATATATGATAATAAAAATAATACGATCAACAACTGCATTTAAATTCAAGAGTAAGATTCATAAATCAATAATTTCATAACACCTTAATCCAAATATTATAAATCACTTAATAATCTCACAATCTAATATTATTAATATTACCACCATATTTTAATCATTTCTTAAACTTATAAATAATTTATTTTAATTGTTTACACTTTACTAATTAATGCATTTAATCATACTAAAATGTCAAACTCATAAGATTTCATCACCAATAACCAACAACCTCATCAAAAATCTGCATATACCATATATAGGATTCCCAAGCCATAAAATTTCATTTTTTAATTTTGTTACTTCACATAACATATTTAATTTATTTATTCATAACTAGTCCATTTTCATAAAAAATACCAAATCAGTTCCAAAAATATTTCTTTTCTGGGATTTAGCATAATATAGTCCCATATTGAACATATATTTTTCTCGGAATTTTTAAAATTCATTTACTATTTTTCACATGGTCAAAATTGTCGAATATTTAGACATTTATCATAAATTGTACTTTTGTCCAAAAATTCCAAAATTTATAGAATATACTTCTGTTATACACATGTACTCCCAATAAAAGTTTTACCAATTTTGGAGTTAACCACAAGAAGTTATAAGGGTTTACTTTTAAAATAGTCTTTTCTCATAAAATCCATAATTCCTAATCTATACATCCAAAAATTGGCATTTTTGGACACAATCAAGGAAACTCATCAAATTATCATTTTCAATTTTTCCAGAATTTTGAAGGTCCGAAAAAATACTGGCCGAAAAACATAATAACCCTTAAAAATCCTTTACCTCAAAAAAAGCGGTGATTTACGATTGGAATATCTGATGTAAAGCCAAAGGAAACTTCCACTGAATAGCAACTCTCCAAGTATCTAAATACTCACAAAAATACGTTCGACAATATAGAGAGAAAGAAAATTTGTTTCTGGTGTGATTTTCAATTATAACTTAAGCGCCTATTTATAGGAAAATGCTAGAACGACAAAGGAGACTAAATAATAAATGTAAGACCCCAGCTATTATAAATAAAGATGAATTTTCTATAAATATTATTTTTGAATATTATGGAATAAATTTGATATAATATTATAGTTGTGGGTAATATTTATAAATTTTGCAAAAGTATCTGAAGTTGTTATAAAATATTCGTTTGGTGGGGAATATTCTTTTGTTAGGGAATATTAGATAACTACTCAATCATTGGTGGACCCCATAAATGTAATTATTGTCGGATTGAGAAAACGACAAAAAATATTTTATAAAAATAACTACGGAGGTGTTACTGCTTAAAAGCTGTTGAACTACCCAAAGTGGTAAAGTAAATACGATGTCTACGCGTGGTCGCATAAGTAGCACACTCAGTATTGATTATTGATGCTTACGTGAGAAGTCACTCATTATGCTCAATTATTATTCTGATAATTCTTGCATCATATCTCTTATATTATTGATTCAATTATTGTCACAAGATCATCTCATATAATATGTTATATTATTAATTGAGACGACAAGTTATAAATGATTAATAATTGTTGAAAGATTAAAAATGTGTTGATTAAAAATAAAATGATTTGTGGTAATATTTATTCAATCCTTAATGTATATAAAGAGTCTCATTATGAGGACGTTTGTGGTAAGTTTGATTATTTTATGGGGGGCCGTATATGTCATCATCTAAGAGTCTCTTCATCGATAGTAATTACCTTTGTGAATAGTAATTACCTTCGTCAATAAGATTTACCTTCGTCGATAAGTAATTACCTTCGTCGATAGTAATTACCCTTGTGAATAGTAATTACCTTCGCGTCGATAGTAATTAACTTTACCAGACGTCAAACCACTTACCGCTTTCACATTACAAAAGCGCCAAACCACTTGTCGTTTCACATTACGAAAGCGCCGAACCACTTGTCGTTTCACATTACAAAGGCCGAACCACTTGTCGTTTCACATTCTGCGTCGAACCACTTTTCTTTTCACATCACCAAATGTCGAGCCACTTGCTTTTTCACACATAAAGCGTCTTAAGCTAGAAATCTTCTATAAATAGAGGCCTAGTGCTTTATTATTTTCATGAATTCATTCAAGCTTTAGAGAGAGAAAGTATAGAGAGAATAAGAGAGAAAAATAAGAGTATTTTGTTACTACACTATCAAGTAAAGATTCAATCTCCTACCAAAGGTAAGGGGTGTTATTCTTTCTTATTCATGAAGAAGCATCGTTGTTATTCCATTGCTTATTATTACGCTGGAATAACTCAGTATCATGCAGTTTACCTATACTTGGTGACATTCTTCTATTATTATTCATTGGAACATCCTCATGCATGTGTTTTACACCTGGACTCGGTTCCGTCTTTATTATTATTCTCATTGAACATCACATCGTGTGTTTTTTACACCGGACCGGTTCCGCTTTTTTATTATTACTGTTGAACATCCTCATGCTGCATGCGTTTTTGTGGGACTGAATTCCGTTATTTATTATTCTGTTGAATAACTCGCTGCAAGGCCTATCGCATGCACGGTGATTTCTTTTGTTATTCCATTCTTTATTATACCCAATTGGTTAAAACTTTGACTTCTATACTCCATGAAATTAGTGGAATATCCTTGATATTTGCGTTTCATCCAAAGATCTTTTCATGGAAATATTCTTCCGAGTATTCTTGAATTTTACTCTACAAAGCAAAGATTCGTGTTGACAGTTTGGATGTTATTGGTTCTGGATAAATTAATTCTTGAACTTGTTTTATTGAATTCTTATATCATTGTCATCATCCTCATATTTATATTTTTTGAAAGTCATCTGTGGCACATGGTGCATAGATGGACTTGGTATGATTATGACCGAGAGACTATTCGGTGTAATCATGGCCAGTAATGTTACAAATGATGTGATAAAAATCCTCGATGGTAGTAGTGCATTGATGGACGATTGTTGACATGATCACGACCATTAATGAATACACAACTATTTTTGGTAGTAGTGCATGAATAATTGTGGTCGTGATACTAAAGAATATCCTCGGCAGTAGTGCGGGGGTGATTCGATGATGTGGAATATTTATTAAAACCGAGTCTCAAATTTATAACAAAGGATGAAAAACCTTTTAAATCATAAAAGATAGTAGATTTTATTTTCTACTTGACTCTTTTAATGGATTGCTTGTTCTACCGCAGCTAAACTTGATGTTTATTATATTTTATCGCTTAACATCGTTGAAGGCTATTGATAATTTATTCTGCATTATCTTAGTCATAATATTTCTTCTTGGGCTAGTTGAGCTCACCCTTTTCTTTCACCGTTTCTTCGTGAAATGAGAACATAGCCGACGAGTCGGGAACGGAGTAATGGTCCGCAGGATAGCATTAGTAGTCCTCACTATTCCGTGAAATAGTGTGATAATAATTGTAATGAGGACTCCTTTTGAGTTTGTATAATATCTAGTAGACAATATTTGTATTCAAACTCACGGTTTATGTCGTATTGTATACCTACGCTTATATTAGTAAGTTGTATTTAAATTACATACCATGTATCCGACTACCCAAGATGGGTGATGTATACCTAATTTTGGGGACGCCACGGTTGGTATCGTAGCTTAGGATATGATCCCCGCTAAGATGTGAGAATAGTACTAGAGGGAGAGAGCGGGGAATACCTTCGCTAGTATGACCTACCTAAGTTTATGTGCTATTTTATTGGTTGGTCAAGATATGGATAATTTGTTACATGTCAATTAACCTTTTGTTTTGTGGCGATGTCTGAAAATGACATCCGAGAATGTTGAGAATAGCAATGGAGCGCTTGAAGCGATCGTTGATTCACCACATATCAATAATCGTGATAATGTGCATCGAAGGCGACAATCCTCACGCAAACAACAACACCGACCAAATGATGAATGATCAAATGTTCGTGAGGCTTTATGCAATTTATGCAACAAAGAAAGCAGAGCGACTCTCTCCAAAACGTAGGTGGAAACACGGAATACTCTCGGCGGTCACCGCTAAACAATTCAAGGAGCTGGGACCACCGGAGTTTAAGGGAGAGCCAAAACCACTTCAAGCGGAAGCATGGATAAAACAGATTACCAAGATATTTGATGTCTTGGGATGCTCCGAAAGTGAAAGGTTTCCTTTCACGCTTTTATGTTCTTGGCGAGAGGCGGATTCTCGGTGGGAATCGGTAAAACGTACTCAACTTCTTTGTCTTCAAGATATCTTGGGAGAAGTTCCAGGAGTCGCTTCAACGACAAATACTTTCCGAAAGTACTACGCCATACGGTGAAGGAGGTGGAGTTTATCAAGTTGGAACAAAACAATATGACCGTGTCGTAATACGAGGCAAAATTTATGAGTTATCACGGTTTCGTCCCACTTGGTGGATAATGAAGAGAGAATGGCGCGAATGTTTTTAAGAGGTTTGAAGCGGGAGATACGCCAACATCTTATTTCTCATAAACCGTGTTTGTATTCGGATGTTGTAAATAGGACTCGATTAGTGGAGCGCGATAATGAGTCAACGCAACTAAAAGAGCGGTAAAATTAAAAAATTATAATACCAATGGTAGTAGTCATCGAAGCGGTGACAACAAGCGTGGAGGAATCAACAGGCGGATATGGTAACCACTTCGGTGGTAATCGTAATAAAACAATAAGAATGGACATTTCAAGAAAAGGAGATTCAACAATGATGGAAAGACGTCAAGACCAAAGACCACAGTTGTTAAGGAAGGAGAAAGACCACCTATCATATGCTTCAAATGCGGAGAGAGGACACATCGATCCAAACTGCTACGCCATGTCGTCCAAAGCATGTTATAATTGTGGAAGAGAAGGTCACTTAGCTCGATTTTGTCGCTTTATCGAAGACAAATTCAGCTAGGATGGAGGCACCAAAGGTCATCCCCGAAAAAGTCAAAACCCAGAAGTCAAGGAGAGCGTTTGTTGTGACCTCCCAAAGAGCAAGGATTCCGAATGAGGTCATCACGGGTAAGCTTATCATAAACTCTAATGAAGTCTATACTTTATTTGATACCGGTTTACTACTATTCTTTTATTTCTCCTACTTGCGCCATCGATTAAATTTGACTCGGAGAAATTAGACTTTGACTTATCTGTGGAAACTCCGTTGGGAGAAACCTTCATTACATCCATCGCTTATAAGTCTTGTTTGGTTCAAATCAGTACTTCTCACATTACACTGTCGATCTTATTTCATTAAAAATACTTGCATTTGACGTGATTCTGGGATTGATTGGTTAACTACTTATCATGCAAAAATTGATTGTTTTCGTAAGGTTGTTAGCTTTCATATTCCTAATCAACCTATTATGCTAATTCAAACGACCAAACCATTAAAATCAATCACGGTCATCTCAAGCCATAAAGCTATTCGCTTATTGAAAACGGATGTCAAGCTTTCTTAGCTCATATCACAGATTTAAACAAAAATACGCCGCTTTTGAACGATATTTCTATTGTTAATAAATTTCCGACGTATTCCCGAAGAACTTCTTAGCCTACCCCAGGCGTGAAATTGAATTTTGTATCGACCTTGAACCCAGAGACAAAACCTATTTCCAAAGCCCCATATCAAATGGCTCTATCAACTTCGTGAGTTAAAGACCCAACCGCAGGAATTGTTAGACATCGGCTTTATTCGTCCCAAGTACTTCTCCTTGGGGTGCTCCTGCTTACTATTCGTGAAGAAGAAAGATGGGAGTATGCGACTTTGTATTGATTATCGGGAGTTGAATCATGTCACCATCAAAATAGGTATCCATTGCCACGTATTGATGACCTGTTTGACCAATTGCAAGGAGCCAAATTCTTTTCAAAGATTGATCTTCATTTGGATATCACCAATTGAAGATTAGAACCACTGACATTCCAAAGACGGCTTTAACTCCTAGAGACGGGCATCATGAATTCCTAGTCATGTCCTTTGGATTGACTAATGCTCCTCGCCGCTTTCATGGATATGATGAACCGAGTATTCAAAGAATATTTAGATCACTTTGTGGTCGCCTTTATTGATGACATCCTTATTTATTCCAAAAGCCATGAAGATCATGAAAGAACACTTGAGGTGACACTTCAAAAGCTTCGTGAATATAAGCTTTATGCCAAGTCAAGAAATGTGAGTTCGGCTTGAAGAAGTAGCATTCCTTGGGCACGTTGTATCAAGTCATGGAATATCTGTTGACCCAAAGAAATTGAAGCTATTCAAAGTCGGGAACAACCTAAATCGATGGATCAAGTACGTAGCTTTCTCGGTTTAATTTGGTTATTATCGGAGATTCGTGGAAGGATTTTCTCGAATCGCTACTCCATCGACTCAGATTGACTCGGAAAAGATACAAAGTTCGGTTAGAAGCGAAGAATGTGAGAGGAGTTTTCAAGAACTCAAGAGGAGACTTATTTCAAAGACTGCTCGACAATACCATCCGCTCTTGAGGATTTGTCATCTACAATGATGCTTCTAGAAAAAGGGTTGGGATGTGTTCTCATGCAACATGGAAAAGTTATAGCCTTTGCGCTCGCGACAACTCAAAGAATATGAGAGGAATTATCCTACTCATGATCTAGAGTTAGCAAATATTGTCTTCAGCACTTAAAATTTGGAGGCATTACTTGTATGGGGAGAAAATGGAGATCTTTACGGATCATAAAAGCCTCAAATATTTCTTCACTCAAAAGGAACTCAACATGCGACAACGACGTTGGCTTGAACTGCTGAAAGATTATGATCATAACATCCATGGAAAAAGTTAAACGTGGTAGGCGACGCATTGAGTAGAAAGATCGTATGCAAAAGACGAGTGCGTTATTACAACACAAAGGCCCATTTTGTGTGACTTGCAAAGGATGGAGATAGAGTTAAAGACTCTAGGGACGCACGTGATGATATCGAGTATACGAGTAGAACCGACTTTAATCGATAAAGTTAAAGTCGCACTCTGCACTGGAGCCGATGCGCGTGAGGAAGAAAGTTCAAGAAGGTGCTTATCTTAAAGCAAGAGAATCGATGAAGAATGAATACTTGAGTCAACTCCGGACTTTGTGTTCCTAACGACCGATTTAAAGTATAATATCATGATGGAGCGCACAACACACCATTTGCAATCCATCTCAGGAGTACCAAAATGTATCATGATATTCGCTATACATTTTGGTGGAGCAATATGAAGAGAGAGAGAAATACCTGTTTATCTCAAGGTGTCTAACTTATCAACGAGTTAAAGCGGAGCACCAAGTACCAAAAGGTCCATTGCAACCACTTGAAATTCCAGAATGGAAGTGGGAGCACATTACCATGGATTTCATTCTGGGTCTTCCTAAGGTTTCTCAAGGCATTGATGCGATTTGGGTCATTGTTGATAGATTGACCAAGTCCGCTCATTTCTTACCGATACGAGAAACTTATACACTTGAACGCCTTGCTCAGATGTACATAAACGAGATTATAAGATCGCATGGTATCTTGGTATCCATAGTTTCCGATCGAGACCCAAGATTCACTTCACGATTTTGGGTTAGTTTGCAAAAAGCTATGGGCACAGACTTTCGATTTAGCTTCGGATATCATCCTCGATTCGGACGGACAAATGGAGAGGACTATTCATACTCTTGAAGATCTATTAAGACTCAATGTCCTTGATTTCAAGGGGAGTTGGGACAAGTTCTTACCATTGGGAGGAGTTTTCCTGACAACAATTTATCAAGCAAGTATTGGCATGGCTCCATTCAAGCGTTGTATGGAAGAAAGTGTCGTTTCTCTAGATCTTTGGGATGAGGTGGGTGAAGCAACGTTGTTGGGGACCGGAGTTGGTACGTGTATGACTACTTTTAAAGATTCAAACGATCCGACAACGTATAAAAACCTCACAAAATCGATCGAAAAAGAGTTATCTTGATCTTCATCGAAAGGACGTGGAATTCGATATAGGAGATCATGTGTTGTTAAGAGTCGCTCCATGGAAAGGAGTTACAAGATTTGGAAAGAGAGGAAAACTTAATCCTCGATTCATCGGTCCATTTTAATCCTCGATCGAGTAGGAATCTGCGGCTATAGACTCGCTTTCTACCGCCAAATATGTCTCGTGTTCATAACGCTTTTAACATATCCATGTTACGTAAATATGTGAAAGACCCGAACCATATTATTGAGTTAGAACCCGGATGAAATAGCGGAAGATTTGACGTATGAAGAGGTTCCTATTCAAATTTTGATAAGAAGGAACATATTCTACGCTCCAAGGTTATACCTCAAGTCAAAGTTTTGTGGAGGAACCACGATGTTGAGAAATGACTTGGGAGTTAGAATCAAATGAAATCAAGGTATCCTTACCTCTTCGACATACCGTATACGTACCCTAATTTCGAGGGCTTAAATTTCATAAGAAGGGAGGTTGTAAGACCCCAACTATTATAAATAAAGATGAATTTTCTATAAATATTATTTTTGAATATTATGGAATAAATTTGATATAATGTTATAGTTGTGGGTAATATTTATAAATTTTGCAAAGTATGCAAGTTGTTATAAAATATTCGTTTGGTGGGGAATATTCTTTTTGTTAGGAATATTTCGCATAACTACTCAATCATTGGTGGACCCCACAATGTAATTATTATTGGATTGAAAGAAAACGACAAAAATATTTTATAAAAATAACTACGGAGGTGTTACCGTTAAAACCGCTGAACTACCCGGTGGTAAAAGAAATACGAGAATACGCGTGGGTTGCATAAGAGCACACTCAGATTGATTATTGATGCTTACGTGAGAAGTCACTCAATTATGCTCAATTATTATTCATGATAATTCTTTGCATCATATCTCTTATATTATCGATTCAATTATTGTCACAAAGATCATCCAGTATAATATGTTATATTATTAATTGAGACGACAAGTTATAAATGATTAATAATTGTTGAAAGATTAAAATGTGTTGATTAAAAATAAAATGATTTGTGGTAATATTTATTCAATCCTTAATGTATATAAAGAGTCATTATGAGGACGTTTGTGGTAAATTTGATTATTTTATGGGGGCCCATATGTCATCATCTAAGAGTCTCTTCATCAATAAGTAATTACCTTTGTGAATAGTAATTACCTTCACAATAAGTATTTACCTTCGCCAATAGTAATTACCTTCGTCAATAGTAATTACCCTTGTGAATAGTAATTACCTTCAAATCGATAGTAATTACCTTTACCGCACGTCCAAACCACTTACCGTTTCACATTACAAGCGCCAAACCACTTGTCGTTTCACATTACAAAGGCCGAACCACTTGTCGTTTCACATTACAGCGTCCGAACCACTTGTCGTTTCACATTACAAAGCGTCGAACCACTTTTCTTTTCACATCACCAAATCGCGAGCCACTTGCCTTTTCACATGGTAGGTCTTAAGCTAGAAATCTTCTATAAATAGAGGCCTAGTACTTCATTATTTTCACGAATTCATTCAAGCTTTAGAGAGAAAGTATAGAGAGAATAAGAGAGAAAGAAGAAGAGTATTTTGTTACTACACTCTCGCAAAGATTCAATCTCCTACCAAAGGTAAGGGGTGTTATTCTTTCTTATTCATGAAGAGAACTGTTGTTATTCCATTGCTTATTATTCATTGGAATAACTCAGATACGCTGGTTTACCTATACTTGGTGACATTCTTCTATTATTCTCGTTATAACATCACGTGTATGTGTTTTACACCTTACGGTTCCGTCTTTATTATTATTACTCATTGGAACATCCTCGTGCTGTGTGTTTTACACCTGACCGGTTCCGCTTTATTATTATTATTCATTGGAACATCCTCGTCGTGTGTTTTACACCTGACCGGTTCCGCTTTTTATTATTATTCGGAACATCCATGCTCATGCGTTTTTACGCCGGACGGGTTCCGTTATTTATTATTCTGTTGGAATAACTCACTTTGTGCGGCCTATCGCATTTACGGTGATTTCTTTTGTTATTCCATTCTTTATTATACCCAATAAGTTAAAACTTTGACTTCTATACTCCATGAAATTAGTGGAATATCCTTGATATTTGCGTTTCATCCAAAGATCTTTTCATGGAAATATTCTTCCGAGTATTCTTGAATTTTACTCTACAAAGCGATGTCATGTTGACAGTTTGGATGTTATTGGTTCTGGATAAATTAATTCTTGAACTTGTTTTATTGAATTCTTATATCATTGTCATCATCCTCATATTTATATTTTTTGAAAGTCATCTGTGGTCTGTAGTGCATAGATGGACTTGGTATGATTATGACCAGAGACTATTCGGTGTAATCATGACCGTAATATTACAAATGATGTGATAAAAATCCTCAATGGCCGTAGTGCATTGATGGACAGTTGTTGACATGATCATGACCATTAAAGAATACACAACTATTCTTGGCCGTAGTGCATGAATAATTGTGGTCGTGATACTAAAGAATATCCTCGGCCGTAATGCAGGGGGTGATTCGATGATGTGGAATATTTATTAAAGTCGAGTCTCAAATATATAATGTTGATGAAAAATCTTTTAAATCATAAAAGATAGTAGATTTTATTTTCTACTTGACTCTTTTAATGGATCGCTTGTTCACCGCAGCTTAAACTTGATGTTTATTATATTTTATCGCTTTAACATTGTTGAAGGCTATTGATAATTTATTCTCGCATTATCTTAGTCATAATATTTCTTCTTGGGCTAGTTGAGCTCACCCTTTTCTTTCACCGTTCTCTTGAAATGAGAACATAGGCTGGACGAGTCTGGGAACAGAGTAATGGTCCGGAGGATAGCATTAGTAGTCCTCACTATTCTCAATGAAATAGTGTGATAATAATTGTAATGAGGACTCCTTTTGAGTTTGTATAATATCTAGTAGACAATATTTGTATTCAAACTCACGCTTTATGTCGATTATTGTACACACGGCGCTTATATTAGTAAGTTGTATTTAAATTACGTACTATGATCCGACTACCCAAGATGGCGTGATGTATACCTAATTTTGGGGACGTCACAATAAAATAATATTATTATCTTTTCTTTTTCTCTATGCATCCTCCACCAACCAAGCCAGCCATCAAGCATGCCAAATCTGAAATTTTTGGCGTTTCACATGTTTAAAAAACAAAAGTGGGTGCCACCCATAAATTTAATAAAAATATTTTAATTTTCGAAACTTCAATAATTCATAGAAAATAGTTCGTATATCAGAAAAATACGAATTTTATGTCCATTCCGTATGAAATTGAATTCTCTACAACTTTGTAGCTTTGATTTTTTCCAAATTCCAAATAGAAAATTTCCGAAATTCACAAACGGACGATTTTTAACACCGTTTCAACACCTTTTAAAATTCATAACAAATCATGCATTAATTTTCAACGGTTCAAAATTTGTGGACATATAATCAACTAATATATGTATAACATATCCAAAAATCACAACGATCCAACGGTCGGATTAAAATTACAACTCACGCAATAAAGCTTTAAGAACACCAATCTGAGTTTTAAATACCTCCAATCCGACAAAATACTGATAAAATACCTCAACATTAATTCCTTCATTTATAACCACATAAATAAATCCATCATATATATCCACATCAAATAAATATTTCCTTATCATATAAATTAATAATTAATTATTCACAAATAATATTACGTAATCACAATTATAACAACCAGGCGGGTTCCGGAAAGAGGGGCTTTCAATAAGGATTTCTCCTTACTACTAAGCATTGATTAGGTGACCAAATCTCTCCTCGACGAACTTTCTAGGCATTGCTAATAATGCTATCTAATAATATTATTCAAATAATATGAATTATTGATCCGATAATGAGAAATATCAGGCGATGATAATTATTGCAACAACAATAATATAAACTATCAACGATCAATTATTGAATCAATAAAATAAAATATTGAGCGAGAACTCATCGTAATAATTATTGAGTAAGTGCCTTCTTACGTAAGTAAGAATCAATAATTTAAAAATACTGCAATATCGTGTGTTCTACCGCGCAATCACGCGTATTCATCGTATTTTAACCACCGTGTATTCCAACAAATGTTACTTGATGTAAATAACTACGCCGTTATTTATAAAAACTCAAACTTGTCGTTTTTTTTCATCCCGATGCTTATTTTTTTTGGGCCCACAAATGGTCAAGGTCAATATCATACGAATATTTCCACAACAAGAATATTCCACACTAAACTAATATTCCTAAACAAAAATGAATATTTTATAACCACTTGCGTATTTTAAAAAATTTCATATATCACCCTTAACTTTAATTTTTTATCAATTTAACCATTTACTGAATAACAATTATAAGAAAAATTAAATATTTTTATTTCATAAAATTCGGGGTCTTACGGTGTATCTCAAACTTTAGAATGAATTATGAAATTTAAATTACTTGGAATATCATTAGCCCTTGTAATCGTACGGCATGGGTGGAATCCGTGTTTGAAGCATCAATGTTGTATGAGATAATCTCAAAGCCCATTATCTCAAAAACTACTAAATCTCTGTTTGCTAATCAAATAGTAGTACCAAAGAGATGATAGCATAAGGGGTTTATTTATCTTTTTCTCAAAGTAAACAATCATTTGATTGATTAAAAAGTCAAGCCAGCGGATACATTTTTAGTAGAATTATAAATTAATATGATATTCTTAATTTATTGTTAATTTTTTATTTCTAACTTCACATTAGCATCATCAAATCTTCAACTAAATATACCGGTACTATAACTCTTGTTAGCTTTAAAATGTATAAATTAATATCCAAAATAAAAATTCACATAAAAAAATACAATATCTTTAAAATAAATAGAACTATAATTTATTAAATCTAGCACTTGATACAGGACACGAGCTAGTGTTTCTCGAAAATTAATTGAAACTGGAAATTAATAGTAATGAATTAGTAAGTAGACAAACGAGGATTAGGAAGCCAATTATATTGGGATTCAGTTGGTTGTCAAAGATATGAAAATCAAAGAGTTGTACTCAAACTCAATCACTACTTATTTATGTATTTTCCTCAGTCTCAAACTCAATGATCCCATTAGGTTTGCTTTATACTACTATATACTCCATTTCAATCTCTCTCCTCCCTGCAGACCCCAGACCCAGTAACGATTAATTAATATATCGATCATCATGATTTTTGGTGAATCATCATCGTCTATTGGGCAGCAGCTCTCCAAGCCCACCTCATTCTTTGGCGTAAAATTGTGGATTGCAGTCCTCATATGCATTGCATTACTCATTGTTTTTCTTCTTTCCATGTTCTTAATCTTTTGCCTTTCCCGCCGCCGCAGCCACAATCCCACTACTAAATCTCAGTTTGGTTATACGTCAAACCCCATTATCTCAAAAACTACTTCTTCTTCAATGGACAGAAGGCTTCTATCCCGTAACGGGTGGGATAATATTGAATTGAGCATTGACTCACCGGAGCAACAGGTGGTGTACCCGCCCCCGTACTCCTCAACGAAGATGAGAAACCATGCCACTGATTTTGAGACAAAGCCTTTGGACTTGGGCAGAAGCATACAATACAATCTGAGGGAAATTGAAACCGCCACCAATGGATTTGCCGATGAAAATGTGATTGGGAGCGGAGATTATGGGGTTGTTTATCGAGGCTTGTTATATGATCATACACGAGTTGCAGTCAAGAAGTTGATATGTAACAGGTATGTATATATATATATATATATATATATATATATATATATACTTACTTTAATTTTTGATTTTTTTTTTCAAGTCAATTTGAGAATTTGAAATTGATGTAATATATACAATTGTTGTACGTAGTCTATCTAGAAAGTTATGAGAAAATATGTTTGCCAATTTATTTAATTAGTTGGACATCTACTGATCACATGTGGCATGCATGCATAAGAATATTCCAACTAGACAATATATAACCTTTACTTTTAATCTAATTATTAATTAGACTCATTGATGATTTTGTCATTATTTATATATGTTATTTACTACTACGTACAGTGGTAGATTGAAGGACTTCATGGCAGAAGTGGAGGCAATGTGGTGTGTGAGACACAAGAATCTGGTGAAGTTGCTTGGATACTGCATTGAAGGAACCAACAGGCACCAACATTAATTCATATATAATAATCTAGCTATCTAGCTAGCGACGTAATTTAATTTTGTTTAGATCTTCAATCTTTAATTTTTTTGTTTTTGTTTTCAATGACTTGACTTGACTAGAATAGAATGGTGGTGTATGAATACGTGGACAATGGCAATCTTCAGCACTGGATTCATGGATCCATAGGGAAAGTTAGACCTCTTACATGGAATATGCGAATCAACATTATCTTAGGAATTGTTAAATGGTGTGACCCGGCCGGCCCATTTTTATTTTTATTTTTATTTTTAAAAAGAAGATAATTATAATTATTATTATGCTCTATATATATATATATATATTGATAAGAATTACTAATTACACATGAATGCAGTATGGTGTACCTTCACGAGGATAGTGAGCCCCCAATAGTTCACCAACACATAAAATCAAGCAACATACTGCTTGATCACCAATGGAACCCTAAAGTATCCGATTTTGGTATTACCAAGCTTTTAGGACCCGAATGGAGTCTTTCCTTATCTCCGGCCATGGGAATGTCCGGGTAATTAGCATTATTCTTTTACTTTCATTAATTAATTAATGCCTAAAGTATTCGATTTTTCTTTTTTAAATAATAATAAAATAATTTATTTTTCAGATACATGGCACCAGAATATGCTGGTACATCAGATGAGAAGAGTGATGTTTATAGTGTTGGAGTACTTATCATGGAGATTATATCCGGAAAACTACCTGTGGAGAGCAATGAAAATGAAATAGAGGTTGTTAGTTTTGAATTATTTGGATGATTTCTACCGATCGAAGTACCTACCTACCACTTACGAGATTTATTTTTATATATTTTAAAACTAATTTCTGAAATTCTAAAAAAATTGTTTTGATTTCGTTCAAGTTTCTCTAGTAACAAACACTAGTAGTATTTTTTTAATAATTGTATTTGTTTATACTATAGCATTAAAGTAGGTTTGTACATATTTTGAATCATAAATTGACCTAAAAAATAAATTCAAAATATATGAAAATAGGGAGTAGTAAATGTTATTATTAATTTTGAAATATAACTTTATTTGGGTGGATTTGGTTCTGCAGGCATATTTGGTTGACTGGATAAACTCCATGGTTATAGCACAAAGCTTTGAGCAAATAGTGGATTCTAAAATGCCTGAAATTCCTTGTAGGAAAGAACTAAAAAGAATTATTTTGATTGCTCTTCGGTGTGTTGACCCGGATGTTGAAAATAGGCCCAAAATGGGAGACATCATGCTTATGCTTCGGCATCGTGACTTGCTTCTTAATGATGTAAGAACTACCAACCTAGGGGTGTTTGATTAGTAACGAATGACTGATCGATTTAGTCATTTAGTGTGTTTATTTCGGAAAAAAATTATTTGAATGTCTGAATCGATCAGTCAATCAGACGATTTGGGCTGAATGACTATGTCCTATTTTTTTAGTTGAATGGGCTGAATGATTTTTTTGCAATATTAACTATTATATTATATTAAATAAATTTACATAAAATAATAAAAATATGTTATTTAGATATTTCAGTCAAGTCAATTATCAAACAACTTTTTTCATTCAGATTTAGCACATTCAAATTCAAATTTATTCAATTTTTATCAAACACCCTTTGGTATCATTTTCTCCGCCTATCTAAAAGAGTTTCTACTCCATACCTTCTAACTTTTTTATTCATTTAACTTTTTAAAAGTAATAAATTTTGTAATTACTATATAATTTTTGAAATTCAAATAAAAAATAAAAAATTGATCCCATCTTTTGAGAAAAAGAAGTAATCCATCTTCCAAAATTAGAGATACAACTTAATTTTTAAGGTCAAACGACGACATATTAAACTTTAAATGTATGTGAATTTATTTAATTTTAATTGATATAATTATTATATTTGTATAGTATTATAACAAAAATTATTAATATCAAAATTTATTTTATTCAAAACTTTTATAATTATTTTTTTAATATGCGATAGCTTAAATTTAAAAATCAAATTATATATCTTATTTTGGAGCGGAGGAAGTAGTATTAGATTACATAATTTTGAGTTTGACTGTTTAATTTTTGAAATATAGGAACGTGTGCTTAAAAGAGAGACTGACTTCCCCATGACCGCCATGAGGCCCATGACGTTACCTACGGATTTCTCAGTCATTTTTTAGCGAACTTGTACGGGCTGAAATATCACAATACTTTCATTTCAAGAGTTGGGCGGCCCCGAACACTATCAACTAGGCTACTTGATTGGCCCGTCAATTGGTCAATCACTCAATATTGATGCTTATTTAGCCTTCTCCAATCTGGTTTATTGGATCAAAGTTCTTTGTTCTTTTTTATCTATGACATTAATTTCTAAGTTTCTTAGTAGTATCAATCGATGTATGTATGTATGTATGTATATTCATTTTATAGTGTTTCTTAGGAATTTTCTTAATTATTTAGTAGTTACTGTATCTGATTTACAGTAGAATTTTTATAAATTAATATTGTTAAAACTGAAATTTTTATTTATTTTGAGAATTATTATTTAATCGATAAATTAACAATTTATTAATTTAAAGAGTTTTTTCCTATTCGGTGAACATAAATTTAATTACATTAAAATTATTGCATTTTATTAATGTTTATATCATACTTTTTTTGATGCAATGTATCATACTTATTAAATTAATGTAATAATAGAATTCATTGTAAGTGATATTAATTATTTTTAATAATTCAATAATGTTCATTGTATCCACTTTTCAAATTACATTCACATTTTATTTCAAAAAAAAAATTATATTCACATTAAGTTTAATTAATTTGTATATATAAGTTCATTGTACTAGAATTTAAGGATGAAATTCAATTAGATTTTAATTTTAAGATAAAATAAATGAGAATAGAATCATATTTTACAAGATTACCCTAGATATATTTGTAATTTAAAAAATTATTAATTTATGATTTTGATGGGACCATATATTTATATAAGGGTCTTTTAAAAATTATTATTTTATCGAAATTATTAATTTATCCCATTAAATTTTAAGTCAAATTTTGAAAAAATATTATTTTAGAGAGATTATTAATTTATCGAGTATTGATTTATAGAGGTTCTACTGTAATTGATTTGACTATAATATTATTCGGGAACAATATTTTAGTTGATTGGTTTATTTTTTAAAGCTTTTTTCGTTGTTGACAAAACCTTGTACTAAGAATATGGAATAATTTTCATTGATAATTGAATTGAATTACAAAATTACTAGAGTCGAGGTGATAACTTATTCCGTCCCAAATTAAAATTCGAAACACAAGAACATATATATTTCTAAAAAATAAAAAAAATAAACAGACCTGAGTAGTTTTTTAACACGAGCAACGAAAAAGAAACGGTCTTGATATCTCTGTACTCAAATTTGAATAGATTTGACTTTATCCATCAATGTCAATCAAACCTCCTCGATCATGGATAAAAGCTCCGTAGAATGAGAAAATCTCGAACCAGGAGAAGAAAAGGATACATAAATTGGAAAAAAAATTATTCAAACTAGGAGAAATAAAACTCCATAGAAGAAGAAAATAAGAACGAAGAAACGTAAGAAAAAACTTTGGGAAGGGTCTCTTTAGTGTAGCTGAGATACCCTCCCATATCTAGAAAAAGTGGAGACGAGGATTTTTGTTAGGAGAAAAGAGGCTAGGGAATTATGTTATGAGACATTCGGGTTTCTAAATTATTTTTGAAAGCTTTAGTTTGGTTGTTTGGAAGAAATTATGTTGACAGGTTATTTGGGTCTTCATTTACTTATTATTTGAATTTGCTGCATCCAATAAATTTGTTTATTATAGTGTTTAATACTACTATTTTACACTGGATTAACGATTTCTCTGAAGTTTATGTGATTTAAATAAAATTTGTAAAAATTAATTTATATGGATATCGAAACCAATAAATGAAGACAGAGTTTTGTTGTTAGGCAGATACAGTAAGTAAAATACTATTCCAAATGTTAACTGAATAATTAAATTACGGAATTTTTGGTTAAAATTTTGTACAACTTATTCTGAACTTGAGAAGGTCTCTCCTATGGATTGGCACCCTTTTAGTGATGGGCGTGAGGCAAATTATCCGCGCGCGCAGCCACGTAGATGGTCAGGATGCCAAAAATGGGCCAATCCTTCTTGGAGAACAGAGACACACACAGATACAACATCTATTTTATCTGATTCTGATTCGTTGTTTCCTCATCCGTAATCCTGCCTTAGACATGTGTTATCTCAGCCGCTCTTCCTCATTTATCCCTCCTTTTTATCGAATATGCCAGTATTCTAAATTTTTAAGAAGAATAACGGGGAGTAATAATTGGAGCAAGTCAAATCCGGACCAGACCCGGTTTATCCATTGAGACCCTAATCGCCCTGTGGGGGTAGCCGTCTATCTTATCTTATTAGTAGTATTATAGACTTATAGTAGTAACAGAAAAAGTGGGAGGGCGGAGTAGTATTGTTTAAAAGTGGGGTGTTGAATATTGGGAACAGGAGCACCAAGTTGAGGAGTTAATGTTCAAAATCCAAAGTCAGCAAATTTGGATGGACGTTGGTAAAATCAATTGTTACAGTGAAGCTGGCTGCCTGGCTGGCTGGTTATCTGGGCATTGTAATGTGTTGTAGGTGGAAAATAGTCCACAAACACAACATGTGGTCTACCTCAATTTAAACCCCTCCCTCAAAATCACATGCCAACCGTCCTCCTCAGATTCCGCCCTTTTTCTAATTTGACTCTCCGCTTACCAAAAAGTCTTTTGCACTACTAGTAGTACTTCTGTTGTCCATGGCTGCCAGAATTGCAGTTGCCTCCGGCTCATGGTCTTTCCGTTTTGGCAGACGCCCATTTCTGGGTCCAAAATCCATCTCCGGTGTCGCACCTATTTTGCTATTTCCCCCCTCAATTCGCAAAGATTCACTTATTAGAATGCCAAGGAAAACCAGTAACTCGACCTTGTGTTTCGTTGTGGAGGGTGATCAAATATCGGAACTGAGCTCGGTGGAAGAGGAAGAGAGATCAGAAGGAATCGAGAAACAGGTATCCGGTGGTGGTCGTGCGGAGGGGAGAATGGCGAGAAAAAAATCGGAAAGGTTCACTTACCTGGTTGCGGCTGTCATGTCTAGTTTTGGTATTACGTCCATGGCCGTCTTGGCTGTTTACTATAGGTTCTCTTGGCAAATGGAGGTAATAATAATAATAATAATTTCATACTTATTTTTGTTATTATGAAATACTACTTTATTGGGTAATGTTGGTGGTTTTGTGTTGCTTATATATAGGGAGGAGAAATTCCCTATTCGGAGATGTTTGGTACATTTGCACTCTCTGTGGGAGCCACTGTAAGTGCCATAATTCTCTGCATCGAAAAGATGATGTAAATGGTACTCTACATACATTTGCACTCTCTGAGAATGTGTTTGTTTTTTTCAGGTGGGAATGGAGTTTTGGGCGAGATGGGCGCACAAAGCGTTGTGGCACGCTTCCTTGTGGCACATGCACGAGGTATTCCTTGTACTCCGGCCTAACTAGTTACACATATAAATATAGTCACACCATATCAATCAATTTTCTAACTAGTTGTACTTCGTTGTTGTCAAATATAGTCACACCATAAACCTCGAGAAGGAGCGTTTGAGCTGAACGATGTATTTGCCATAATAAACGCGGTTCCAGCCATAGCTCTAATGGCCTATGGTTTCTTCCATAAAGGCCTCTTTCCTAGCCTCTGTTTTGGTGCCGTAAGTACTACTGCAACCCCTCTTTCGGTCTTTCCCCTCCCCTCTACTCTCCTTAAATCTTTATAGTAATTAATTTTCAGAATAGACCATTAAATGTGTTGACAAGTACTACTAGTATGAGATGCGATTAATGTTGTTGTAGTATTGATAATGACATTTATATATATATACATACATGTTGAAATTACTCTTTTTGTTCGACAAAATTAATCTTATTTCCAAATATTAAGGATGTTTACCTCTAAAATGATAAGATGTGTATGGTTGTTTGAATAATAATAGGGATTGGGAATCACTATATTTGGAATGGCCTACATGTTCGTACACGACGGTCTTGTTCATAAACGGTTCCCGGTGGGTCCCATTGCAAATGTTCCCTACTTGAGGCGAGTTGCAGCTGCTCACCAGGTATATATAGGAGTATATTATAAGGAGGAATGAATTTGACATGATATTAGTAATGTAAAGTAGTAGGAACGTACAGGTAATGATGATAGATTAATGAAAGAAATTATGTGTGTATAGCTGCATCACATGGAAAAGTTCGATGGAGTTCCATATGGGCTGTTTTTGGGTCCTAAGGTACGTACTTAATTGCTCCTCCCCTTCTCCTCCCCTCTCTTCTCTTCTCTTCATGTGATTGTTTTTAGTGTTTACGAAGAAGTTAAAAATTAAAGCAGTAAAGTAATATACTTATATTTACTCCCTCCATCGTCTAGCTATGGTTTTTGTGATTTTTCTTTTTTATATATGGAATGATATGGCGGGAGTATGAATATTACGTGGATTGTATTGCAGGAAGTTGAACAAGTTGGAGGGCAGGAAGCGTTGGACAAAGAGATTAAGCGGAGAATCAAGTCTTCTACTACAAGTAGTAGTAGTGGCAGTGGTGTTAGGTTGTAAATACTCCGCCCGTCATAAAGAAATATGAGTGTGTATATGTTGTCTTTTTTGAATCACGTGCTCAACCGTGTCCCCTTCGATGCTAAAATACAAATTTTGATAGACACAGAATTAACTTACTGAATGAAAAAAAAATAAACTAAGTTTCTACTTTGTAGTAACTTTTGGGAATTACTTCCATTATCACTTACTTCTAGTCCCTCTCTTGTTTGTTTTTTTTCTTTCTTTTTTTTATTTTATGTGCAACAAACTAAGGTATATTGCTCTTAAAATAATTACAGATATATGAAAGAATTTTCACCGCACCTACGTTAGAGTCAAAGCTCAGGGACTTTCCTCGAGTTGCGGGTAAGACGTAGAGTTGTCACTGATTATCGGTTGTGGATAAATCAAACTTAAATATTGAGCTCGAAAATTCTAGTCTACTCTTGTATTAGTATGTACATGTGTATATATATATATATATATGGTTCTATCACAACAACCGGTTGCTGTGGATCAATCTCTTTTCCTACGCATTAATTTTATTTTTTTTTTGACTCGGCGAAAATTTCATCAGTAAAAAAGGGTTCTTTCGCAACATCAACCAAATACGTGGATGGAACCCCTATATACATATGTATACATCAGTCATTGTTTATATATATATGTTTATCAGTCACTGTATATCTTAAATATTTACTAAAACCTTGTAATGTTCAAAGAAACTGATATTTTCACATGTTAAAAATGTTATTTTCATGTGAGTCTCTTTCACATGGTGGTGAGACCCACATTATTCATGTGCTCGAGATCATGTTAAAATATCAATTTTTTAAAATATAATAGTGATTTTTATATTTTAAATCAATTTAAGACATTTTTAGATTTATGATTAACGAGATTCTCTACTATTTAAACTGTCATAGCCACTTTAATTAGCAAATAATGGCAATTAAAAAGAGCATGCCATACACTTGAAATATGGGAAGCAAAGTAAAATATTGTAGTCTAGTATATGATATGAAAACCATAATTAACGTGGAGTAAAATATGTAATACATTTTATAGCATATTTATAACAGTACTGTATAAGTACGGATATTAAACAAATAAAAAGAAAAGAAAAGAGATGGCTGGTTAAGTATTATAACAATTTCGAATATATTATTGAGGCAAAGACCTAAATTTGGATTTAAAAAACAAATCAAAATGGTAATCTAATTTTCTTAGAATGAGATTATTATTATTATTATTATTATTATTATTATTGTGGGAGGAAGTTGAGATATACACATTTTTTTAAAAATAATTTTGAACACTCAAAACAAATACTATACATTAGTATAAAATTGTAGTGTATATCATTCATATCACATATGTTAAGGATATTAAATATTGCAATTATTTTGTGCCAAGTGTCTTCACTTGACTAAATTGGCGGCAGGCAGGCCTAACATGTCAATTCAGGTACAATATTTATACTGCTGGTAAACACTTTGTGCTTCGTGGTGCGGCCTGGTCTCCTCATCCAATGTTGGGTTTTATTATTATTATTATAGCAGCCTCCTCTTCCTCCTCATCATGGATTGGGCCTAAAATTTTCAATTAATCTAATTGGGTGGGTGCGTGGGGCACTCACACCTTATCACCTTGCTTACTTTATTTTATCTACGTAACCTAACCCCCTAGACTAAGACTCCCACTCCCACTCTAGCCCGGCCTGCAAACGGAGGAACATCCCACTAGTTTTATGTCGTAGGGCACGTACGTAATCGGGGTTTAATCCTTCCCTCTAATTACACAATTGCATTGCTAAGATTAACTTTTCAAAAATTAATAATAATTTTAAAATTTAGAATCGAGGGAGTACAATATTTATAGAGGCTCCATATTAAAAAAAAAAATCCTTAAGATGATTTAAATTTATGTCTCAATCTTACCGATTAAGAGACTATACAAAACAAACAAAATTTTAACAAATAACTTTAATCTCTTAACAAATCAAATCGAGGTAACTTCACATATTATTATTATTATTTTAATTTTTAGGAGAGGGGGAAGTTCTGTCTGGGACCCTTAAATCTTAAAGTTCGGTTTTCCTGCACACAGCTCATATTTGTTTGCAGCTGAGCAGAATGTGGTAACTGGTAAGGTTGGGCCTGCCCTTCTTGGTTAGGTATTTGTCATTGGTCCGTCCATATTTGGCAAAAATGAATTTCATTTCTAATTTACCTAAAAAGAAAAGAAAAATTTTACCCATGATTAATTTGGTTTGGCCCAATGACCGTACTGTAGGAGTACTACACTTTTGAGCCCAAAATTTTACCCTCATTTATTTTCAAGATTAAAAGTGATATTCTAGTTGTAGAAATATTGCAAGCCATTCACTCTAACAATAATTTGCACGCAAGCCCTCTCGCATTTGTGATGAATTCTTTTTTGGCCCTGGCAGGATGATGGAAGTGTACTAGATTTAGATGTCCAATCTGGACCATTCATTGAATGTCCCCGTTCAATCAGACAGCTAGAGTAGTGGGACCCAGTTCGTCAACCTGATTGTATACCTAATCTCCACGTGTCCTATAATCCCTGATATCGTAGACGGACTCTCACTCACCCAACGAAACGAAAAGTCAGACATTCTAGATTTGCTTTATCCGATGCCAGGTGTCAAGATCACCATCGCGGAATGACGGCACTACCCTTCCTTCTCCTGCCCATCCCCGTCACCTCTCATCGGCAATCTCATGTGATCGGCTATATATTGTCCTCCCTACTAAATAATATATCTTTTTTTTTTCTTCTTCTTCAGATCCAAACACCAGGGATATAGTTTGGGGCTTTTCTCTCTTCCAAAAATCTAAAAGGTACGAATTTGTTTTATCTTTATAGCATTCCTAATACAATTATTACTTAACTACCATTTTATTTGCGTGGATTTGTTTAATGGATGTTTTGATCTGGTGGTGCTAGTATGTGTATTCTGTTTGTGATTGTATTATTAGAATATGATGTTTTTATATCTGGGTTTAGTGGATCGCATGTTGTAATCTGTGATTAGGTGGGACTCGAATTGAATTAGGAGTCGCGATATAGTAGATGTGGGTTATCTCAGGATCGAGAGTCGAAACCAATTGCTCTGATGTTATTGATTTTAATCGAATCATTAGATTACTTTGTTGTTTGAATTGAAACAATTTCTATTAAACTCTAGATTTAATTAGATCAAAATTATTGACTTGGTATCATTTACTAAATTATTGGTTCTGGCCTGATCCGTTTATATGATGGTTTCAAAACCTCAAAGTTTTAATAATTTGCTGCTGTACAAGAGAGAGAGAGAGGAGTGTTTTCTTGTGTTGTGTATTGTAAACGGAATCGAGAATTAAGAAGAAATATAATCTTCGTTAAAAATTTCGGATGGCATTGTTTTGGGTTTCATTGCTTATTCAGTTTCATTTGGAGGGGTTGTTAATGGAGTAGGAGTAAGCTTGTTATTGGATATAATTGCTTAGTTGTGTTTTTAATCTGATAAACAGTTAGGTCTCCCTTGATAATTTTCAAATACATTAGGGGATGATATCAAGGGGATGACTTGCGTGTTTTCATTATTTGTTATGTTGTTGACAGTATTTTTGCAGTGTTTATGAAATTGTTTTCCCTGCCTCCTCTTGTTCATTTTCCCCCCAGGAACTTATTGTCTGCTATATTACAACAACACTTACAATTGGATTTCTTGATTTTCACTGCAGGAGGGAAGGCCATGTATGTTTTTGAGCTGAACTGGCATTTTCACCAACAATCAAGTTATTAATTCCATTAGTGTACAGGATATGGGTAAATGCGAGGGCTGTGGAAAATTGGGAAGAATGATGCCAATGGACATGGTTGTTAATGCTTATCAATTTTCTCTTCTGCTATCACCTGTTGTTTCTGTTTGGGATTGTATTGTCCGCAAGATGAGGTATTCCTTCAGACCTGAGTGGGTGTAGTATCCAGATTCTGTTGCTATTAGTTCCTGAGTTTAAGCTAGTAATAGTTTATTAGTGTTAAATATCAAATTCAAAGGAATAAGTAAAAGGAAAAGAGAGATAATTACAAAGAGATAGTTATAGTGATAATGTATACATCTTAGAGAATTGCTCTTGAAGAAAAGAAAGTCTTAAAAGTAAGAAGTTAGCAGACAGGCCTGAGTTTTAGGGAGCTTAGAGAGAAAGGACATACGATGGAATGTGCTAAAGTGTCATCTGGTATTAGAAAAGTCAAGAAGAAGCAAGCAAAGGATGAGTTGGACCGCATCAAACAGGCTGAGAAGAAAAAGAGGCGCTTGGAGAAAGCCCTGGCTACTTCTGCAGCAATCCGATCCGAGTTAGAAAAGAAGAAGCAGAAAAAGAAGGAAGAACAACAAAGGCTTGATGAGGAGGGTGCTGCAATTGCTGAAGCAGTTGCTCTGCATGTCCTACTTGGCGAAGACTCGGACGACTCATGTAAAATCATGCTCGAGAAGGATGAGTGGTTTGAACCTTGGGATTGTGATAACAAGTTTGACCTCTTTATGACAGGAAAGAAAGCAGTTCTGCCTCGTCAAGATCTCTCAATGTGTTCACTTGAAGGAATTGGGAGGGTTTCTAATGCCCAAAGATCTGGATGCATGTGGAATGATTGTGGCAACAATGCGTGGACGGTCTCATCTGGGCCTTTCATAAGGGACTTCCACATGCCATATTTTAATGAGCAAGATTTGGAGGCTGCAGATATCTCTGCAGGTGTAATAGCTGCGCAGGCTGTTGCGTCACTCCAAATTACAGAAGATTCACATGTAGACGCGTTTATGTTCAACCGGATGTTAAGCGGGTAACATAATGTATCGGTTATTTTGCTTCACTCACCTTTGTGATGCTTTAGTAGTAGAGATGATGTCCTAAATAATGTTCTGTAGATATTTTTGCTGAACATTCAGATCTTACTTGTATTGGTGTTGGTGTGAACATTTTTCACTGCCATGCTCTGAAAGCTTTTATTTTATGCGTTGATTGCTCATGATAACTTTTATCTCCTTGCAAAGTCGTCTCACAACCATCAATGGAGTGCAATTTTATTATTCTGTGTTTATGTTTTTTGATTCATATCATATGGGCAAAGTGATAAGAACAGAATCATTGTACAGGATTCTTACCCAAGGGCACTGGCAGCTGCATTTTAGCAACTATGGAGGCCTGTTTGCTGCCTTTCCTTTTTCTCTCTTTCTTTCGTTCCCTAATTTATACTATATAGTTTGATATGGTATGACCTTCTTCATTCCCAATCAAATCTCCAGGATTTGATATTCTATGGAACATTGGCTGTGTGACAATTGGATCTCCGATATTTCAAATTTGTTGGAAGCATTGGCATTTTCTTGAATTGGAATAATTGGACAATAGAGGAATTGAATATTGATGGCCAGCAATCAGCATATTGGGTTGGGGGAGTCATGCTTACATTAATTGAACACGATAAAACATGTGTTAACATTTTCGAACGTAAATTCAAAATACAGTGGCTGTGCTTGTTTGCTTGCTTGATACCAGATGTTGGTTCAATCATTTTTATCTACATTTCCCATAAGACGCCAAAAAAAGGACGCATGCACCTTAATTTAATTTTACTCTTGCTTGCTTCAAGCGGAGATCAGCACAAATTGTTTGCAATTATGTCGCATAATATTGAAATGTTTATATTTATTTACACTCCTTCCCCTCCAAAATTAAATATACAATCTAATTTTTGAAATCAAACGACAGCATATTAACTTTCAAAATTAGTATAACTCGTAAAATTTTAAAATGAAATAAATTTTCTTTTTGATTTGTTCAAATCTATTTTTGACATTACAACCACACCCCTTTTCCCCTCTATCTATCCTCTATTTTATTGTTTCAAGAAAGAGTTAAAAAATTAAATAAAATAAAAAAGATAATAAAGTAATTAAGATGAGTAATTTGGAGATCAAAATATTTTCTTGATTGGCTTATACTTTCAAACCAAGACAAGTAAATTTGGACAGAGAAAATTTGGACAGAGAGAGTACTATATGATTATAATTATTGTATAAACTAAAATTAAATAAATCAAATCAGACTCATTTCTACTTCAAGAAAATGTATATTTTACTTATTTTCAATATGATTTCTCTTAATATTAAAAATACTTATAAAAATATCAGTTCCTTAAATAAATTCACATAAATTTAAAATGATATCAAAATAACGATATTTTTATAGTTAAATTTGTATTTATTTAATGTGATGTATAACGTAATAACCTGTTATAACCAATTATGAGAGGAAGTTACAAAATGTAAGTAAACGTGTGGTAAATTTATCACTATCACAACCATGCATAATGCATTTCCAGTAAATTATAGAAGCGTACCGTAAAAGGTGAATTTCCATCATATCAGATGGTGAGATTAAATAATAGCCCATTTTGAAACATTCAACATGTTAGAATTGAAGAAAGTAGAGAAAAAAAGTGTAAAATTTTAAATGTACTACTATTCTGTCAGCATCAACAGCCAGGTAGAAAAACTGAATTTTACATTAATTCACAATGAAAAATTGACAATGAATTCTGCTCGTCTTGACTAGTACTAGTACTGGTACACAAAGCACTGCTGCTCTAGGAGAAAACACTCCATTACATACTTTGTCTCTGTGGTGCTTCTGCATCACGTCATCTTTGTTGCAGGAGAACATCCTCATCATCCACTTCTGAACTGCCAGATGGTTTTGGACCAGCAGAAACAAGGTTTTTAAACCAAGCAGTTTGAAATCTAGGAGATCCTCTGTTAGAATTTCCAGCGGACTCTGAAGAAGCAGCTGAGTTGGAATTAACACCCAAAAGAAATCGATATGCCACTTTGCTCGCAGATACAATCTCAGTTTTCGCTTGCCTCAACTATTTTAACAAAATAGCAAAAATATTAATAAATATAAAAAAGAAATAAGAGAAAACATAGTTATATTAAATTACTGAACCGAAATAGTACTTAAAAAAAAGCAACCAAGGGCAAATGCAATTCGGTATCTCTGTGAAAGATATTCCCTTTGAAGTTGGTATTTCACACTAGGAAGACAGTTTTGTATTATTATGGCCATCAAGAAAGAAAGATTCTGCACAAGATCTTAAACATGATGTATAGCTGCAGGGGTTGTAAGACGGATAAATTCAAATACTTTAATGGATAACTAGATGTCTCTACTATTTTACTTCTCTTTACTTTAATAAACTGTTCATGGGATGCACATGGTCTACAAAGTGGTCACACCAAAACTACCAAGGCAGACCAATCTTAGTTGGGGCTTTATATACTATAAATGATAATAAAGAGGGGGCGGCGCTAAGAAAGGAACAGGAGTTTCTGTCACTCATCATTGTAGTTAGTATTCTGGTTGATTTTAGTAAGAACAGGTCAAGAGATGTTACTACAAATGAAAAGCGCTGCAGTCTTACCCGAAAAGCTGTGTTTCCAGCTATTTCTACAGCAGTATCACCAGCATTAGCGAACCTGTTAACCCAACCTGTAAGAGAAGCTATATTAACATTCTTCACATTGTGAATTGCTTCAACAAAGCTTTTCTCCTATTGAGGATTTTTTTCCTAGTCAGGCAAATGGAAAAGCATAAAAGCAACTAAGTCAGTCAAAGGGATAATTTTGAAAATGTATTTTGGTATTAAAAAAAAAAAGATTTGCTGAAAGGGAGCTAAAATATGCACACATAGACACATGTTAAAGAAAAAGAGCAATAATAAGGAAACATAATGACCTCAAAGTGCTACTTATAACCAAATTCAGAAAAGAAAAAAAATCATAAGAAAAGCGGTGTACAGATGAAAATTTAAAAATTATGTATCTGTCATCCCTATGGATGATTACTGCTTGATTTCAAATAGCCAAATGTTTAGGTAGTTGCTCAAGCACCATAAAACAGATGCATACATCAATCCACGGCACAAGCTAGCCAGCCATGCACATACTGTTTCTGGATTAAACTTGATCGTTGATTTTATAGATCCGGTTTTTACTTAAGGACCTTCAGGTTACAAATTTGATAATCAGAATTCACAAAAATTGTCACATGTAAATATAAAATTACTTATATATAAAACTAAAAGAAAAACAAATTACCAGGAAGTTTAGGAACACCAAGTATTTCACAAAATTCGTCACAAAAGTGATTGCAGTTTTTTGATAGCAAGTCATAAGAGTGCCCAGGCCACTCTCTACTGAGTTCCCTCAGAATCTGATTGACCTTGAAGATAGAAAAGTTTGTTTTACCAAGTACAATGCATTCCCGATAGGTATACATAGGATTCTTTCCAGAAGGGCAACTAAAAACTCCAGTGCCTTGTTCACAATACCCAAATGACCACTCGTCGTCTCCATAAACCTGCATATATTGCACATACCTATCCAATCATTAAGGTGTACAAATCACCAAATTTACAAACAATAATCCATAACTAAAATCAGTTGAAGTATAAGGTCACATTAATTTATTTTTTTAAATAAGTATAAGTACATAAGAGAACCGTCGAAAAAGAGCAGAACCCATGGACATTGGGAGTAGTTTACAGGTCAAATGGAAAGCAATTAAAAGGAAGATCCATCACAAAATATGAGGTAAACTAAAATGGGCATAAGCAATGTAATCACACTAACCTTATTATTTAATAAAAGGAAAGCAATGGCAAGGTTGAGTAGACAAGTATACAAAACCATCCAACAAGAAGCCAATACAACAATTTACCACAAGAGGAAAAGTGTCACGATCCACAAATAACTCCAATATTACTCTTTCAAAAGCTACCGTGGAAAGGTCGTCCAAGGAAAATATGCTAATACATCGCAGGAGAAAGCACCTGATTCTCAAAAAATGTAGTCCAGTCTTTCTAAAAACTTCAAAGCAGACATGAAGCAGCATGTTGCCATGTTCCAATTAATCCTATTACTCATTTCATCTGACTTAATCCCCCCCCCCCCCGCCTTTTCTACTACTCATAACTTAGA